>CM042145.1:64313975-64363975 GCA_023376005.1 Doryteuthis pealeii | reverse complement strand
CGAGACTGCAATGCAAAGGATGATTAACTCGTTTCATTTGGTTTGGGTATTTGAGATCCTACTTTTATGCAACTCTTCTGTAAATGATCGTTGTTTTAGACTTACAAATGATTTAGTCTCTTCTAGTAACAGCCCTGTCGGCTAGGGCTTTAGAATACACCGACTGAACCTCTGCAATGGGTAAGTCTCCCCCAATGGAGCCACCTGTTGGCCGTAATACTTAAGGATGGAACTCAGGTTGAGTGTTGCATGTCATTGACAGTTCAGCCAACTGTCAATGACATGCAACACTCAACTTTGGTCCTTAGCTTGGCTAAACGGGCTGGTCATGTCAAGCCCTAGCACCTATATGATTGCCTCAACCCTATTGCCCTTATGGCAAGCCCCAACCCCTTTTAATCATGTGGGTGCTAGAAGGCGGTGGCTGAGGGTCTTCATGTTCTGAGAATGACATTAAACTATCTGACGGTGAGGTTCCAGTTTTGGAGGTTTGGGGAATGTGGAGTACCCCTTCATCACCATTGCTCCGAGGTCTACTCTGAATCCAAGTGGTAGTACCTGTTAGGGTCCCATCTATGGGTTAAGATAGAAAAACATGAGTTTATAAAACAATTGAGTATCCATTAAGAATGAATTTATTTCAAAACTTTGTCGGCATTAAATGACCCACTGAGGTTGAGTTGAAATGAAAAAAGTTAGGAAACACATAATACCTTTCATGATCAAATACGCCTCGAAAAATCCTTAATTTTGCATAGACATTAACGTAAGTCCTGTTTTCTATAAAAAAGACCGTTGGTAATGAAAAGGCACAGAGTTGCTCGTTTGAAGTTTGTCGGAGAGCATGAAAATAAACTTGATTCATTCGGGGATAAGTATTACATAATCTATGCATAGATTATTGTCAACCTCCTGTATTTCTGAAGGGATGGCCCCTTTTCATATCACGGGTGGGGCTTTCCATGGAATATTACAGAAAGCCCGCGAAATACGTGAAGTCACGTGGGACCTGGTTGGCTCTCAGTTTCAGCTTGGACGTCAGGCAGATAAGGCCTTAGCTGTAGCTCACTGCATACGCGCGCTATGTTAGTTAGATGAATATGTTAGTTAAGTAAATAAAAGCTTACATAAATAATATGGTTTTGTGGTTGATGAATGTCTTGGTAACAAGACTGATCTTAGAAGAAGAAAAGAATTAAGTGCGACCGATCACCAAGACGAAGTTCAGACGCTAGAAGATGACGTAAGATACCAAAGATGAGCAGAAGAATAGAAGTAAGGAAAGAAAGGGTATACAACATAAGTATTCTTTGGTCAAACGAAATGATGAATTAATTATTTGGATATCATGCGGAAACACATTTTCGACGCAAAGATGTTACAGCGCATGGCATTAAAAACACTTTACCTATTTGGTTATACTATCAATTATGCACGGTTAGTGTAAAGAAAGTATTTGAATTCAAGCCTAACCGTTAGCTACAGTTCAGAGATTTTAATGGACGTCTCTTAACCTATTGTGACTTCCGCTTCCTGTTTTACAAGACAAGAGTAAGATAGTTTAGTTCGGTAGTCAGTCTCTTGCTAGTCGCTGAAGGATTCGGATGTGCTTAGCTAGTCTCTAACCGTTAACGTTGAGTGATTCGGATCCAATATAAAATATATGTGAATTCACTAAAGAAGAAGTGTCTTGAATTGTCACTAAAAACAAACGACGTTCCACAGGACGTTCCAACCAAAATAATATCTTAAGACAGCTCAGATGATGACTACTCCGATGAATAGACATACCACACCATTTAGAAAATGTGTCGCCTACAGAATAGATAAGTATATCTATATCAGCATTGCAGTCTCGGAAGACTATATAATTTTTGTTTCTCTGAAGTAACAGCGCCTCCTATGACTATGAAATCCATTGGTTGAATACAACGGAATACTTCTTTATGATTTTCATTATATTACAGGAATCAAATGCACAAAAACAATAGATTAAAATAATGATAAATATCCAATATCTTTTATCTACGCCTACAGTTAAAGCAAATAGTATTTTTTAAAACTAAGAGTAATAAAATAGCATTTAACACTGGTACTAATAGACATCTTTAATAACTAACGCATTATCTTTAACACCCCACCTACATTAACCACTCCTAACTGAATAAACCTCGCAACCAGAAAACACACTCTCTCTCTCTCTCTCTCTCTCTCTATATATATATATATATATATATATATATATATATATATATATCACACACACACACACACACACACACACACTCCAAACTTGATGAATCTCGCATCACAACCGCCCCTAATAAAAAAATAAAAAAAGAACAAACGAACCCAACAACATGATAAACAGACATTCCAGTACAAGAAATAATTCCCTGAATACGTTAATAGATTTGGTTATATATATATATATATATATATATATAGAGAGAGAGAGAGAGAGAGAGAGAGAGGGGGAGAGAGAGCGAAAGAACAAGAGAGAGGGGGAGAGCGAAAGGACAAGAGAGAGAGGGGGGAGAAATGCGGGGTGTCATGGTTACCGCCGTTGGAAATAGACAAGACGAATTCTATTCCTGGACGAGGCTGTTTACATTTAACATAGCGCTAATACCCTTGGGAAATGTATGAATCCAACTATTCCCCCACCAGAACCCTCTTCAAGTCATCGAAGTATATTTTAAAGTCCTGAGAGGAATCTTTATTTTCAACGTTCTCCATAAATTCTCAATTGAATTCTGATTCGGAGACCGACATGATCACTATTGAATATCGACATTTTTGCCTACAACTCACCATTGAGTGATTTTTGCTGAATACTTTCGATAGTATTCTTTGTGTAATAGCCATCCTTTTTGTAGTCTATTCTTCTTCACAGAAACGAATAGATTTTCATTCAAAATGTCTTGATACAAATCTGCAGTCATGGTATTTTCTATCATTGAGATAATGCCTGTATAATTCAATAAGGGGCATCCACAAATCATTATTCTATCCCTGTTGTATATCCATTTTAACATAGCATCTTACGTATACTCATGGCGTCAACCATTATTAACCTTATAATCTGTTGTGTACCTATCTATTCACCTGGGAAAAATTGGCTCAGGACCGCCTCCGTGGCGTCAGGCTCTCCATAGCGGACCATTAATGTCTGAAGTCACCCTAGCCCATCAACATGAAGCCAGGAGGTTCCCAAGCAAGCGACGGCCGTATATATATATATATATATATATATATATATATATATATATATATATATAAAGGAAAAGGTGACTTACCGGTGAATATGGTCACGATGGTTAGGAAGTGCAGAATTCAGGGGGGTAAGTCAGTGATATAACAAATACAAAGTGCTCAATACGTAAGTAGAGCAAATTTATTATAAAATGGGTACAAGAGATAACCTACTCGAGTTTCACCATAATGATCTTCAGGGTTAAACATAATGAATTAATCGAGATACCGATTAATTGCAGTCGATTACACGTGTGTGTTCATTGCATTATACTGTTCGTCACGAGGAACGCTGTAAACTGTATCGGTATCTAGATTAATTCATTGGGTTTAACCCTGAAGATCCTTATGGTGAAACTCGAGTAGGCTATCTCTTGTCCCCATTTTATAATATATATATATATATATATATATATATATATATATATATATAATGGCTGACATTCATCTGTGTCTTTTATAGCTTTTAGTATCTTACACAGCAGCTAAATATGCAAGCGTATGATTTATCATCAAATTGATTTACCATCAAAACTAATAAGCTGGTATATGACTCTATGTGTAAAACTGATCTTCTTGTAGGAAATAAAGCCTCAGACAAAAAGCATGTTTAAATGAAACTTGGAAAAAAACTTATTTACTTCAGCTTATTTGCTTATTTATCTACAAAATAATTCATATCATTTGCAGTTTATTAGCAAAAGACTTTCAACAGTGAACAAGTAAAATCAGTTGAAAAACTCGCCTAAGGGTCTCTTCAACCACGCCGTTCATTTTCGAGCGTAAACAAACCATTTTCATGAGAATTTTAATAACGCGTCTCTGAAACACGTGGAGCATCACTTCGCGCAAGAGATCCTGTTTCCTTGCTCGGAGCACAAGAAAACCCAATCTATCGGCACCAGGAAGTCTACATCTCTTCCGGTAAGCCTGGCAGTTCCTACATTAATTTGGTTTCCAAATTGGCAGTTTCAGGTTCGAGCTAAGGAATGGCCAAGAAAAATAAGAAAACGAGGTTTTTGACGCAGTTTATTTGACCAAATAATTTATATTAACTCTTATTCAATTAGCTTGTTGTTATTTCAAACTGACACTTCGCCGCATTGTGTATGACAGATTTTACAAGTACATAAATGTATTCAACCCCATTAATACGTGCTAACCGAACAGAAGCCTCTGTGTTTGGTCACTTTCAAGAGTTTTAATCTTATAATGGAAATTAGGTGTCTGTCTGTAAACGAAAGTACGTCACCATTAACGTCACAATGCCCTTAGTTATTTACGTTATATTCTCAATGGTTACTAAATAATCGTTATTTAATCTTAATTGGCATCTTATTCATGAACAATGTCTCTATAAAGTTCTAGCTGATATATATTTACCTGAAAACAACCCGTATTATTAATGTCTTTAAATCCAGCAATGTGAGTTATATATCATTAAGCTATAAATGTTTACGTAGTAAAAAAAAGTAAGTAAAGTCGACGGGGCGGCCTTAAGTCGGTATCAGCTAGTCAGCGAGGGAGTCTATCCCCTTTTCAATAGCTCTAGACCAAGGAAATTGTTTTTAGCATCTGAGGGGGAGCGCCACACCTACCATCAACTTCTTACTTTACCGCACAGATCCATGTGCTACTCATAAAACTGAGTTGGCGAGGACCGGTATCGAACTGGGAACCTTGCGGTTTTTAGCCGAACGCTCTACCGACTGAGCTAACCCGGTTACCTCAAAACAAGCCGTATTATTAATGTTTTTAAATCCAGCAATGTGAGTTATATATCATTAAGCTATAAATGTTTACGTAGTAGATGGTGTGAATAATTTGCTACCGGTTTTAACAAAAAATAATAAATAATTACTAGGTGTTACTGATTTCTAATATTATTGTTTCATTTTTCAACGTATTAAAAGTATACTTTCATTTTTTAACGTATTAAAAGTATACTTTCATTTGTTAACGTATTAAAAGTATACTTTCATTTTTTAACGTATTAAAAGTATACTTTCATTTTTTAATGTATTAAAATCAATCCTATGTAAACTTTTATATTGAAATTGATTCGAATAGATTAGCATAAATGTAATATTTTTTGTGTTCTTATTTAATTTCATTAATCTTTCTAATTCAATATAATATCAAATTATATTCAAATTTTAATTTATCTTTGCTAGTTTCACTTAATGTAAAAAATAATATAACTCTTTCTTTATTAATTATCAAGACTTCAGTTCTAAAATATTTAATAATTTCTAAGACGTGTCACTTTGAAAGCGAAATAAAATATCTTCTTACAAAATCTGCCAGGAAGAAAAGCAATAAAACTGAAGACAATTATTTCAAATTCCCTCGAAAAATTCCTATCCTTAAAAAACATGTGAATCAATTTTTTAACTCGAAATTAATGAATTACTATGCAGTACTAATTGAAATAATACTTGTAAAATCTAACTCTAATAAAAAAAAATGATCTATAATGATATTTTTTTTTCTTAATACTGTTTTGCAATGTATTATCCTAAATTCTGAAAAAGAAAAGGTCTCAAAAACAATTTCTCTCATTTGGTTGGTGATGTGATAATAAACACACATCAACCCACACTTAATTGAATCTATAGATAATTATAATTAGAATAATAAACTTAATATAACATTAGTATTATTTTATCACTCAGGTAAAGAATCCCCCATGGCAAAAATTACTATATCAGCTGTGCACTGTTTATACAAACCTGTAGAGTCTCTGAGGCATCCGTTATGTTTGTATTTTGTTTACTGTTTATTCTGCATAAAACTAAGTAGTGTTTCCGCTTTATGGTAAGTTGCAAAAAATATTTCTATTTCCTACTCAGTTCGGCCTGTCAGAATACTGTAGTGTTATCATCTCTGAAAGCTCAAAGCATTAGGCCACTCTATAAATGACCAAGCAAATATATAAACATGCATAAATAACAATTCACAAGTCCATTTCGAAACATATTCGTCACCTAAATAGTTCGGATAAAAATATTTTAGGATATCTAACTTTGTTATTAGAGCATGGTTGGTGGAGCTTGTTTCAAAAACGCATACTTAAAAAACCAATTGAAATAATCCGTGATACTTAAATGGGATATGAATAAGTTTGTTGTTAAGAACACTTGCAGACAGTGTGACTCTTTGCTTGACGGGGCTAAGCTTAATATTCAAAAGAAGAGAATGGTATTTTTAAGAGTGATTGTTATCAGATTAGTAGACCATTACTAGTGTAATATTTTAGTTCTTAGTGGATGACACGCCGTTGTTGCTTTTGTCGAAGATATAACTAAATTTAGTTGTAGATATCCAATTACATTTATCTTTACCTGCACTTTTCAGAAAACTCAGAATAATTTTGAAATTCAGATTGTTTTGCAGATGATTTTTAAAATCATTGACATATTCATAAAATTAACTGCGTATTTTTATGTGAAGCAAATTGTCTTCTAATATATTTTCGGGTTCCTCATTAATTTCATTAATTTTAAATAATATAATATATACTTACATAATATATACTAGCAAATATATGCACCCTCCGGGTGCAAGTATTTAAGTTTTAATGTAATAAAATATTGTATTAAATTAGAAAGGCTAATGAAACTAAATAAGAATACAGATAAAAAGATTGAAACAGAGGGAGTATAATAAAAATAGAACAACTGAAACTTACTCTTCCATCACTCTCGTCTTTCATTGTTATTTTTTTCTAATTTAAGTATTTAGTTATAAGAGGCAGTAAAGAATAAAATGACAGTTATTTTCTTGTTAACGGATTTCATTTAAGATTCATTGAAGAGATTTTTTCTTATATTATTAAAACCAAAACAGTTAGGAATCAATAATACTAAGCACATATTTATTAAATTCGATTTTTTAATATTAATATGCAAATTAGCCATCCCGTTCACATTGTAAAGCGCTATTTTGTTGTATATATAAATATAATTGCATGTTGTCAGTATGTAGACATAGTTAACAGTATTAATAATGTAAGACAATTTTATTAATAATTGAGGTTTAGATAAAAATAAAATCATGGAGAATGTGATGTCAATAACTAAGAGAATTGTGACTTGAGTAGGAATATAGTTTCGGTTACAGACAGAAAAACACACAATCTCCATTATATAATATATATATATATATATATATATATGAAATAAATATTTTTAGAAAAAACAAACACATGATGTTATAATTCGCTGACAGAAATCTGTTTCGACCCTTTATTGAAGTGGTCTTCATCAAGTAACGGTGTGATTAAACCGTTACAAAATCAAAAGTTCGGAGCCGGAATTCTTTTTTTTTATTTTAAATTTTGAAAATGCATATTCTGTTTTGAAAATAAAATAAAATAAATTTTATTTTATTTTATTAAATCAAAAGCATTATAATCCACAAAGAAACCACTTTTGTATCACTTTTGATTTTGTAACGGTTTAATCACACCGTCTCTCTATCACACACATCTCGCTCTTGATGAAGACCACTTCAATAAAGGGTCGAAACAGATTTCTGTCAGCGAATTATAACATCATGTGTTTGTTTTTTCTAAAAATAATTATTCCATACTGTCGGATTCACTTCCATTCACTTTTTCATATATATATATATATATATATATATATATATATGTGACCTATCATCCAACCAATTTTAAGCGAAGTGAAGCTGGTTTGTATTCGGAGTTTTTCTTCTTTAGACTGGTTGCCTAACTAAGGATAAATAACCGAGTCTGTTCTACTAGCTAGCTGGACAAAGAACAGATGTATTCATGCCTTTCAAAAGGGTATTGGCGAGGATTGAAACCCAAACAGCCTCGTCCATGATTTGAACTCAAGTCACCAAATCCATTTCCCACAACAATAACCGTTACTCACATAAAAAGTGGACAATATAGAAAAATGTATTGCATAAAAATGACTCTTTTCTTTAGAATATCAAAACTGAACATTTTTCGGATTCTTAACGTAGGCCGGGTCACTTTAGGATAGCAGAGGTTAATATCTAGGATACAGCAGCTACACCTGTGGGTGGCGTCACAAATTTTCACAAAATCAGGGATAGGCATTCCCGATCTATATTTGAATCTACTATTTCCTTCTAAGGCCATCTCTGTCGGGTGGGGCTTTAGAATACACCGACTGAACCTCTACAGAGGGATAAAAACACCCCAATGAGGCCACCTGTTGACGAGCCGTGATGATTAAAGGCGGAATCCTGGGGGATGAGCAGTCCGTGGCCTGCAACACTCCACTGAGACCCTTACTTGGGCTAGATGCGTGGTCGGTGAGGCCCCCTCCGATCAATCGGCTGATCATGTCAAGCTCTAACACCTATATGATTGTCTCCTCTATTTTTTATCATATGGGTGCTAGAAGGCGGTGGCTGATGGTCTTCAAGTCCGCCCTGTCCCGGAGTGGTAGTACCTGTTAGGGTCTCATCTATGGGTTAAATAGAAAATGAGTTTATAAAAACAATTGAGTGTCCATTAAGAATGAATTTATTTCAAAATGTTATCTGCATTAAATGACTCACTGAGGTTGATGTGCCGTAAAACAAAACAAACCAAACCATCCAAGGCAAAAATAACATAAAATATCTCTCCCTGGTTGAGACGTAATATGAATAACACTCGCACAACTGTTATATGCGGTAGAATTAAAATAAAATCCTACTTCTTTCATCGAAAAGAATCTTCAGAAAGTTGTTGTCTAGTTGGTTTGTTTGGCTTGTTTTGTAGCATATCAACCCTTTTCGGGCCATTTAATGCCGAATTAAGTCATTTTAATAAACCAAGGATTCAAAGATTTGATTTAACCTAATATTTCAGATGGCCTCAACCCTTTGTCAAAGTCTTCTGTAGACTGACCCAGGTTAAATAATGAAGATTAAAATCAACACAGTATTCATCACTTTGAATTGTAGTTTTTCTTTCTTATCTAATGTTTCCATGCTTCCAATATAATCTACATATATAATTTACTTCATACTATAATGATACTTTATAAAAAGGTGCGTGGTGTACTGGTTAGTGTTGTAGGAAATGGACTCGTCGACCCGAGTTCAATTCCTTGACGAAACCACAGTTCATATAGCACAAATACCATTGGGAAAGGTATGAATTCAACTATTCTCCCTCCAGTTATAAGTAAATAGTAGGGCAGACTCTTATAGGCTCTTATAGCTTGGTTAGCCGACCAATATAGGGAGAAGAAAACTCTGAATTCAAACTTCTTAAATATTCGCTTGTGGTGGTCAATACTAGAATAGGCTCAGTTCTACATAGTGATCTATTTCAAATAAAACAAATTTGAAAAGAAAATGATACGTAGTTTAAGAGAAATTCTTATGGAACGATGGTAATTAAACAGAGAGACAATGATAACGGAGAAAATAGCATCAAAGATTGTCTATTACAGCTTAATTAATAAGGTAAAAAGCAGCATATCAGAAGTGTTGGTGGTGATGGGGGGGGGGACACATTTTCAATTTGAATTCTATTTATGATATTTAATTCGTTTGATTTTAATAAAATAAAATAACATTTATAATTTAAATATTGAAAACGGTAGATTTTCTTACCAATTTCTAGGCTAGATTTTGCGAAAACGAGGATTTTTTTGCATTTTAGTGGACGGTCTTTGATACTATTTCCTCAAACAATGGTGCAAGTAAAAGATCTCATTTTTGGTATTAGTATTCAGTATACTAATACACAACTTTTGCATAGATGGACAATTTGATATTTTTGTAAAAGTGAAAAATCGACCTCCCCTACTGTACAGTATATTACAAAAATCTATCCTCAGTGATGCGGTACCTTCAATTACTATTATTGCCTGGATATTATCGTTGAACACTGACTAATAATATAGCATTTCTCAGAATGTTTGAGATGAAGCTTGAAGATTAGTATTATCTGCGTTATTCGGACTATTGTTCCCATCTTCATTGTTATTTGTACAACGTTTCGGCCGATATACCCTCCGGCCTTCTTCTTGTTAAGACAGTTCTAAGTGACAGTTATCTCTGGAATCCGAGTTCAATCCTGAGTGAAAGCAGTTAGAAAAATAATTAATTAACACAACTCCTATCCCCAGCTATGGTTAGCGGAATGAGAACAGGATACCCCCGTGGAATAAATAAAGGGTTAGGTTCAAAGTTCCGTGATGGCTCCCGAATACGACAAGAAAGTTCCCGAGTTCAAAAAGAAGGTTCCCGAGTTCGAGAAGAAATACATGAAAAAGGCCGGAGAGTATATCGGCCGAAACGTTGTACAAATAACAGTGAAGATGGGGACAATAGTCCGAATAACGCAGATAATACTAATAATATAGCGTTTCGGGTTCTATTTGGAAATTAATTTGGAATGTATTCTTAATAATTCTATACTTATCTTCTTACTGTTCACCTATTCTCTTCGCTGGATCTGTTATTTGATCTGCTGTTGGGCTGTATGGAATTCTCGCTGTTTGCGTCTGGAACAACTTGGGATTCTCTTGAACAGATCTTGTCTTGTGCCCTTCATGGTTTTTAATTACAAATACAAGACGTTCTTGTTTTTTCTGAACACATATTTTATTTTATTACAATAAAACACTCAATACTCCAGCACTCTCCTCAATATTTCGATCATTCTCAACAGTACTATCGTCTTGATAACTTCACATACGTTCAATTTTTACTCTATTTTATATTTCACTCTTTCAGAAGCTTTCAGAGCCCTCGAATCGGCACGACTCTCATATCTGTATTTCATTTGACTCTACACTCCCCCCGTCCTGTCAGCTGAGGTGTTAGAATGCACCGACTGCACCTCTGCAGAGGGGTAAGACTCCCCCAATAGGGCCACCTGTTGGCCGTGGGTGGCGACCCGTGATGCTTAAGGATAGAGCCCAGGTGGATGAGCAGTTCATGACTTGCAATGCTCCACTTTGGCCCTATCTTGGGCTAGACGGGCGGTCGGAGAGGCCCCCTCCGATCAATGGGCTGGTCACGTCAAGCCCTAGCACCTATATGATTTTCCCAACCCTATTGCCCTTATGGCAAGCCCCAACCCCTTTTTATCATATGGGTGCTAGAAGGCGGTGGCTGCGGGTCTACATGTCCTGGGAATGACGTTAAACTCTATCTGATGGTGAGGTTCCAGTTTTGCAGGTTTGGGGAATGTGGAGCACTTCTTCATCACCATTGCTCCCTGATCCACTCTGACCCGGAGTGGTATTACCTGTTAGGTTCCCATCTATGGGTTAAATAGAAAAATGTATTTATAAAAAAATTGTATTATCCATTAAGAATTGATTTATTTCAAAACTTTATCGGCATTAAATGACCCACTGAGGTTGATATGCCGTAAAACAAAACAAACCAAACCAAAATCTACACTCCCCAGAACTGGGGCCTCACAACCGAATGTAGTTAAGTGACCATCTTAAAATCCATGTGTAGTTCCTGGAAGCTCTGCTAGTTATTATAAGATTACTGTGTTGTATTGTCCTCGGCCGGAAATCGAAGCTTCCGGCAAAAAGACAAAGAGAAATAAAAAAATATATATTTAAAAAAAGGGGGAAACAGAAGCGAGGCTTTCCAGTCAAAGAAGCAGGGAGAGGATAAAGAAATATATAACAAATGTCCGTTATCAGATCAAAAGATAAAGATGTGTAGGAGTATCTATCAATATAAAAGGCATGAGGGTTCGAGCCGACAGGTCGGTTAGACAGGAAGCAGTGGACGGAGAACAAGTGAGCGATAGACGCTCACGGTCCATTGCAGCCCACGGCTGTGGGACCCACCAGCCCCCTTACCTCACCATCTCCAGTCATCTCAATAGTAGTAGTCATTGTCAACCCTCGGTCATTTCATTGTCAACGCTCGCCACCCACCACGTCAACCGAGAAGAAGAAATAAAGTCAAAACTCCTACTATACGCATGTGTTGTAGATTTCATTAAACGACAGCTACATACTTCGCTACTGGACCATATATACCCGACTACTAACGTACAACGTTTTAGCGTCGTGAAGAAGCCGCTATATAACATATAGCCATTTGATGCCAGTATATAATAAATGAAGTTGTTGCATAGATCTTTGCAAAAGACGCCAGCAATTTTTTAATGTTAGGTGTTTAATTGCAAATGCTGTTGTTAAATTTTGGGGATTACTTAATATTTCAATTGCGTAGTTTCATTATGGAAGGGTTTGTTTTCTTTTCTTTTCTTTTACGGCATATAACCTCGGTGGGTCATTTAATGCTGGCAAAGTTTTGAAATAAATTCATTCCTAATGAATACACAATCTTTTTTATGAATACATTTTTATATTTAACCCATAGATGACACTCCGGTCTCAACATTTTCCAAACCTCTAGAACTGGAACCTCACCATCAGATAGAGTTTAACGTCATTCCCAGGACAAAAAGATCCACCGCCTGGATTATATTTTGAAATTCCCACAACCGAAATTATATTAACCAAACGTTCGAAATATTTCCAATTTTTTGGTACTAATGCAGAATAGCAGGCAATTTATATCACTTGATTACGTATAAAAAGCATTACATTTCACGGAAATAGGGTTACTGATAGGTTAAGAGCCAGGGTCAGTGTTAGTGTTAGGGTTAGTGTTAGACTACTTCGAGAGTTTCCGTAAGCTAATGCTATTTATACGTAAGATGCAATTCTAATGATATTCCTCCTGCGCGCTATTCTGCATTTGTACCAGTTTTATCACGGTCTATTGAAATAATATCAGTTGCCTGACATATTTTCTTTCTCTTGTTTACGATGATGCGATCTGATCTTTTGACAAGGATTACCTGATTCATTTAAAACTCCAAAATTCCAAGGATTTTTTCTATTTTTGAAGATGGATTCTTGTTTGAACATATATCATTAGTTATAGGCACGTAAAGTAATGGTTACGATTGTAGGA
Organism: Doryteuthis pealeii; assembly: GCA_023376005.1. NCBI lineage: Eukaryota > Metazoa > Mollusca > Cephalopoda > Myopsida > Loliginidae > Doryteuthis > Doryteuthis pealeii. The sequence continues at coordinate 64,350,763 of CM042145.1, read as the reverse complement.
AATAGATTCGTCGACCCGAGTTCAAATCCTGGACGAGGCTGTTTGCATTTCACATAGCGCTAATACCCTTGGAAAATGGATGCTTCCACCGATTCCCCTCTAGCTACTGTAAATAGTTGGGTGGGGGGACTGGGCTCTTTAAAGGTGCAAAGGTAACCAGTATAAGAGAAGAAAAACTCTGAAATCAAACCTTTTAAACTCCGCCAAAGAAATTGATTTTTTGTCACATCCTACTCGTGCGAAGGTATATATATATATATATATATATATATATATATATATATGTGTGTGTGTGTGTGTGTGTGTGTGTGTGTGTGTGTAAGAGTTTTATAATTTACTTTAAGGATTGTGTTTATATGGTTTTGAAGGTTATCACAATGTATTGTGATAGCCTTCAAAACCAACCACGAAACAATATATATATATATATATATATATATATATATATATATATATATATATATATCATTAGTTATTTGGCCAAATCCTAGTCATCTGCAAAATCTCACATGGATCATCTTCCTCAACCATCACGTCATTTTTGTATTCGGTCTGGGTTCATTTGTATTTGCTTATACGATTGGTAATTCAATTCCCCCTCTCTCTCTCTCTCTCTCTCTCTCTCTCTCTCTCTCTCTCTCTCTCTCTCTCTCTCTGATTGCATTTTCTACTTTCATCTTCCTCATCTTTTAATTCATTCTGATGGCATTTTTCTAGACCGCCATTATTAATCATTCGGTTTATTATTTTTATCTCCATGTGAGATTTTTTTTTTACACCAGCTGCAACTGGTGGTTTTTCACTGAACATTTTTCTCATGTATCCAGAAGTCTTCTAAGTATTCTAGCTGATTTAAAAAGCACCGATGTCTGGATGGTGTTCATCCCTCCTCTGATCTTCAGCTCCCCCCCCCCAGCCCCTTTTAACACTATCCTGGACTTTTCCAAGGGCATCAACCACAATTGGTATTACTGTCACCACCAAGTTCCACATATTTGCAGATTTTGGGGAAGGTCAGCTTATTTGTTTCTCGTTTCGCTTTCTTTCATTTTCATTTTGTGATCCACTCTAGACGGCAAAATCCATCAGATGAAAAGTTAATTTCTTCTTGTTAATTTAATTAACAAAAAGAAATAATATTTTTTTTAGATGTTTGTTTTTTAGAAGCATTGTTGAATATATTATTATTTATATATTTTTTTTTGCTTGAAGGAAATGACAATGCGTATATCGCATAAAAATCGATAATTATAGTAAATAAACATGATAAGTGAATTTCGGCAAAGGATCGTTCGGTCTGTAGAACATCGTACAGACTGTTTCGACTTTATTAAGTCTCATCAGCGATGTATACTAACGATTTTAATAATAATAATAATAATAATAATAATAATACCTTGTATTGATTAACAAAAAAAAGAGAACTTGTCAACTGGTAGATTTTGCGGTTACAGCTGATCACAGGGTACAAAGGAAGGAAAACGAAAAGATAAACAATAACCTGAACCTTGCCAGAGAATTAAAAAAAAGCTGTGGAATATGAGAGTAAAAGTGATTCCAATTCTAGTCGGTGCACTTGGAAAAGTCCCCAAAACTTGGGAAAGTGACTGGATGATCTGGAAATCAAAGGAAGGATTGAGACCATCCAGACAACTGTATTGCAGCAATATGCCAGAATACTCACAAGATTTTGGCTGGATTTGATTAATAACTTTATATCACAAAGTACGGGATAATTTTATAAGTAGACTCTGGTTTGCACATTAGGATGGGTCAATTTTCTAAACGGTAACCTTCCCCATGTGCCAAATGTTGCATATCTTCTATATATAATGGAGATAGACTGCATTTTTGTCTGAAGCCGAAACTATATTACTACTCAAGTCACAATTCCTTTAATTATTTACGTCAAATTCTCCATGATTTCATTCTTTTAAACCTTCAGTTATTAATAAAATTGTTTTACATTATTAATACTGTTGACCATATCTACGTACTAATAAACATGCAATTGTATTTATATATACAACAAAATAGCGGTTTACAGTTTGAACGAGAAGGCTAATTTGCATATTGATATTTAAAATTTTATTTTAATAAATATGTGCTTGGTATTATTGATTTCTAATTGTTTGGTTTTATCTTAAGAAATATAAACAAAAATCTCGTAGATAAATCTTAAAAGAAATTTATTTACAAGAAGAAATAACTGTAATATTATCCTTTACTTCTATTTTAACTAAATAGTTAAATTAGGAAAATTTACCAATGAAAGAGGGGAGTAAGGGAAATGATGGAATAGTTAGTTTCAAAGTTGTTCTATTTTTCGATTATACCCCTCTGTTGCAGATTTTTTTATCTGCATTCTTAGTCAGTTTCATTAGCCTTTCTAATTTAATATGATATTTTATTATATTAAAACTTAAATACTTGCACCCGGAGGGTGCATATATTTGCTAGTTAACATAAAGAATTACCACTCAAAATATTTTTCTTCAAACCTTTGCCTTCGTTTGAGGAAATAGATTTTAATCTTTTAAAATATTATCTCTGTTACAATTTGATTAATGAGATAAAAAAAAGTAGCATATTGGAGGTGACGGTGGTGACGAGGGGACATTTTCAATTTGAATTTCCTCAAACAATCGTGCAAGTAAGAGATCTAGTTTTTTAGTATCAGCATTTATAATACCAACATACAAATTTTGTTGTTTGAGAAAATTTGATATTTTCAAAAAAGTGATAAATCAACCAACCCTATTGTGCATATAGCATTTGTTAGCCAGGTCAAATTTTAATATCTTGCGCAGTTTCCAGTAGAGCACCTCGCCCATCCAGTCATACCTAGTCTTGTATTCCTTTTGTGTCAGTTTCCTGTATTCGCTCATTATATTATTGATATTTCATCTCTGTCACCACATTATTTCTTAGTGATATATAAGACACATTGCAGGATTTTAAACATACAAATAACATAAGCTGTTTTGAGACAAATCTAACTCAGATTTTCATGGAGACATCGTTGATAAATAAGATTCATACTATGTATTAATGATTTTGACAATAAATTAGATACTCATTGATAAATGACCCCAATAACTGACGGTAGTGTAATGTAAGCAGTTACATATTTTCGGTTACAGAGAAACAGACACCGAATCTCCATTATAGTAAGATATTATCAATTTTTTAATTAGTTCTTATATATAGTTTTCTTTCTTCCAATTTCTGTTTTCAAGTTTTTTATGTATCTCTACTTGCTCAGTCGGTAGAGCGTTCGGCTAGAAACCACGAGGTTCCTAGTTCGATACCGGTCCTCGCCAACTCAGCGTATGAGTAGCACAGGGATCTGTGCGGTAAAGTAAGGAGCTGATGGTAGGTGTGGCGCTCTACCTCAGACGCTAAAATAATCTCCTTGGTCTAGCGCTAGTGAAAAGGGGATAAACTCCCTCGCTGATTGGCTGATACCGACTATAGGCACCCCGACGACTTTTTACTTACTTTTCAATATGTTGCAATTGTTTTTTTTTCTGCCTGCTGCAATTAATCCTTCCTTACTTATTTTACTCCATTCGAATTTTTCACATCCGCCTTAACCGGTTTTTCACTGGAGGCTGAGTGATAGTAAGTCTCCTCAGGACTTATTATTGAGTTTTTCACACCAGCGTTAGGTGATGGTCGTACATTGAGTGACCACAAGCCTCCCCAGGTCTCCAGGACTCTGTGAGTATTCTGGCATATTGCCGCAATACAGTTGTCTGAATGGTCTCAATCCTTCCTTTGATTTCCAGATCCTCCGGTCACTTTTCCAAGTTTGTTGGGACTGTTCCAAGTGCACCAACTACAATTGGAATCACTTTCACTCCCATATTCCACAGCTTTTTTAATTCTCTGGCAAGGTTCAGGTATTTTTTCATTTTTCTTTTCGTTTTCCTTCCTTTGTACCCTGTGATCAGCTGTAACCGCAAAATCTACCAGTTGACAAGTTCTCTTTTTTTTGTTAATCAATACAAGGTATTATTATTATTATTATTATTATTATTATTATTATTATTATTATTATTATTATTATTAAAATCGTTAGTATACATTGCTGATGAGACTTAATATAGTCGAAACAATCTGTACGATGTTCTACAGACCGAACGATCCTTTGCCGAAATTGACTTATCATGTTTATTTAATATAATTATCGAATTTTATGCGATATACGCATTGTAATTGCCTTTAAGCAAACAAAAAAAAATATATAAATAATAATATATTCAACAATGCTTCTAAAAAACATCTAAAAAAATATATTATTATTATTATTATTATTATTATTACGAACATAAACACAGAGAGAGAGAGGGGGGGAATGTTAATCTAAATTACATTTGTTAATTTGTTCTTTTGTTTATTTAACATTGAATCAAATCAGCCACAGAAAATGTTTAAAAAGAAATATTTTAGAGAAAAAATCTGATAATTAGTTTAACTGGCAAAATCATTTAAAATGATCAAAAATAAGGTCAAAACCGACGATTTTATTCCCAATCAAAAAGATTGGTTAGGTTTATTTGTTTTACGGCATATCAACCTCAGTGGGTCATTTAATGCCGACAAAGTTTTGAAATAAATCAATTAATGGATAATACAATTTTTTTATAAATACATTTTTCTATTTAATCCATAGATGGGAACCTAACACGTACTACCACTCCGGGTCTGAGTGGACCAGGGAGCAATGGTGATGAAGGGGAGCTCCACATTCCCCAAACCTCCAAAACTGGAACCTCACCATCAGATAGAGTTTAACGTCATTCTCAGGATATGTAGACCCGCAGCCACCGCCTTCTAGCACCCATATGATAAAAAGGGGTTGGGGCTTACCATAAGGGTAATAGGGTTGGGAAAATCATATAGGTGCTAGGGCTTGACGTGACCAGCCGATTGATCGGAGGGGGGCTCTCCGACCGACCGTCTAGCCCAAGATAGGGCCAAAGTGGAGTATTGCAAGTCATGAACTGCTCATCCACCTGGGCTCTATCCTTAAGCATCACGGGTCGCCACCCACGGCCAACAGGTGGCCCTATTGGGGGAGTCTTACCCCTCTGCAGAGGTGCAGTCGACAGGGCGGTAATCAAAAAGAAGCAAATTATTTTTTAGAAAATGTATGTCTTTCAACGTTGATGAAAAATAAAATTTTGGTGTGAAGGTAATTAAAGCTAACAGAAGGGGTGGATATATGCATATGTTTTATTGAAAATGAATTCATCCAAATTAAATTTAACTAGCTAATGTGCATACCACAGTATGATAATTTAGTTATCACACTTTTTGATATGTTTACTTAAGAGCTATTGAGAAATAGTTAAATATGTAAAAATATAGTAATCTTGATTTAACTCTCTCTCCCTCTCTCCCCCCTCTCTCTCTCTCTCTCTCTCTCTCTCTCTCTCTCTCTCTCTCTCTCTCTCTCTCTCTCTCACTCACTCACTCTTTTCTTTCTTTCTTTCATTCTTTTCATATATTCATTAGGTTCGATTGAAAGATTAATGCTATTGCTTTCGCGTGCTCACCCCCTCTCTCTATCTTTCTCGTACTCTCTTTCTTTCTTATTATATTTCTATGTGTGGCATGTTCTTTTTCCCTTTCTTTCTTTAGTACAAACAGAATGGTCCATTATTTAGCTGAGGTGACGACACTAATGAGAAATAAGAATTCGGCGATTAAGTGACACCAGATAATCAGAATTTACATTTTTAAATTTCATTTTGGATGGTTTGTACGGTCCCCTTTTTAACCAGAGGGTGTTGCAGCATGATAACGGTCGGAAGATAAAGGAACATTTACATTGTGGTTTGGGTTGTTTGAGTTTACGGCATGTGAACCCATTGAGTCATTTCATGTCGTTGAAGATTTTTGTTTGATCCATTATTGATGGGTACTCCATTTTTAAAAACATGGTTGACATCCTTCCGTCTACTAAAGACGATGGCGTAGTGTCCACTCTTTTTTTAATCTGCAACTGCGTGAGTGGCTGAACAGGCCAATTTTTGAATGGCAATCTCTGGTGCAGTGACCGCAAACAAACAGTGATGCTTGCTGGAGTTGCTGTTGTGTCTCCTTCCTTCTGGCTCTCTTTTAAGTGGCGTCTTCTTTCCTCTTTTTTTCACTCCTTTTCGTTCCTTGTTTGACGAGGAGTCGCACGGTCTTCTGCACAAGCCTCCCATGTGTTGGTGCTGATGTGGCATGTCTTCATGTCCCTCTTGCAGACATCTTTAAAGTGCGGGCGTGGTCTCCCTACCGGTGGGTGCCCTCCACTAATTCACCGTACAGTAGGTCTTTGGTGATGCGGCCTTTGTCCATTCTACTGGCGTGGCCAAGCCAACGCAAGCGTCTCTCGCAGATGATGGCGGGCATGATGTTCATGTTTGCTGATGTGATGTGATGCGATGGATGGTATAGGGTGGAGGAATGGACGAAGGAACATGGATAGATAAAGGAGGTAGACAGATAGAGGTATTTAGGGAGGGGGATAATGTAGGGTGGGGCGGAACAGATGGATGGGAGGAGAGTGGGAGGGAGGAAAAAGACAGATGGGCAAATGGATGGGTGGATGTTTTCTATCATCTATGAGGTCGTTGGGGGGGGGGCGACCTGCCAAGTATTTTTGCCTTCAGGTCACGTGGCACTAAGTTCCCTTCAAGAAACATATGATAGGGTTCCAACTAAATGTTACCACTCGCAAAGGACAATCCATAAACTTTTATTTTACAATAAATTAACTTGGGCATTTTTCAATAAATATTTCTCATTTAACTTTTTTAACAATAATAAAATCTGAAAACTTTTTTTAACAAATAAATTTTATAAAATATATTGGTAAACCCTTTGGCAAAAAAAAAATCGACAAATACTTTGATTGTAAAAATATACTAGCAAACTTCACCTGAGGAAAAAATGAAAAAAAAAAGAAAAGACCAAGAGTCAGTACATTTGTATGCTTATAAAATCAACAATACCCAGACAGTTTCTGTCTACGTTTCTACTTTTTGCACAGTTCCAAACGCTCTGAATTTCTGAACCCTAATTTCAGGTTTATAAGCTGCAGCACAATCAGGATTGTCCAACAGGTATCGCCCAATGGAGAAGGTGGATATGAATTACTTGGTGGAGAAGAGTGGTCAAAGTTGTTGTGATGGATATACGATGGAATGTGTTGGTTTATTCTGATAGCCATTAATATCGTTGGTAGAGCATTTATATATATATATATATATATATATATATATATATATATAGATTGGCCCCCCTTACTGCGATTCAAGGATGTCTGCAAAAATGATCTCAGGTGCTTTGGCATTGTCCCTTCCAGCTGGGAAAATTTGGCTCAAGACCGCCCTCGGTGGTGACAGAATCTCCATAGAGGACTGTACATGTCAGAAGTCACCCTGATACAACATCATGAAGCTAAGAGGTCCATAAGAAAGCAACGGCAACAAAGCATCGGAACATCATCATCTACATAGACAACCTACAAATGCAAAATCTGTGGTCGAGAATGTTTCTCAAACATTGGACTTCATAGTCACAGGAGGCGCTGCAACCTCAGGGGCACACAAAAACTTTTATCATAGTCTTTCGAGACTGAATTGCCAATGAATGATGATGATGATGATGATACACACACACACACATATATATATATATATATATAATATATATATATATATATATATATATGAACAGATTGATAAACAAGGAATATCACAGTCTCCTCATTATTCTGTGATATTTTTTTTTACTCTTCCTTATATCAACAAAAGCCCTGAAGAAGATCTACTTAACAGATCGAAACACTGCAGCGTCGGCTAATAAACTTACCACTCATTTTATTTAAACCTGTGTTTTTTCAAATTCCTCACTATACTACATACCGTCGGATTCACTTCCATTTCTCTTCACACACACACACACACACACACACAAATATATATATATATATATATATATATATATATATATATATATATATGTGTGTGTGTGTGTGTGTGTGTGTGTGTGTGTGTTGAAAAAAGAAATAAAGGAAAGAAAACAATTTTTTTAAAATAAGGATTTACTCTGAGAAAGGTCGAATCTTCTTTGTGTGCGGAACATTTCTACATTTTTTTCTATTATTATTATTTCATTTCATTTGGTTATTTAAAAATAATAATAGTTTGAATAATGTACACATGGATAAACTCCTGACCGAAACACGTGTAAGTAAAATTGATTAAAATATCCTATTTTATCCATTCTATAATTCTTTCCTTTATTTCTTTTTTCAACATACCGTCGGATTCACTTCCATTTTCATTTTACGCACACACACACACACACACACCATACATAGACACACACACACACACATATATATATATATATATATATATATATATATATATATATGAAGATAGGATGGATGGGTTTAGAATCCGACAATATGAGGTAGATAAAAGGATAAGTGAGCAAGAAATGGAAAACTCAAAACAAATCAAGGGTTGAAATAATTTCGTCCGTATTATGTAATATGGACGAAATTATTTCAACCCTTGATTTGTTTTGAGTTATCCATTTCTTGCTCACTTATCCTTTTATCTACTCACACATATATATATATATATATATATATATATATATATATATATATATATATATATGTGTGTGTGTGTGTGTGTGTGTGTTGTTTTCCTAATCTATAAAAAAATAAAACTGATGGTCCTATTTATTTATTCCGTACGTGGAACAATTCCCAACAATAACAAAAGAGAAAACGGATTAGACACTGTGTACACAGTCTAGTATAAAGAAACAAAAATGATGGGAGACTTGGGACATAGCTAAAATGTATCTGGTTTTGTATCGTGGTAGTATGAAAATACATTCGTTCGCAAATTTTCACCGCTGTCTTCATTCGTTACATGTGTAGCTTTTTCACAGAACTAAATCGGGATTTTGTGGAAAAGGAGATTTACACACGTATAGCAGGGCGTGGGTGTGATAGGTAAGCACCGTACATTCTGCCAAGATGGTAAGTTCATCATGAATATTAAGTTCATTCAATAATATAATCATGGAAATGGGAAACTAATGTTTCGGTTCCCTATTAATATATATTTTGGCAGTTATTCTGACATAGCACTACACATCACCACAGCTATCTGTATTATAATATGGTAAGTTAAATCAATAATATGACAACTGTAAAAATGGGACAGTAACAAAAGTAAAGGCTGGAGGTTGAGCGACATTCTAATATCATGTGTTCGTTTCGTGGCGAGAAGTTGTCTGCAATAAATCTATTAATAATGGAGATTAGGTCTCTATTCGTCTGTAACCGAAACTACGTCACTGATTACGCCACATTACCCAAAATCGTCATAACATAGAATTAATAGACTGGAAATTTGAGCATGCAACGTTAGACGGTCCTCATTGTTTTTTTTTTTTTTGTTTTTTATTTATTTATTTTTTTTTTTAAGTTTTGATAAATACATGCTCGGTATTATATATAGTTTTTCCTATGAGGAAGAAAGAATTAAGAAAAGAAAGAATAGAATGGATAATAAAAGATGAAATTAATCAATATCACTTACACATGTGTTTCGGTCAGTTCATCTGTGTGAAAATATTTCGCACACAGAGAAGATTCGACCTTCATGAGAGTGAAATTTTATTTTGAATGAAAAAATTCGTTGGGGAACAACGGAGAAATTTTGGAAATTTTCGAATAGAATTTTTTTTAAATCACATTTGGAACACTGAAATAGACCGTTAGAATTTGGATATTTGATTTTTCTAGGGGTCATGGTAGAAAATAATTTTGTATTTCAAAAATGAAGTGTTATTATTTATCCCGAACATGTTGAAAAATTTTCTCGGAGCCTAGTTTATGTTATTGTTTTGAAAAAAAAAAAAAAAAAAACCGGTGAAGTATTAAAAAAGTAATCGTTTATAAAAAGAACCTAACTTTGATAATAGATAATTTTTTATATGTTGGCCCTATCTTGGGCTAGACGGGCGGTCGGAGAGGCCCCCTCCGATCAATCGGCTGGTCACGTCAAGCCCTAGCACCTATATGATTGCCCCAACCCTATTGCCCTTATGGCAAGCCCCAACCCTTTTTTATCATATGGGTGCTAGAAAGCGGTGCCTGCGGGTCTACATGTCCTGGGAATGACGTTAAACTCTATCTGATGGTGGGGTTCTAGTTTTGGAGGTTTGGGGAATGTGGAGCACCCCTTCATCCCCATTTCTCTCTGGTCCACTCTGACCCGGAGTGGTAGTACCTTTTAGGGTCCCATCTATGGGTTAAATAGAAAAATGTATTTATAAAAATATTATATTATCCATTAAGAATTGATTTATTTCAAAACTTTATCGGCATTAAATGACCCACTGAGGTTGATATGCCGTAAAACAAAACAAACCAAACCAAACCAAACTCCACCCCCTCAGGCAATATCTTTCAAAACTTAATTTTTACACTGGCGGGAGGGTGTATTTTTCTAGTCTTTTTTTTTAATGCAAAAAGTATTTATCAAATGGGTGTTTTGTAAAATATATATGATTAATGTCATGAAAAATCTATAAAATATAATTTTAGTAGAAAAATAGTTCTTAAGAAAAAAGATACAACAGTGAAAATCCGGAAAAAGGTTGATAGAATTTTATGATTTTTTGTACAGGAATATAAATTATTGAGTCAACGCGAAGTTCTCCAACAGTATGACTAGCTATTCAACTAGAAATGACCCGACTACAAATACTACTACGCTACTCGGCTACGAATACCCGCGCATATTTTATTATATGTGTTCCGTTGGACGAGTCCAACTATCTTGTAGGGGAAATATTTTCCCTTGCAACAAATAGTTACCCTGCCAGATCATGAGTAAGAGAGGAAGCTGAACATAGCAGTTGATCCAAATCCAAATACAGAGAATTGCATTCATTTTGAGGTTATAATGAATTACAATGATTGATCAATATATTTACTAGCATTCTGGTCTTGTGCCAGACTTAGTTAATCTTTTATGATTTGGTTTGGTTTGTTTTTGTTTTTTTACGGCATATCAACCTCGGTGGGTCATTTAATGCCGACAAAGTTGTGAAATAAATTCATTCTTAATGCATAATACAATTTTGTTTATAAACTCATGTTTTTCTATTTAACCCATAGATGGGACCCTAACACGTACTACCACTCCGGGTCAGAGTGGACCAGGGAGCAATAGTGATGAAGGGGTGCTCCACATTCCCCAAACCTCCAAAACTGGAACCTCACCATCAGATAGAGTTTAACGTAATTCTCAGGACATGTAGACCCTCAGTCACCGCCTTCTAGCACCCATATGATAAAAAGGGGTTGGGACTTGCCATAAGAGAGTAGGATTGGGAAAATCATATAGGTGCTAGGGCTTGACATGACCAGCCGATTGATCAAAAGGGGCCTCTCCGACCGCCCGTCTAGCCCAAGATAGGGCCAATGTGGAGTTTTGCAAGTCATAAACTGCTCATCCACCTGGGTTCTATTCTTAAGCATCATGGGTCGCCACCCACGGCCAACAGGTGGCCCTATTGGGGGAGTCTTACCCCTCTGCAGAGGTGCAGTCGGTGCATTCTAACGCCCCAGCCGACAGGGGCTAATCTTTTATGAATATATATAGTTATTTATTAAGCTTAGTTGTGCTACAAAATATGAAGTATAGGGCATTGAACTCACTAGCAATCACCGGCTTAGCTCAGTCGATAGAGCGTTCGGCTATAAACCACAAGGTTCCTTGTTCGATACCGACCCTCGCCAACTCAGCGTATGAGTAGCACAGAGATCTGTGTGGTAAAGTAAGTAGCTGATGGTAGGTGTGGCGCTCCAGCACAGAGGCGAAAATAATCTCCTTGGTCAAGAGCTAGCGAAAAGGTGATAGACTTCCTCGCTGATTGGCTGATACCGACTTTAGGCAATCCCGACGACTTTTACTAACCGTTATACCACGTGAGAATGAATTCACTGAATAGTCTCCGGCGGAAATGACGGGATTATTTATACGTGGATCATCAGTGCTACTTATTATCAGAGTGCAGGATCCATACGCATGGGCATTTTATTCTAAAAATACAAGAAGATTGAAAAGTAATTCCCTATTCAAACTATTTATAACGTTTTTTTTATATGCAGTTACATGTTTTGTTACATAATCTATGCATAGATTATTGTCAATCCCCTGTATTTCTGAAGGGATGCCCCCTTTTCATATCACGGTCGGGACTTTCCATGGAATATTACAGAAAGACCGCGAAATACGTGAAGTCATGTGGGACCGAGTAACCCTCAGTTCCAGCTTGGACGTCAGGCAGAAAGCATGTCTGCCGTAGCTGGGCTCAAATGCACACGCTAGTTGTGTTAGTTAGAAGAAGTTTAAGCAATAAAAGTTTAAAGAAATAATATGGTGTTCTTGCTTGATGAATGTCTTGGCAAAAAGACTGACCCAGAAGAAGGAATACATCAAAGACGAACAGCCAACAGGAATCTAGAAATAGAATTCAACATGGAGAGAAAGAATAGAAACGACTAGAGATCACCCAATGGCCAAAGAAGTAAGTAATGCAAAATGCATATGCATCTCTCTGTCTACCTGTGTCTATCTCTCCCCTCTCTCCAGTAAAAGAACACTTGTGTATATACCCAACATGGGTATATGCGTATGAGTATGTAACAGCTTCTCAATTCTTTAATGCATGTTCCTTAATATATTCAATATGGTGCTCCTCATTTTCTGCGCATCTTTTTTTCCTTGAGGCTGCAAGTCATGTGCGAAATTACGTTCGTTCTCATGAATTCTGTTAAAAAATATCAACATGAAAAAAATCTAGTGACACATTGCTAAAGGACTTCAGATATAGCAAGAAGCGGCTACCCGGTGTCGCCTGAGTAGAGGGGATGCAAAAAAAAAAGGTTAGTCCCACAGATCCATTATTATTGAATCGCCAGTTGGATCCTGGTAGTATGCTCCATTAAAATCCCTATGTAAAAAAAGACCTTGCGTTGATCCTGTCACTTTGAAAAGAAAAATCAATGTCTACTATTTAAAATATTAAATCAAAAAACAAAAAACAAACTCTAGTCTATTATCATCTAAATTTAATTTTGTTTTAAACTATCTTCACGAATATAAATCAAACCATCATTATTGTTGCTCAAAATCCAAGCCCAGGTGATATTTAATATGTATATATATATTACTTTGTCGTTAATTGCTTCATTTTCGTTGTAGTTGTGAATGGCTGAATCCCCATTTTCCTTGGAGATGGATGGGTAGACGTGGTCTGCATGACTGACCGGCGAATAGACCTGATTCAACACCCATCGACTTTTTTTCTTTGGGATTGGTTGAAAGAGCAAGTCTACTCTATGAACCAACTACTTTGGAAGAACTTGAAGAAAGTATACGAGAATTCATTTCTGCTTGATGTGACCAGCCGATTGATCGGAGGGGGCCTCTCCGACCGACCGTCCAGTCCAATTAAGGACCAAAGTGGAGTGTTGCATGTCATGGACTACTCAGACACGTAGATTCCATCATTAAGCATCATAGATCGCCACCCACGGCCAACAGGTGGCACCATTGGGGAGGCTTTCTTCTCTGCGACCAGCGTTGGAAATGGGTCAGAATATTCCGAACCTTTTTTTTATTGTGTAGTGAGTTGAAAGTACGGATCTCTTGAAGTGAAATTCCCAGCACCAAACTCATTTTTTTCCTCATCCTTTCGGATGATGAGAAAAAAACACAAACAGACAAGAAGGATAATCAGATACTACACTCTAATCCCAATCCGAATGCAGGCGAAATACGCTCTAATTCTACTCACAGGTGCCGGAAGCAACAATTTTATACTAGACAGGGTGCACATATAACTACACTCTGGGCCTTTTTTTTTTGTTTATCAGCACTAGGTCTGGTCTTCTTGCTGGGATAAGGTGATCCGTTTTTATTTCAAAGTCCCAGAGAATTTTATACGTTTCGTTCTCAAGAACAGATTCTGTTTATGCATATACCATTTTGTTGTATGGTCAAAATTTATTTTTTTGCATAACTCCCAGTGGATCACCTTCCTAACCCAGTTGTGTCTAGTTTTGTACTCCCGTTGTGCTAGTTTGCTACATTCACAGAGTACATGGTTTACAGTCTCATCTCTATTACCGCAAAGTCTACATTTACTATTTTGTTGGGTCTTATCAATTTTTTTGTTTTCATATAGTTTGTCCTTATGGCATTATTTTGTGCAGCAATTATTAGTGATTCAGTTTCTCTTTTGAGGTTTCCTTTTCTTAACCATGTCCAAGTCTTTTCATGTGCAACCTCTTCGATTTGTCGTTTGAAGTGTCCATATAATTATGGTTTTTCTTCCCATTTTTGTTTTCTAGTCTTAGTTGTTTTTTTATTTGTCCATTATTATTATTATTATTATTATTACAAATTTGATTTAATTTCTTTATATTAAAGATAATTTTCATGCATATATTTTAAATTAATTTTGCTATTTTGTCTTAATTCATATATTTAACGTGTGCATATTGCCCTAAGTATCAAGTCTTGGCGTGAAAAAAATTACGTGAATATCTTCCGGGCATTGATAGTTTCCGCATAACTTAATTACCTGTATTTCTGACAGACCATCAACTTTTATTAATTATATATATATATATATATATATATATATATATATATATATAATTTCAGTAAGTTGGTGTGAGGCATTTCAAATTACAGAATCTGCATATATGTACGAGGAGATTTCTTTAATCAAAGAACTGGATAAGCGCCATCTGTATTATTCGATGGAGTTTAACAGGTTAGAAATCCGAGTTTTCCCTCTAGACCGCTTGCTCTACCAAGGTCAACGACCTCAGTCTGCCCTTCTATTCACACATAGTGTGAGAGGGAATAGTTTGATGCATACCTTTCCCAAGGGTATTAGCTATATCGGAAATGCAGACAACCTAACCCAGGATTGGAACTCATGTTAACTATTACACTACGATCGCCTATGTAAAACTATAATATAATATCTTATTATAATGGAAATTGTGAGTTTGTCTGTCTGTAACCGAAACTATGTTACAATTCATGTCAAAATTTCCCTAATTATTTACGTCACATTCTCCATGATTTTATTTTTATTTAAAACTCATTTATTAATAACATTGTTTTACATTATTAATACTGATGACCTTATCTACATATTACTAATATGTTATTGTATTTATATATACAACAAAATGGCGGTTTACAGTGTGAACGTAAAGGCTAATTTGCATATTGATATTAAACATGATTTTGATAAATATCTACTTAGTATTATTGATTTCTAATTGAGGACCCCTAGATTTTAAATCAACATACCTTAATTTTAATATTCTAGCTACAGGTATGTTTACAATTAATGACTTCACATAAATTGTAACACAAACTTCTGGGTCAAAAATAATTCCAGATGGGTTTACATGCCGTTAAAACCAATCAATCAATTAACCAATTTGTCCAGTCATTTACAAGATACTAACTGTTGGCAAAAAGAAGAACTCTTTTCCGCTTTCCGCCCTGTCGGTTGGGGCGTTAGAATGCACCGACTGCACCTCTGCAGAGGGGTAAGACTCCCCCAATGGGGCCACCTGTTGGCCGTGGGTGGCGACCCGTGATGCTCAAGGATAGAGCCCAGGTGGATGAGCAGTTCATGACATGCAATACTCCACTTTGGCCCTATCTTGGGCTAGACGGGCGGTCGGAGAGGCCCCCTCCGATCAATCGGCTGGTCACGTCAAGCCCTAGCACCTATATGATTGTCCTAACACTATTGCCCTTATGGCAAGCCCCAACCCCTTTTTATTAAATATGGGTGCTTGAAGGCTGTGGTTGCATATCCTGAGAATGACGTTAAACTCTATCTGATGGTGAGGTTCCAGTTTTGGAGGTTTGGGGAATGTGGAGCACCCCTTCATCACCATTGCTCCCTGGTCCACTCTGACCCGGAGTGGTAGTACCTGTTAGTGTCCCATCCATGGGTTAAATAGAAAAATGTATTTATAAAAAAATTGTATTATCCATTAAGAATTGATTTATTTCAAAACTTTATCAGCAATAAATGACCCACTGAGGTTGATATGCCGTAAAACAAAACAAACCAAACCAATCTTTTCCGCTTTGTTAATTGACCAATGTTGAACGTAATTCTCGATGTAGTTTGATGAATTCCTATCAATCATTTTCTGCTGTGATTCTTTCTACAAGATTCAGGAAGATTTAGCGGATGATTCTACTTGATTTACGCCAAACAGAATCTTTATTTTGGGGAATTATTTAATTTTGGTGCTTCCATTTGGTCAAACAATGGGCGCAACATAAAATAGGTGAGACACTGTCAGTCAACAGGTGCCGGTGACTCCATGTCCACGCTACATTAACTTAGATATAAATAATCTGTCCATGATATTAACTTATAAATATAGCACCCATATAATCTATTTATATATATATATATATATATATATATATATATATATATATAAGGAAAAGTTGACTTACCGGTGAATTTGGTCACGATGGTTAGTAAGTGTAGAATTCAGAGGGGTAAGTCAGCAATATAACAAATACAAAGTGCTCAATACTAAGTAGAGCAAATTTATTATAAAATGGGTACAAGAGATAACCTACTCGAATTTCACCATAAGGATCTTCAGGGTTAAATCCACTGAAGTAATCGAGACACCGAAATCGACTGCTATTAATCGGTGTCTGGATTAATTCAGTGGATTTAACCCTGAAGATCCTTATGGTGAAACTCGAGTAGGTTATCTCTTGCACCCATTTTATATATATATATATATATATATATATATATATATATATATATATATATTTGTCAATAAAATGCCTTAAATACCATGAGTATCGTGATTATGGACCATTTCCACTCGTGGGTATCTGGGGGCCCACCGAGCTTCTTCATACCACATTTTTATTTTATTAAGACTGGCAAATGGCCAAATTCAGTTTACATTTATACAGTTCTGAAAGTGGTCTGAAGAAGCTTGGCGGGCCCCAGATACCCACGAGTGAAAAATCAAGATAATCATGGTATTTAAGGTCTTTTTATTCACAAATAAATTTGCTCTTTTTATAAAAATTAAACACTGAGTTCTCATACGGAACCTAAACTCTACAACAAACTACTGGTAGAGAATAGGACCAGCCTAGAATCACCTTGTATCAAAAAAAGTGGTACCCTAACAAATAACATATATATATATATATATATATATATATATATATCGTCTGAAGCTGTTTGCATGATGGCGTTAATACGCTTGGGAAAGGTATAAATCTAGCTATTACTTCTCTAGCTATATTTCAATATGAGGAAGGAGTGGGTTCTTTAACCTTGTTATGGCAGCACACACACACACACACACACACACATATATATATATATATATATATATATATATATAATCCAAAAGAGCTAGATACTATCTACCTAGGTTTCACCAAACAAACATTCAGGATAATTCTGAGTCATAATTATCCTGAAGATCCGTGTGTGGGACCCATCGAGTCTCGCTGTTTATTTGTCTATACTTAAAAGTATTTGTAAGGAGTGTTAATTTACGAAACCAGCTCTCATAAAATTATACGTTAATCTTTTATGACTCAGTATCGTGCCATCTCTAAGATATTTATAAAGTTATTCTTTTGGAAATGATCATCTATTATAATGGAGATTGTGGGTTTGTCTGTCTGTAACCGAAACTATATTACTATACAAGTCACAATTCCTTTAGTTATTTACATCACATTCTCCATGATTTTATTTTTATTTAAACCTCAATTATTAATAAATTGTTTTACATCATTAAGACTGTTAACGCCAACAAAATAGCGATTACACTAATTTGCATATTGATCTAAAAATTTGATTTTAATAAATATATGCTTAGTATTATTGATTTTTAATTGTTTGATTTTATCTTAATGAATATAAGCAAAAATCTCGGGATAATCTTAAAAGAAACCCATTAACAAGAAGAAATAACTGTACTATTATTCTTTACTTCCTATTTTAACTAATAGTTAAATTAGGAAAATTTACCAATGAAAGACGGGAGTAATGGAAAATGATGGAAGAGTTAGTTTCAAAGTTGTTCTATTTTTCAATGATACTCCCTCTGTTCCAAATCTTTTTATCTGCATTCTTATTCAGTTTCATTAGCCTTTCTAATTTGATATGATATTTTATTAGATTAAAACTTAAATACTTGCACCCGGAGTGTGCATATATTTGCTAGTCTATTAATAATGGAGATTCGCTCTTAATTTTTCTGTAACCAAAACTACGTCCTTGCGCCACTTTACATAACATAGAATAAATGCACTCAAAATTTGAGCATTTAACCTTAGACGGTACTCATTGTTATTCTAAAACAGTTTTTAATGAATAAATGACCGGTATTATATATTTATATATAGATTGTTTTATTTTTATGAATATTAAAAGATATCTGAACTAAGTTTCCATTTCAAATTCATTAATTTTTTTAATCCTTTAATAAAGTTGATGATTTTACTTACTTATGGTACAAACTCTATCAGGTTGAATTTTTAACTCCCACCCCTCAGGCAATATGTTTCAAAACTTAATTTTTACACCGGTCGGAGGGTTTTTCTAGTTTGTTGAGTGAAAAAAGTATTTATCTAATGGGTGATTTGTAAAATATATATAGTTAATGTGATGAAACATGTATAAAATATAATTTGTGTACTAAAATATTTCTTAAGATAAAAGATAAGTCCTTGAATAAGGCACTTTCGATTTGTTTTGTTTTTTTTTTGTTGTTTTTTGGGTTTTTTTAATTTTTTTGCTAGTACAATCGAAGAACATTTTTGCGCATCGTAATGTCATTTTTTTTCTTTTTCGTTCAACACGTGCTCCATTCCATTCGTGAAAACGTTTCTTTTTATTTTCCAATTTGGTGCAAATGTCAAACAACGGTTAACCTTTACTTCTTCTGCAACATCTCAAGTTTTTTTCTGTTTGTTTTTTTTTTTTTTTGTGTGTTTTTTTTTTACACGGCTCTGCTTCAATAATGACCCTCAACTGGTTGTCATCAATCGCAGAAGGGCGTCTGCTTCAGTTTTACGTTCGTTGAAAATCCCCAAATGTTTTGGTGACATTGCAAACAGTTTCCGCTACTCTTACTTTGACAGCTTAAAATAAACAGGATTAGATAGGGAAATAAACCGTTAAGGGAAATTCGCACTTTAAAATCTTATAACAATTAAATAACAGTTTGTTTCAAAATATCAAAATATATATGAAAGCTGAAAATAAGAAAAAATAACACATTTTTTCGCATCATTCTAATCGTCTTCAAGAACAAAATGCACTGTATGACACCGTATGACATTCACATAGCCGGTATCCAATGGCAACGTCACTAACGAAGGCCTAGAATTATTTCAAAGATGTCATTAGTAATAATTATGTAGCTCAAATAATAGACTTTCTTGAAAGATCTCAAATCTTTTAGTTGTTTCGTTTTAACCACCTTCATACAGAGAAACTCAAAAGTGCCTTTTGTAGTTATATAACGAGACTTGACCTATAAGTGTGTGTTCCTATTGGAAACTGGTTTCATTAATTACACAGTAATCCAGTAACGTAGACATTATGAAGCTGCATACTACTATATCCCACACTTTGATCCTACAAATACCTTCAAATATGCAACGTGGTAGGTACTGGTTTAACTATAGCAAGAGCATAATCTCTGCCTTCCTTTACAATCATAAGCCCTCAAATGACTCATCATACCCGCTGCAGATCCACAAAGTTTGATGCAAATATGACATAGAAAGGACGTCCTTTCCATTGTATTGTTACATAATCATTAGATACCTAATGATTATGACAATAGTGTAGAAATCATATTAGTGCAGCTGATGGCCTTGAGAGTCAGTGACAGCGTTTGACCTCACTCTGACCTTGCGTTCTGGGGATGATCGTGAGAAACGGAAGGCAATAGAAGACCCTTCCGGTTTAAGGGATAAAACAACTCAGTTAGTTAGAGTTAGAACTTAGAAGCAAAGCTAGCAAGATGTGAGTCTCACTGCGCAGATGTCTGGTCTGGGGGATCTACGAATAAAGTAACATCATCGTAAATCGGAGTCTTGTGTTAATTACTAAAAGCTAACAATGACACGAGGCTTCTGATAAGGAATGATCCCCAACAGAAAACAGACACGGAATCCTCAATAGAAGACCAGACGAGACCTTAGAAGATAGAAGATAGATGATAGACGATCAAAAGCAAAGACGGCCGGAAGAATAGACGACAGAATAAGAAGTAAGAGAAGTATATAACATATAGATATTTAGGGCCGGTAAAGAAGGTTATGCAACAGTATCAGATAGATCAGATGATACAATTTGAGGTATAAGGATTGCTTAAAAAGCAACTTTGTAAAATGAAAATATACCCTGACCTGACTGGAGAATTCATGTGGATGATGACTGACCAGTTTTAAGAGTGTAAGAATTGGGCATGAAAACATCAAGCGTCAACTTCGAAAGGAATACACCTGTCATATTGGAGAGAACACGGAGGGTTTGAAATGTCAAGCATGTGGTTGGATTCTGCTTTCTAAGGCTGAATATGTCAATCATAGGAAATCTCATATGGGATAATTCATGCACATTCCAGGAATGTGTCTTTTGAAATCTATAGCAAAGTTTGTAAGACTGATTTGACTAGACACATGTAAAGCATCATAAAAATGTACAACATAATTTTCTTTCACATAAGTTTGGGTATGTTGAAGTATTACAGATGTAGTTAAGACTAGGTTTCTTTTCAATTATTGATTATTTGTTGGGCTAAAATGCTAATAAAAACAATTGTTAGGAGTCGGGAAGCTCTAGAACTCATTTTACAAACAAAAGTAGGTTACACAAAGTCGTCATTTTATTGTGACTCCCCTCAAATTAGGAGAGTTAAAAATCGACATAACTCCACCATTTTTTTGGGCGGGGGTGCTGGAGGCTCAAATTTTGGGGATCGTCTATCTTTATCATAATCCACATCTCAAATTTTTGGTATCGTCTATCTTTATCATAATCCACATTTGGGGGGGGATTGGAAGCTCAAATTTTTCGTCTATCTTTATCATAATCCACATTTGGGGGGGGGGGGGATTGGAAGCTCAAATTTTTCGTCTATCTTTATCATAACATTTGGGGGGGGGGATTGGAAGCTCAAATTTTTGGGATCGTCTATCTTTTATAAAGCTCAAATTTTTGGGATCGTCTATCTTTATGGGGGGGGGGGGGGTTTGGGGATCGTCTATCTTTATCATAATCCACATTTGACGGGAAAAATTGACGGGGGTAGATGATTTGATATGGAATTACCCATATATATAAATACATGGAGCAGAATCTCGACTGATAATTTCTACGTTATCAATACGATATTCAGTGCCAGGGAAAGTAAGACTCAGTAAAGCCTTATAAATTCATTTCCTTCCAATACTCATTATTAATTTCTTCTTTTCACACTAGTCATATATATTTTCTTTGATATCGGTCATTCACTTTCTTATTCTAATTCCCATCATTCCCTTTCTTCATCCGTTACCCGTTATTAATTCCCTTTTTAAACCATCCATTCATTCTTTTTAACCTCAATTTTGTTTTCTCTTCACCATCGTACAAACCTTTTCTTACTGCACCTATTTCTAATTCTTCCCTTCTCTTTCTTTCTTTCTTTCTTTCTTTTTCTTTTGACCACCAAAAATACCATTTATCATTTATCACACACACCCCTTTCCTCTACCGCTATTTCTTTTTCCTCAAATCGTTGTCGCCATTTTTAATTCGGTCGATCTTGCATTATTTCAAATGGAGACATTCAAAATTAAGCAAATATTTCAAACTCTTTTCATCTTTGCTTGTTCTTCGTTTTCCAATTTATTTTCCATTTATTTATTTTATTTTTTTATTTCATGCACCATTTTCCTGTTTTTGTTTTGTTTTGTTTTCTGTTTGTTCTCTCATTTAAATCATCTCATACTCAGTCCTTTTATTTCTTTAATCATAATTCTTTCCTTTTATGTTCCTGTGCAAAGGTGATTTGGGAATTTCACGCCAAATAGATCCAAGTAAATATGGCGCCAGTTATCTGCTCATTAATTATCAAAACTTGTTTTTTTTTTTTTCTTTTTGTAAACTCTTCGTTTTTCTCCTCCCACAATACGTTCCAACAAACAAAAATGTTTGTTTCTTCTTCTAAACAAAAATAAAGAAAATATCATTTACACAATTTATATATAATTTCATTAATATTGGTGTTAGTGTTTGAAGTGAGTAGACCCTATGTCGATATTTTTTTTATTTTTTTTATTTTTTTCATTTTAAATATGAGTTCAAAAAATACATTATCCCTCTTGCAAAATAAAAGAAATACGAACGAGGCAGTTTTATTGCAACTTAAAGCAATCTGATCTTTCAAACGTTTGTTATTATTAGACCATGTGTGCAATAAGAGTTGGTTTTTGTGTAAGTTTCACTTGAAATTGACTCGGGGATTTTAGTGCAAATACACAAAACGCTCTGATCTACTAACAAAAGTTCACATATACCTTGTCAGTTCATCTCTCTCTCTCTCTCTCTCTCTCTCTCTCTCTCTCTCTCTCTCTCTCTCTCTTCTCTCTCTCTCTCTTAGACACACACATACTCTGTCTCTCCTTCACACAAACACAAACCCTCTCTCTCTCTCTCTCTCTCTCTCTCTCTCTCTCTCTCTCTCTCTCTCTTATCGCACTCATAAAGGCCCAAGAGCAGACGCACCCATGGCTAAACAGTTGGGATATCCCAAACAAGTGTACGTATACTTTAACATCTGATCGCTCTGTATGATCGACTTTGGCTTGGGAAAAATCACTTTTCAGAGGAAAAGGGACTACAAAATGGATTTACTTTTGAAGAATGTAATTGTGTATATATATATATATATATATATATATATATATATATATATATATATATATATATATATATATATATATATATATATATGTATATAATTTAATATACCAAACTTATTGGTAAATCCTTGCGGTGAGAAAAAACCAGCAAATAGTTTGATTGTAAAAATATACTACCAAACATCATCCGGGAAGAAAACAATTTTTGGAAAAAAGAAAAGACCAAGATAACCGTACCAACCAAAAATAATCTATTGATACAATATTTTGGCCAAAAGAAAAAACAATTTATATATATATATATATATATATATATATATATATATATATATATATATATATTCATACAAAACCGCCAGGAAACTAAAACTAATAAGTAAAAAGTGCTCAATACCTAAGTGGAGTAAATAATAAAGATGACTCATTAGATTTATCTTATATATATATATATATATATATATATATATATATATATATATATATATATATATATAGTTTCCCACTTTTCTACACAAGCACAGTTAACATATAATACCTTGATAAAGGATGAAGATCACCCGAAATATTGGAATAAATAATTCGAACCAGGGTAAAAAAAACGGCTCTTTTTTTTTGTTCTGTTTTTTTTTGTTTTTTATTTTTGTTCGCTTGTACATTTCCCATGCTTCATGATATTAAAAAAAAGTTCACAAGAGCAAAGTTGATACGCAATATTCATTATATATACTAGTAAAATAAAAACACCCTCCAGGCGATGTAAAAATAATTTTTTGAAAGATATTGCTTGAGGAGGTGGAAGTTCAAAATCAAATGTCGGAGAGTTTGAACCATAAATCATGAAATCATCAAATTTATTAAAGGAGTTAAAAAATAAAACAATTTGAAATCGAAACTAAGTTCTATTAACTTTGAATATCTATTAAAATAAAACAAACTATATATAAATATATGATACTGGGGATGTATCTACTAAAACTTGTTTTGAAAAAACAATGAGAACTGTCTAATGTTACATACTCACATTTTGAGTGTATTTATTCTGTTATGACGATTTCGGGTGTAGTGACGTAAACAGTGACGTAGTTTTTGTTACAGACAAAAACCGGAAGCGAATCTCCATTATTAATATATACTAGCAAAATAAAAAGACACCCTCCGGGCGATGTAATAATAATTCTTTGAAAGATATTGACTGAGGGGATGGGAGCTGAAAATTCAATGTCATAGAGTGTGTACCATAAGTATGTAAAATCGTCAAATTTATTAAAGGAGTAAAAAAAAAAAAAAAAAAAAGAAAGAAAGAAAGAAAGACAATTTGAAATGGAAACAGTTCTGATAAGTTTAAATATTATATTAGAATAAAACAATCTATATATAAATATATAACGCCGGCCATCTATTTATTGAAACAATGAGGATTGTCTAACGTTGCATGCTCACATTTTGAGTATATTTATTCTATGTTATGACGTTGGATTATGTGTTGGGTAATGTTACGTAAGCAGTGACGTAATTTTTGTTACAGACAAAAACCGAAAGCAAATCTCCATTATTAATACTAGTACAAAATAAAAAAACACCCTCCGGGCGATGTAAAAATAGATTTTTGAAACATATGGGTGGGAGTAAAAAATTCAATGTCAGCGAGTTTGTAACCTAAGTAAGTAAAATAATCAAATTCATTAAAGGATTAAAAAATAAAACAATTTGAAATGTAAACTTTAAATATGTATTAAAATAAAGCAAACTATATATAGATATATAATACCAGTCATGTATTTATTAAAACTTGTTTTAAAAAACAATGAGTACTGTCTAATGCTGCATGTTCAAATTTTGAGTGTATTTATTCTATGTTATGACGATTTTGGGTAATGTGACGTAATCAGTGACGTAATTTTTGTTACAGACAAAGACCGGCATCGAATCTCCATTATTATATATATATATATATATATATATATATATATATATATATATATAGCTCTGTCTCTGTCTCTGTATTTTAGTTAATTCGTTTGGTCATCCGTATAGGAGCCACATGGTACCGTGTTCGGTCACTGTGGTGAGCTGATGCTAGTTGTGGCACTTGATCGTAGACACAAAAATGATCTCCCTGGTCTACAGCTAGTGAAAAGTGATTGGACTCTCGCACTGTCTTGCTGATACCGACAATAGGCCACTACGGTAGAGTGTCCGCTTGGAAACCACAAGGTTACTGGTTCGATAAAATCAGCGTATAGTAGCACTGGAAGCTGTGCGATAAAGTAAGGAACTAATGGTAGGTGTGACACTCCACCTCAGACACAGAAACAATATCCTTGGTCTAGCGCTAGTGAAAAGTGGATAGACTCGCACGCTGTCTGGCTGATACCGACTTTAGGTCACCCCGACGACTTTACTTTTTACTTTATATATATATATACTCCAACAACTTTACTCATATATATATATATATATATATATATATATATATATATATATATATATATGGGAGAAATATGAGGAGGTTAATCCGACAATATGTGGGGAAAAGTAGACAAACACGGGATGTTTTGGAAACTGGATATTTATTGTCGACGATGCAGCGTTTCGGTCATTTAGACCTTCTTCAGGACACAAATATAGTTCTTGCTTCAATGAAGGGCATTTTCAAAATGATGAGAACAGTAGGTTGTCAGTAGGGGGCAGGGGTGGTTGGGGTGGGTAGTGGATTTTCTTCTCTCTAGATGGGGAGTGTTTATATGGTGATGCAGGTGTGGGTCAAGAATGTTTGATGGTGGGGGTGGGTCAAGATGTATGAGTATGTGTATGTACTGCCCCTACAGACAACCGACTGTTTTCACCATTTTGAAAATGCCCTTCATTGAAGCAAGAACTATATTTGTGTCCTGAAGAAGGTCTAAATAACCGAAACGCTGCATCGTCGACAATAAATATCCAGTTTCCAAAACATCCCGTGTTTATCTACTTTTCTCCACACACATACACACACACACACACACACACAATATATATATATATATATATATATATATATATATATATATATGTATATATGCATGCATACACATACACATTTCCCCAAAATGTGAGCTTCCAATTCCAAGAATTGGCATAGTTAGGTCAATTTTTAGCTCTCAAAATTTGAGGGGGTCGCGAAAAATGGCGACTTTTTGTAATCTATTTTTGTTTGTAACATGAGTTCTAGAGCTTCCCTACTCTTAAAATTTGGTTTGTAATAGCATTTTCGCCCCTGGAATCCAAAAATCAAAAAAGTCTGAAACTTAATCAATTTAAAGTTATTGATCATTTTTTATTTTTCCTAGCAAGGTCAATATCCCGAATGTAGTACTGCGTCTATGACAAAGATTTTTTAATTATTATTTCAAATCTATTGAACATTGACCACAACAAATAGCAAATAAAGAATTCCATAGGCCACAACGAGATTACAAAAGGTAGGCACGACTGGGTTGTAAAGGTTATCCACTGGGAATTATGCAAAACAACTAGATTATTAATTGAGTAGATAAACTCATGTATAATGACCGATGAAGAACTGCACTAACTTATGCATAATCTATATTTATTGTATGCTGGGTAAGGACGTTAAACTGATTCTAAGGGAGGAGTTCTAATTGTAGATCTCTGGGAAGTGCCATTATTCCCAATTCCTCTCTGAATTGAAGCGGTAGTACCTGTTAGGGTCCATCTATGGGTTAAATAGAAAAAATGAGTCTTCAAAAAATGAATTTTTAAAAAATTGAGACAAGAAATGTTGAATACCCATAAAGAATGTATGAAATAAAACATATCCAGTATAAAATAATCCAACAAGGGTTGACATGCCGTAAAATCCAACCAACCAATCAATCTATCAATCAACTATATCTATTGAGAAACCTGTTTAAATATTCAATCGTTGTTAATTTACACAGGCCCCAGGTTGCTTACATTACCTGCTGTTTTTAAGAGTTCTCCCATTCTAGTACTAAACAGATTCATCGCTGCTTAACTTCGATGACCTTATGGGAACCGTTGATCTCATCGTGGCTTGACCGTAAATATATCTCATCATAATGAAGATTGTATGTTTGTCTGTTTGTAACCGAAAGTATACCACTCCTTAAGTCACAATCCCTTTTGTTATTTACGTCACATTCTCAATGATTTAATTTTTGAAATTATTGATAAAATTGTTTTACATTGATAATACCGTTAGCCATAAATACATACAAATAATATGCAATTGTATTTATATATACAATAAAATAGTGTAGGAAGCGCGTGGTGTAAGTTAAAGTCATAGGAAATGGACTCGTCAACACGAGTTCAAATCCTGGACGTGGTAATTGCATTTCACTTAGCGCTAATACCCTTGAGAAAGGTATGAATTCTACTCTCCCTCCAGCTATGGGTAAATAGTAGGGCAGACTGGGCTCTTTAACCATGGTTAGACAATCGGTCTAGGAGAAGGAAAACTCTGAATTCAAACCTGTTAAACTCCGCTTAAGAAATTGACCTTGTGTCACATCCTGCTCGTGCGGAGGGGTTGATATATATATATATATATATATATATATATATATATATATATATATACAACAAAATAGTGATTTACAGTGTGAAGCATAATTTGCATATTGATAATAAAAATTTGATTTTAATAGATATCATTATTATTGATTTCTAATTGTTTGGTTTTATCTTAATTAATATGAACCAAAATTTCGGAGATTAATCTTAAAAAGAAATCCATTAGTAAGAAAAAATAACTCTAAATTTGATTCTTTACTTTCTATTTTAACTAAATATTTAAATTAAGATGATTTAGCAATGAAAGACGGGAGAGTCAGTTGTTCTATTTTACGATTATACCTCCCTTGGAAAATCTTTTTATCTGCATTCTTATTTAGTTTCATTCACCTTACAAATCTAACATAATATGTTATTACATTAAAACTTAATTACTTGCACACGTAAACTGCATATATTTTCTAGTAAGAAAAAAAAAAAAAAAAAGAATTTAGGAGTGTGTCACGCAGAGAAATCTCGATACAGTAACACTATATACCCTCTCTCTCTTCTCTCTCTCTCTCTCTCTATATATATATATATATATTATATATATATATATATATATATATTATATATGAGAGTACGTAAATAAAACTGTTTATTTGATATGGCTTTGAGCCGACAATTTTTGGAGGATATGTGCTTAATTGAAGTCATATATATGAAAATTAATTAGTTGATGATTAATGAATTTAGGCGGGCATATATGTTCAAATGTAAGGCTAAACAAATCGAGAAAATGTCAATCCCTGAATGTACATTTCGACCTATTAGGTCTCATCAGCAAGGTTATAGACATGGGAGACTGCTCCGTGTGTGACTCGAAACCTCGACTGCCAAGCAGTCTCCCATGTCTATAATAACCTTGCTGATAAGACCTAATAGGTCGAAATGTACATTCAGGGATTGACATTTTCTCGATTTGTTTAGCCTTACATTTGAACATATATGCCCGCCTAAATTCATTAATTATTAACTAATTAATTTTCAAAAATTAGGTATGACTTCAATTAAGCACATATCCTCCCCAAAATAGATATATATATATATATATCTAATTAATTAATTAATTAATTAATTAAGCTTTGCTTTGTCTGGCACAAGGTCATTAATCTCTCAGAATACCTGATGTTACTAAATAGTCACCCATTTAAATACTGATTCAATTCCATGTTATGCGACTCGCGTATTTAGATGATACTTGTGCTTTCAGTATGACCTGATCGTAATATATATATATATATATATATATATATATATATATGCGAGGACCTCCATGAGTCACACTCTATCTACCTTGAATGGTTCTTCAGGATAATTCTGACTTATCCTGAAGAACCATGTTGACGAAACGTGGGTAGATAGTGTCTGACCCCTGTAGGTCCCCATAATTATGCTCTACTTCGTCGGGGGTCCAGTGGCTTCGGCTCAGAACAGGCTAAGTAATGTTAACAGCGTTGATCCCAGGGGGTTATCCCCCCAGGCAACACCTGCTCCCCTTGATTTAAAGAGGCAGGACTGGGTTTATTGCCCAGTGCCTGAGCCCTCCCCCACTCGATCAAACGCATTTTTTGCACCTACCATCCCATGAGTCTCGGCTCATTGGTCCCACTTTAAAAAGACCTTGTGTCTTTGTGGTGATAATAACAACAACGGGAAATGTCTCCTTTACTGTCTATGAAGATGGATCAATAAATACGCAGCCCGACATGTAAACAGATTTTTTTTATTTCTAATATAGAATAATAATTAACACAGCTTAACACTTGTACCTCGCTATGATTGAAGGAATGAGAAGAGGATAACCCCGTGGATTGAATAGTGGGTTCCGTGATGGCTCCCGATTACGACGGGAAGATTCCAGAGTTAAAAACAGAAGGTTCCCGAATTCGGGAAGGCTCCCGAATCCGACGAGAAACATCTGAAGAAGCCCGGAGAGCACATCGGGCGAAACGTTGTACAGATACCAGATAAAGACGAGGACAATAGTCCGAATAATCCAAATAATATGACTTTTGTTATTATACCAAGTTCGATCAATTGGATATGCATTCAGCATGAGATAACGGTTATGGCGTTAGGAAATATTTATCGGTGACATGAGTGAAATCCTGGACGAGGCTGTTTGGGTTTCCCTTCACGCTAAAACCCTTCGAATAGGCAGGAATCGATCTGTTCTCTCCCTCCCAGGTGGAAATTAATAAAGAATCCAATCTGACCCACTGCTTACCTGTGAGTAAAGAGTTGGTCAGACTGGGTTCTTTATGTTACATAATCATTGGATACCTAATGATTATGACAATAGTGTAGAAATCATATTAGTGCAGCTGATGGTCTTGAGGGTGAGTGACGGCGCTGGACCTCACTCTGACCTTGCCTTGCGGGATAAACCGTGACAACCGGGAACCCCGATAGAAGGCCCTTCCGGTTTAAGGAGTAAGCAACTCAGTTAGTCAGTTAGAGTTAGAAGTTAGAAGCCAAGCTAGCAAGATGTGAGTCACACTGCGCAGATTGTCTGGTCTGGGGATCTACGAATAAAGTAACATCATCGTAAATCGAAGTCTTGTGTTTATTACTAAAAACTAACAATGACACAAGGCTTCTGATAAGGAGTGATCCCCAACAGAAACCAGACACGGAATCCTCAATAGAAGACCAGACGAGACCTTAGAAGATATACCAGGCCGGAAGAATAGACGACAGAGTAAGAAGAAAGATATATAACATATACCTATTAAGTGCCGGTAAAGTAAGGGCTATGCAACATCTAGTTTTGGTAAGGCAACTGTCTAGGAGAAGGAAAACTCTGAATTCAAACCAGTAGTACTCCGTTTAAAAATTGAACTTGTGTCACATCCTACTCGTGATAGAGGGGTTGAGTAAATACATACATATTAACTATTGTATTTAGTAAATTGACAGCGAAGGGGATTCGCTTGCGGTTTTTGTCTGTAACAAAAATGACGGCACTGCTTACGTCACATTACCCAAAATCGTTATAACAGAATAAATACACTCAAAATTTGAACATGCAACATTAGACAGTCCTCATTGTTTTTTAAAACAAGTTTTAATAAATACATAACTGGTATTATATATCTACATATAGTTTGTTTTATTTTAATACATATTTAAAGTTTACATTTCAAATTGTTTTATTTTTTAATCTTTTAATGAATTTGATTATTTTACTTACTTAGGGTAAAAACTCGCTGACATTGAATTTTTTACTCCCACCTCTCAGGCAATATGTTTCAAAAATCTATTTTACATCGCCTGGTGGGCGTTTTTATTTTGTACTAGTTTGTTTTATAAATTAAAAGATCTTTTTGGCCAAATAACGTTAACGATTTATTCATGTATCTATGTATTTCTGTAATCATCATTAATAATATTCTTAATGTCATATGCCAGTTTGTTGGGTTTTTTTTTTCAAATTATTTACGCCTAATTCAAACCTTAATTAATTATTCATCAATTCATTTCATGATAAAAATTTTCCCCATTTTTTCTTTACTTTTCTAAAGACACCATGTGATGATTAATGATCGTCTAGAAAAAGAATTACTGCCCAATGCTGGATTCTATCCTCACTAATTGCTCCATATTTGCAGCCTTGTGCCAAATTTAAACTATCAAAAGAAAAATGTTAAAATAATGAAGTAAGACAAAAATCACGTGTTACCCATAACGTTATGTGTCATTAGAAATATTGGCTGGATATCAGTGGTCCAAAATTGCCTGGATAACAGTGGTCCAATATAGAATGGATAACAGTGGTCCAAAAATTGAATGGATAATTATGGACCAAAATTGGCTGGATGAGAGTGGTCCAAAATTGACTGAATAACACTGGTCCAAAATTGGCTGGATAACAGTGGTCCAATAGTAGATGAATAATAGTGGTTCAAAAATTGGATGGAAAGCGGTGGTCCAAAATTGGCTGGATAACACTGGTCCAAAATTGGCTGGATAACAGTGGTCCAAATTGGATGGATAACAGTGGTCCAATATTGGATGAATAACAGTGGTCCGAAAATTGGATGGATAACAGTGGTCCAAAAATTGGATGGAAATCAGTGCTCCAAAATTGGATGAACAATAGTGGTCCAAACTTGTATCCAAATGTGAAGAGATCAAAGCAAATATTCAGTCCCAGTTTTCGTTTTCCTGTACAATTTCAGAAAAGATTAATTAACTGAAAAGTTGTTTTTAAATAAGTGTTAATAACTTAATTATCTCTTCGATTCACGTTATTATATGATTTTTTTAATGATATAGAATTTTTAATGTTTAAGAATATATTTTTTAATAATCACTTACAATATTCAAATCCTAAAATAACTGTTATCTTATTATAATAAGGATTGTGTGTCTGTCGTCTGTAACCGAAACTACGTCACACCAAGTCACACATCCCTTAGTTAGTTATGTCATATTCTTATATTCTAAAAGTTTTTGCTCAGATAGATTTCCTTAAATCAGCCGATGTGTTTTATATATCATTAAGAAATCAATGTTTACATAGTATATGTTTGAATAATTTGCATACCGGTTTAAATAAAACCACGTTATAAATAATACTTGGTTTGATTGATTTCTATTATTATTGTTTATTTCAAAAGTATAAAAGCAATTCTATGTATAATTTAATTGAAAACAATTAGAATAAAAGTAAAAATAAGTGAAATCTTTTTTGTATTCATATTTGATTCATTAGTTTTTAAAATTCAATATAGTATTTAATTGTATTAAATTGAAATACTTATGCCTGGGGACGCTCTTTTTTTTTTTTTTTTTTTTTTTAGTATTATTAATTCTGAAAGTAATTTGAAAAATCATAAATGTACATTAAACTTTAGACATTTTAAAAATCAAAGATTTTGTCTTGAGAATCTGTTGATTTAAATATTCTTAAATAGAATAAACTTTGATAAAATTGTAAAGTTGAAATTGATTTTAAGAATCTCAAAGATTTGGGGAGAAATATCATTCGGTATTTTTCAGATAAGGAAATCATCTTTTTTTTTTCGAGGAAGAGAAAATTATTTAAGAAAAGTGAATCAAATCCAAATTTAATTTATTGTTAATTATGAATTGTTGGAAGTCTCGTACTTTAGTTGTAATCAAATGAACCAGTTATTTATTTCACTGTTGAATCGAGACGAGTATTCGAGATAATATCGAATATTTCCAAATGCTGATTTTCAGGGCAAGCATAACCTCCTAACTTATTAGTGTAACACAATATTATTTGAGCCCTTTTCGTCTGGGGCTTTAGAATACACAGACTGCACTCTGCAGAGGGGTAAGAACCCTCAATGGGGTCACCTGTTGGTCGTAGTGGCTACCTGTGATACTTAAAGACGGAATCCTGGTGAGTGAACAGTCCAAGACATGCAACATCCACTTAAACCTTTCCTTTGGCTAGACGGGCGGTCGGAGAGGCCTCATCCGATCAATCGGCCGGTCATATCCCGCCCTAGCACCTATATGATTCCCCAACCCTATTACCCTTATGGCAAGCCCCAAACTTTTATCATATGGGTGCTAAAAGCGATGACTGAGGGTCTTCATTCCTGGGAATGACGTTAAACTCTATCTGATGGTGAGGTTCCAGTTTTGGAGGTTTGGGGAATGTAAAGCACCCCTTCGTCACCATTCTTCCTGATCCTCTCTGACTCGGATGGTATCTGTATCTGGTATCTGTTAGGGTCCCATCTATGGGGTTAAATAGAAAAATGTGTATATAAATAAATTGAGTATCCATTAGAATGAATTTATTTCAAAATTTATCGCATTAAATAACCCAATAGGTTGATATGCCGTAAAACAACCTAACCAAAATTTATTTATTTTATCTATTTGATCATCTGACTTGGTGGGAGGTCAGAAAATATCAAACAATATATATACGTATAGACGCATATATACACAAGCATATACACACATCCAGAAGAAAAACTCTGATATCAAACCTGTTAAGCTCCGCTAAAAAATTGATCTTGTGTCAGATCGCTTGTGCGGAGGTGTCGAATAATACAAGGGGAAATCAAAGGTTTTGCAATATATTTAGTATGTGCTAGTTTTCGGCACGTATATTACGTAGGAAGCGCGTGGTGTAATGGTTAAAGTCATGGGAAATGGACTCGTCGACCCGAGTTCAAATCCTGCATTTCACTTATCGCTAATACCCTTGGAAGGGTATGAATCCTACTCTCCTCCAGTTATTATAAATAGTTGAGCAGACTGGGCTCTTTAACCTTGGGTTAGGCAACCGGTCTAGGAGAAGGAAAACCCTGAATTCAAAAACCTGTTGAACTCCGCTTAAGAAATTGACCTTGTGGTCGCATCCTGCTCGTGCAGACGGGTTGGTAAATATATATATATACGTGACCGAAGTAGTTTAAGGCATGATAGGTATCTGCTGTGGCTGGTAGTATAGTGGTAATTAGTGCGCTGGTACGTTGTGCATTACTTCAATCTGTACGTGATTCGAAAGCCATATTGAGGAATGTGCTTATGCTTTAGGAATTTGAACGGGGTGTTAAAGTCCCGGATGCAACCAAAACCATTTGTTGTACGAGAAGTGGAAGTGTCGTTGATCACAATGCAGTAAGCAGATGGTTTGAGAAATTTCGCTCGGGTTGCAAGAAGCTCGACCATTAGGCAAATTTGGTTTGGTCTTGAGGCATGAGTTTCGAGACCACGCTCCAAAGAGTAGCAGTTGGGGAGTATCAGGCGAGCACGGCATCTCACAGTCCAGTGTAGTTGTCACTCAAACTGGAAAGCATCCGGACTTGCTGAAATTGTTATACACGTTGCCAAAATATTCGACACTTTAGATTCACCCTAGTATAATACAAAGCCGAGATTAGTTGATATCATTATCAGGGGTTGATATATATATATATATATATATATATAATATATATATATATATATATATATTGGTTAGGAGGTTGATTTAGAAGGCTATAACAATGCAGGTGTAAAGAAAAAATAATAATAATACGGTAACATGGTGTTGTGTGTTAACCTGTATTTAATTCTTGAATATTCGAGATAATATCTCTTTTTCAAAAGATCACTGGAACTGAAGCAGTTTTAGTTATGGCATTTCCTTTTAAATGGATTTTTTTTTTTTTGAAAATGAGGTATTTTATATAACTGTATTCTCGTGTTGTATGTTTACGTGAAACATACAACACGAGAATATATACCAACCCTTTCCACGAGGAGGATGTAATGGCAAGGTCAATTTAATTAAGCTGAGTTTTTAGTAGTTTGAATTCAGAGTTTTCCTTCTCCTATACTGGTTATCTGTCCAAAGTTAAAGAGTCTTGTGTGCTCTACTATTTACCCATAGCTGGAGGGAGAGTTGTTGGATGCATCCATTTTCCAAGGGTATTAGTGCTATGGGAAATGCAAACAGCTTCGTCCAGGATTGGTCGACACGTCCATTTCCTACGACTCTACAACGATTACAACATGTACATCCACTAAAGTAGAATATAATAACAATGTATTCAAACATTTTCTTGGTGTCATACTTACACCAATGAGGTTCTATCATGTCTCTTATTATAATGGAGATTGATAAGTTACTCAATTAAGCAGTTATTCTCCTAAAAATTATCGGCAAAAGCCATTCAAAACAAACTGTGTTTACAACTTATCATATCGTCGTGTAATAAAAGTCACTAGAAGTGGAATGTTAACCTACTCTAAACAAATCATAAAAAATAAGAAGTCCGTTTAGTGTAGAGGTTATGGATCGGCCTGTCAGCTTGGCAGTCCGGTTTCAAATCACGCACAGGGCGGTCTTCCGATCTATAGCTCTGCTGATGAGGCCTAATAGGCCGAAATGTACATACAGAGATTGATTTCTCGATTTTTTAGCCATACATTTAATAGGTCTCCACAATTGTCGGCTTCGCCATTTTCAACACACTGTTTGACTATATATAACAAAATAGTGGTTTACAGTGTGAACGCGAAGGCTAATTTTGCATATTGATAATAAAAATTTGATTTTAATAAATTGTGCTTAGTAATTATTGATTTCTAATTGTTTGTTTATCTTGAATAATGGGCAAAAATCATGGGGATAAATCTTAAAAGAAATCTATTAACAAGAAATAACCGACATTTTATTCTTTACTTTATTTTAACTAAATAACAGCAATGAAAGACGGAGTGATGGAAGAGTAAGTTCTTCTATTTTCGATTATACCCGCCTCTGTTTCAAATCTTTTTATTCTGCCTTATTCAGTTTCATTTGCCTTTCTAATTTAAATATATTATTATAAACTTAAATAATTATATATTTTATTAAAATTAAATAATTTAATATATTTTATTAAAGCTTAAATACTGTACATCATTAGTTTAGTTGGGAGAAGCGGGACGTTTAAATACTTTTTAGTGGTAGAATAAGCGTTTTCTTTTTTTTTTTTTCTTCGTTTCAAAGATTATTCATTTGTATTTTCATTAGAGAATAAACAAACTGTGAAATGCAATCTGTCTAGATACAACGAATCATGTTCAGCCTGTATATCTGTGTATTCTTACATAGCATTCTCTTTTTGTTCAAACTTCTGATGAAACGGTTAGCACTTCTTTTCCTTGTCTTGATTAAAAACGATTCAACGTTCCTCATATTCTCAGATCAGTCAGCGTAAATATGTTAGAAAGCAAACCTCCTAGTTGTTTGCTCAACTGAAGTTTTTTCTTTTCTTTCTTGTTCCTCCATGTCCGCCTTTTTAACATCTTTATTTATTTATTGTCTTATTTCCTTCTTTTCCTCTCCTGGCGCCAGCATTCCGGGTTCAAATTTAGTTAAAGGCCAAATTTCCAATTCCAAATTCTCGGCTATGTTCGCATACTCGTAACAATCTTGCTGATGTGGTTTTTCGGTAAAAGATATTCATGGACTCACTTGACAAGCGAATATGAAAAAATGGATATTTGCTTAGCTTAGTCAAGTAAGGTCAAAACCACTTACGTTGAGTGAGAAAGAAAAACATTGTATAGTAACACTTTTCCTTAGAAGAAAAAGCCTGCTTGCCTAGAAAATAAGTATCGTATATACTCGTGTAACGGTCGAATTTTGAAAGATATAATTTTTAGGTAAAA
>CM042145.1:64284192-64313775 GCA_023376005.1 Doryteuthis pealeii | reverse complement strand
AGGAGGATGTAATGCAAGGTCAATTTATTAAGCTGAGTTTAGTAGGTTTGAATTCAGAGTTTTCCTTTCTCATACTGGTTATCTGTCCAAAGTTAAAGAGTCTTGTGTGCTCTACTATTTACCCATAGCTGGAGGGAGAGTTGTTGGATGCATCCATTTTCCAAGGGTATTAGTGCTATGGGAAATGCAAACAGCTTCGTCCAGGATTGGTCGACACGTCCATTTCCTACGACTCTACAACGATTACAACATGTACATCCACTAAAGTAGAATATAATAACAATGTATTCAAACATTTTCTTGGTGTCATACTTACACCAAATGAGGTTCTATCATGTCTCTTATTATAATGGAGATTGATAAGTTACTCCAATTAGGCACTTATTCTCCTAAAAATTATCGGCAAAAAGCCATTCAAAACAAACCGTGTTTACAACTTATCATATCGTCGTGTAATAAAAGTCACTAGAAGTGGAATGTTAACCTACTCTAAACAAATCATAAAAATCTAAGAAGTCCGTTTAGTGTAGAGGTTATGGATCGGCCTGTCAGCTTGGCAGTCCGGTTTCAAATCACGCACAGGGCGGTCTTCCGATCTATAGCTCTGCTGATGAGGCCTAATAGGCCGAAATGTACATACAGAGATTGATTTTTCTCGATTTGTTTAGCCATACATTTAATAGTATTCCCGCCTAATTCATTATTAATTAATTAATTTCAAATTAGGTACGACTCCAATTAAGCACTTATATATATATATATATATATATATGGGGGGGGAGATTATGTGCCTGGTTAAAGTCATACCTAATTTTGTTAATTAATTATAACTAAATGAATTAGGCGGCATATCGGTTTAAATGTAAAGCGTAAAAACAAATCGAGAAAAAGTCATCTCTGTATGTACATTTCAGCCCATTAGGCCTCATCAGCAGAGCTATAGACAGGGCAGTGCTTGTGCGTGATTCGAACCCTACCTGCAGCTGACATTCTAACCAACACTAGACAGGTAGGGTTCGAATCACGCACAAAGTACTACTCTGTCTATATTCTCTCGCTGATGAGGTCTAATGGGCTGAAATGTACATACAGAGATGACTTTTTCTCGATTTGTTTACGCTTTACATTTAAACTGATATGCACGCCTAATTCATTTAGCTATAATTAATTAACAAAATTAGATGTGACTTTAATCAGGCACATAATCTCCCACAATTTGTCGGCCTTCGCCATTTTCAAACACACTGTTTGACTATATATAACAAAATAGTGGTTTACAGTGTGAACGCGAAGGCTAATTTGCATATTGATAATAAAAATTTGATTTTAATAAATATGTGCTTAGTAATTATTGATTTCTAATGTTGTTTATCTAATGAATATGGGCAAAAATCATGGAGATAAATCTTAAAGAAAATCTATTAACAGAAATAACCGACATTTTATTCTTTACTTTCCTATTTTAACTAAATAACAGCAATGAAAGACGGGAGTGATGGAAGAGTAAGTTCTTCTATTTTTCGATTATACCTGCCTCTGTTTCAAATCTTTTTATCTGCCTTCTTATTCAGTTTCATTTGCCTTTCTAATTTAATATATTTTATTAAAACTTAAATAATTTAAATATTTTATTAAAACTTAAATAATTTTAATATATTTTATTAAAGCTTAAATACTTGTACATCATTAGTTTAGTTGGGAGAAGCGGGACGTTTAAATACTTTTTAGTGGTAGAATAAGCGTTTCTTTTCTTTTTTTTTTTTCTTCGTTTCAAAGATTATTCATTTGTTATTCATTAGAGAATAAACAAACTGTGAAATGCAATCTGTCTAAGATACAACGAATCATGTTCAGCCTGTATATCTGTGTAATTCTTACATAGCATTCTCTTTTTGTTTCAAACTTCTGATGAAACGGTTAGCACTTCTTTTTCCTTGTCTTGATTAAAAAGACTTCAACGTTCCTCATATTCTCAGATCAGTCAGCGTAAATATGTTAGAACAGCAAACCTCCTAGTTGTTTGCTCAACTGAAGTTTTCTCTGTTTTCCTCCATGTCCGCCTTTTTAACATCTTTATTTATTTATTGTCTTTATTTTCTCTTCTTTTCCTCTCCTGGCGCCAGCATTCCGGGTTCAAATTTAGTTAAAGGCCAAATTTCCAATTCCAAATTCTCGGCTATGTTCGCATACTCGTAACAATCTTGCTGATGTGGTATTTTCGGTAAAAGATATTCATGAGCTCAACTTGACAAGCGAATATGAAAAAATGGATATTTGCTTAGCTTAGTCAAGTAAGGTACAAAACCACTTACGTTGAGTGAGAAAAGAAAACATTGTATAGTAACACTTTTCTTAGAAGAAAAGCCTGCTTGCCTAGAAAAATAAGTATCGTATATACTCGTGTAACGGTCGAATTTTGAAGATATAATTTTTAGGTAAAAACTGTTATCGAACTATTAATTAATTTTGTAAGAGGTAAATTCAAACATAATCGGTAATACTAATCTTAGCTTAAATTAATTCTATAAATTAATGTGGTTATAAAGAAAAGGTCGACTTGTACATACGGTGTTTGCTTTTACTTGAATTTGAACACCGGGAAGAAGCTTACAATAACTATGTTGTAAGGGAAGATATTTCCCCTACAAGATAGTTGGACTCGTCTAACGGAACATATATAAAGATACGAATGCTGGAAGTTATTCCTAGTTGAGTTACATAGTAGTATTCGTATACGAGACACTAGTCAGGTTGTTATCCCTACTGTTGAAGAACTGCGCGTTGACTTTTTTTTTTCCTGTACAAAAACTGATAATCTTTTTCCGGATTTTCAACGTAGTTAATTGATTAATTCAGCCACAACACTTAGCCAACAAGTAAGTTGCATGAAGGATATATGAGTAAATAGTAGGGACGACTGGGTTCTTTAGACTTGGTCATCATCATCATGTCGCGCTATTAGCACGGATATCCATGACAATCTCTCGCCAACCTTTCCTATCATTCATTTTCCCAGAGAGGTCCTCTGCGCAGCCACCTGCATCTTTGCTTAGTTGGTCAATGTAGGTCCTTGCTGGGCGGCCCACACTAGCATGTCCGTGTGTTGGCTTCCACAGGAGAACGTCACTTATGAGCTCATCCTTGCTTCTCCAGCAGTGCCCGGCATGTCTTGTCCGTCTCACTCGAATGGTTTGTGAGATGGGGGGCAGGTGGCCATATAGCTGTTTCCTCGTGGGGTGCTGCTTCCACGATTTATTCAGGACTGCACGCAGCATTCTTGTGCAGCTCCCGTCCAGCTTATTCTCAAGGCGCCTCGTTAGGATCCAAGTGGTGCATCCGTACAGCAACACTGATACAACCACCGCCTGGAAGAAATGTCGCTTTAGCTTGTCAGTGAGATCGGATTTCCATATTACTGATAATTTGTTTGTGCCGACCACGCTTTTCCTATTCGTGTATTTACATCGCTTTCTGTGGATAAGATATTACCACCTAGGTATGTGAATTGTTCTACTAGCTTAAGGGCTTACCGTTAAGAGAAGGAAAACTATGATTCAAACCAGCTTCACTCCACTTAAAAATTGATATTGTATCACATCCTGCCTATGGTGGAGTGGTTGAGTAAATGAACGTAAATGATCGATTTGTCGAAAAGCGAATAATTTTCAGATGTGTTTTTGTTTTTTAAGTGAGTGTAATGTCAAGGTTCAGAGAGTTAATGGTTTGGTTTGTTTTGTTTTACGGCATATCAACTTCAGTGGGTCATTTAATGCCGATAAAGTTTTGAAATAAATCAATTCTTAATGGATAATACAATTTTTTTATAAATACATTTTTCTATTTAACCCATAGATGGGACCCTAACAGGTACTACCACTCCGGGTCAGAGTGGACCAGGGAGCAATGGTGATGAAGGGGTGCTCCACATTCCCCAAACCTCCAGAACTGGAACCTCGTCATCAGATAGAGTTTAACGTCATTCCCAGGACATGTAGACCCTCAGTCACCGCCTTCTAGCATCCATATGATAAAAAGGGATTGGGGCTTGCCATAAGGGCAATAGGGTTGGAAAAATCATATAGGTGCTAGGGCTTGACGTGACCAGCCGATTGATCGGAGGGAGCCTCTTCGACCGCCCGTCTAGCCCAAGATAGGGCCAAAGTGGAGTATTGCATGTCATGAACTGCTCATCCACCTGGGCTCTATCCTTAAGCATCACGGGTCGCCACCCATGGCCAACAGGTGGCCCCATTGGGGGAGTCTTACCCCTCTGCAGAGGCGCAGTCGGTGCATTCTAACGCCCCATCCGACAGGGCGGTCAGAGATTTAAGCCTAATGAAAAACACGTTTCATACCACAAAAAATGACGACAATCAAGATTCATTCGAATCAACAAAATGACTCGTTTTTTTCCTCCTCCTCTTCTTCTTCTTCTTCTTCTTCTTCTTCTTCTTCTTCTCTTCGTCTTTTCCATCTTTTCTTTTTTTTTCCTCTTCTATTTTCCTCTTTTTAGATTTTTCTTGCTATGGGCAGAAAGAAAATTAATTTAAAATGAAACGGTGATACTCTTTGTAAGAAAAAAAACGGATGATGAGTAGCTCCATTCACTTAAAGGAAGACGATATTACGTGTAATTACAAACAGATATTGTAAAGGCGTTTGCCAGAGTAAAGAGGTTAACAATTTTAATACTGCCCTCTCGAAACTTCTAACGTTTAATTGCGTTTATATTTTACTTATAGTCTTTTAATCGTATTGTTTTAGTATCATTTCAAGTGTGACGTCATTTAACGAAATGAATCAGACAAATTGCTTAAGTTTAAATTCCACTTAAGAATATTTAATTTTGTGCCGATTATTAAATATACTAGAAAAAACGCACTCCAGGCGGTGTAAAAATTAATTTCTGAAAGATATTGCCTGGGGGGGGGGTTAAACATTCAATGAGAGTAACCATATATAAGTAAAATTATCAAATGTATCAAAGGAATAAAAAAAATTTTTTTTTTTAAATTTAAAATGGAAAGTTAGTTTTGATAACTTTAGATATATATTAAAATAAAACAAACTATATATGAATATATAGACCGGGCATGCATTTATTAAAACTTGTTTTAAAAAGCAATGAAGACCGTCTAAGGTTGTATGCTCAAATTTTGAGTGTATTTATTCTATGTTATGACAATTTGGTGTAATATGACGTAAGCAGTGACGTAGTTTCGGTTACAGACAAATAGAGATCTAATCTCTATTACTAATAGATGCACCAAAAGTTTCCGCCACTTCACAAGGCAAAGGAAACAGAAGTGAAAAAACATTGTCTTTAGAAAATATTAAGAATGGTGTGTTTTTTTTCTATTTAAATTCGTTAATATACAATTCCCTATATAAACTATTATATCCTAATTTACCCAGACAGGTGCCCTGATTATTACAATTACAATTACAATATTACAATTGGTTGCTGTGCTCCTGTTACGTACTAATGTTTTCACAGTACCAAATCGATATAAAGTTGTATACCCTTTCTTTAATTCTTACTTCTAGTCGTCTTCTCTTCTGGCCGGTTTTGGTTCTATCTTCTAACATCTTGGTCTGGTATATCTTCTAAGGTCTGGTCTTCTATTGGGGACTTCGGGTCTGGTTTCTGTTAGGGATCACTCCTTATCAGAAGCCCTGTGTCATTGTTAGTTTTTAGGTATTAAACACAAGACTTCGATTTACGTTGATGTTACTTTATTTCCAAATCCCCAACCCAGACAATCTGCACAGATGAGGGACCGCGTGTATAACGCGACTTACCCCTTCGAGCTCACTGCTACCTTCTAACTGACTTAAACTTACTATGCTTCTAAACCGGAAGACAGGGTCTTCTATGCCTTCCGGTTCTCACGATTTTTCCCTGGAAGGCAAGGTGAGAGTGAGGTCAAGCGCTGTCACTCACTCTCAAGGCTATCAGCTGCACTAATCGCCATTAAGATTTCTACACTATTGCCATAAATATTAGGTAACTAACAATTATGTAACACCCCTCGGTCTTCTTCAGGTTCAAATCGCATTGGGTAATGATCTCCGAGTTTCGAACTGAATGACCGCAATACTTTTGATATGACAATTGTCATATCGGTGTGCTTTTTAAAAAAATTGCATCATCATCATCATCATCATGTTGCACCATGAGAATCTCTCGCCAACCATTCCTAAAACTCATTGAGCCCGGGAGGTCCTCCGCACAGCGTGCAGTATCTGCGCAGATCTGGACTATGTAGGTATTTGCTGTACGACCGGTACTAGCATGTCCATGTGCTGGTTTCCACAGAAGGTCGTCGCTTATGAGTTCATCCTTACTTCTCCAGCAGTGTCCGGCAAGTCTTGCTCGCCTTACTCGGGTGGTTTGTGTGACAGGGGGCAGGTGGCCGTATAGCTGCTTTCTTGTGGGATTTTGCTTAAATCTAATTTGGTCAAATTAGCGTGTTTTCGTTTATGTTTACAAACATTGAAGATGAAAGAAAACATTTTTTTTAGTATTTTATACATTTTGTTTCTTAAAAAAACAAAATAAAACTCAAAGGCAAGTACATCGATCTGTATGGTTTATTGAAAAGGAATGATGGAAAAAATCACGGAAAATGGCATTGGCAAGCCGAGTTAAAATTTCGACACTGTGTAACGGTTATAGTCATAAATCGAATCGGCGGTCAGAGCATAATGGTAGCGCAAAATGCCTTTAACGAATTCGTTAATTCCAAGATTTCAGAATGATGTGCGACTGAAATAATTGTTTATTGTTTATAATTAGAAAATATATGCATGGTACGGGTGCAAGTAGTTA
The DNA here is from genome assembly GCA_023376005.1 of Doryteuthis pealeii. Taxonomy (NCBI): domain Eukaryota; kingdom Metazoa; phylum Mollusca; class Cephalopoda; order Myopsida; family Loliginidae; genus Doryteuthis; species Doryteuthis pealeii. Next base: position 64,306,943 of record CM042145.1, on the reverse strand, counting down.
ACAAAATATTATATTAAATTAGAAAGGCTACTGAAACTAAATAAGAATGCAGATAAAAAGATTTGAAACAGAAGGGAGTATAATCGAAAAATAGAACAACTGAAGTTTACTCTGCCAACATTTCCGTATTCCATTGCTAAGTTTTCCTAATTGAATTATTTAGTTAAAAAGGAAATAAAGAATAAAATTACAGTTATTTCTTCTTGTTCAACATTTCGACATCATGTAACGGTTATCGTCGTAAATGGAGTCGGCGGTCAGAGTTCAAATCCTGGATGGTGCTGTCTGTGTTTTATTTCACTCTTAATGCCCTTTGCAAATGTATGAATTCATTTGCTCTCCCTGCAGTTTTGAATAAATAGTTGTATGGAATGTATTATTTGAACTTGTTTGGACAACCGGTCTAGGAGAATCCAAACCAACTTTACACGGCTTGAATATTGGCCTTGAGTCACATCCTGCCCATAGGGAAGGGGTTAAGTAAATACACGCATCTAACACATCTGTTCATCACATCATACTGGCCTTGTTGGATTATTTGTAGTATATAGTTATTTACTAAGCTTAGCTTAGATATGGCACAAGGCCAGAAGTATGGGGCGCCCAATGAGAATCGAACTCACTAACAATGGTTTGCGAAGCGAGCTTGCTAACCATTACACCACGTGAGGTGCCCTTATTTGTAGTATATAAGCCATGTTGCAATCTACCACATAAATTCATACACTAAACAAGGTCACGTGGTTTAAGCCTCAGCCAATCAACAGCCCGAATACGTAGCTGGTTAACTACTTAATTGGCTGATATTGACAGATGTCCATTTGCACTCATTGACGAAGGACCTGCAAGACTAATGAACACTAAGGAGCAACCAAAGGATTCTTCAATAAGGATCGTGAGCTGCTTAACACAAAGGATCTCCGCTGGACAACGCTCTTGCTTGAAGCCTAAAGGATGGCCACAAAAATCCTAACATGCCCTTCTATTCATGGTTGGCAAATGGTTACAATTTTATGGACAATCCTTTCGGCTTCAAGCAAGAGCGCTTGTCCAGCGGAGATCCTTTGTGTTAAACAGGGCGTAGTTTCGATCTACGGGTAAAGAATCCTTTGGTTGTTCCTTGGTGCTCCTCGGCCGGACAGGTCCTTCGTCAATGATTGCAAATGGACGTCTCAGTATCAGTGATTAAGTAGTCAACCATCCATGCATTTGGGCTGTTGATTGGCTGAGGCTTAAACCATATGACTTCGCTTAGTCTATAAATTTAAGTAGTGTATTGTAGCACACCTTATATACAAAATATTCCAACACAAATACATTTGGTATCACTGTCATCTTCATGTTCCATAATTTATTCCGCTCTCTAGCAAGGTCCAGGTATTTGTTCTGCATTTTGTTTTCTTTTACTTTCACTAAGTGGTCTTTTTTCACACCAGAGTTGTGTCGCAACACATCCATAGTTAAAAAGTGACAGCATGTTTCATCAAGTGTCCAGATTTCTCGATTATATTGACACTGAAGAGACGTGGTATAATGGATAGAGTCGTACGAAACATGGACTCGCCTTGCCGAGTTCAAATCCTAGACGAAACTGTTAGCATTTCACATAGCGCTAGTACCCTTGGGAAATGTATAAATCCAACTATAGCTATGTGTAAATAGTAGGGCAGACTTGGCTCTTCAACCTTGGTAAGGCAACATGTCTAGGAGAAGGAAAACTCTGAATTCAAACCTGTTAAACTCGCTGAAGAAGTTGACCTTGTGTCGCATCCTGCTCGTGCGGAGGGGTTGGGTAAATATACGTTGACAGTGATATCAATATTGTTGCGTTCTGATTATCGTCCAAATTTCTCCACGCATTTGCAGTTATTTGTTGTTTTTTTTTGTTTTTTTATTCTGTATAAATATTACAAACAGGACCTGTGGATATACCATAGTGTGATAATCTGATTATCATAACGTTTGATATGCTTACTTAAGAGCTATTGTAAAATAGTTCAATATATAAAAAGTATAATAATCTTGATTTAACTCTTTTTTTTTCCTTCCTTCTTTTCATCTTTTCATTATGTTTGATTACATCAAATTAGCATTATCGCTTCCGAGCGCTCACCCCTCTTACTATCTTTCCCTTCTCTATTTCTGTATTTCGTTATCATTATATTTTTTCTATGTAACAAGGCTGTTTTCCTCCCTTTCTGACGAACGGATCTGCAACCTATGCTCTGCTCAACCAAAGGATCATACCCAACACTAAGGGAAACCGAGGAAAACCAAAGGTTTCTTCACCAAGGATCTGCCCCTGCTTAACACAAGGGATCTCCACTGTAAAGTGCTCTCACTTGAAGCCTAAAAATGGCCACAAAAATCGTAACATGATATGTTTACTTAAGAGTTATTGCAATACTTCAATGTGTAAAAAATAGAATAATCTTGATTTAACTCTCTCTCACACGTTTTGCTTTCTTTCCTTCTTTTTATCTTTTCATTGTGTCCAATTGAAACAAATGTTTTTTGCTTCCGCACACTCACCCCTCTCTCTCCTCTCTCTCTACCCCCCCTCGCCCTTTTTTCTTTTCTTTTTTTTCTTATATGTTTCTATGTAGCAGCCCCAGATAATCAAGAGAAATCAGAACTGCAAAAGTGGATTGTTTTAAGTATTTTTTATTGTTACTCTGTAATAGAAATATCGTTAAATACTCAGCAAAATTATCAGCAAATAGAAATGTTCAGTTTATTTCAGTATAGGACTTGATATTTTCAATTTTCTTAAAATAACATAATAATGAGATCGAAAACGTGTATACCTGAATCACTACGCAACAACTTAAAATCTATGCAGCATCAATCAATCCTGTCCTTTAATTCTTTTAAATTTATAAATGAATTAAAGTTTTCATTTATATTTTCCTTAGAGTTTCATTGTTATTAAAAGTATTAGCAAATAAATGCACCCGGAGGTACTTAAGTTTTAAGGTAATGAAATATCATATTAAATAGAAAAGCTCATGAAACTAAATAAGAATGTAGATAAAAGATTTGAAACAGAGGGGGTTGTAATCGAAAAATAGAACAACTGAAACTTACTCTTCCATCACTCCGGTCTTTCATTGGTAAATTTTCCTGTTTTAACTATTTAGTTTAAATTAGAAGTAAAGAATAAAATTACAGTTATTTCTTCTTTGATTTCTTCTTAATGGATTTTTTTTTTAAAAATATTCCCGATATTTTTGCTCATATTCAATAAGATAAAACCAAACAACTAGAAATCAATAATACCAAGTATATATTTATCAAAACCAAATGTTTGATATCAATGTTCCTTCCCGTTTACACTGTAAACCGCTAATTTGTTGTATATATGAATACAGTTGTATATAATTAACATGGAGCCCCGCCCAACGGGTGGGGAGTGCTATAATTAACGGCGTCGATCCCAGGGGGCCATCCCTCCAGGCAACACCTGCCCCCTTGATTTAAAGGGGCAGGGCTGGGTTTATTACCCAGTGCCTGAGGCACCCCCCTTGAGGGGGAATGCCGATGGGATCGACGCAATTTTTCATCCGCCACCCCATGAGCTTCGGTTTGTGTGTGGTCCCACGTTAATAGGGCCTTGTGCCTGACCCGTACAAGTGGGGTACGTGGAAAATATCATGTAGACCCGCCCCTCGGGGAGGGGGTCCAGTGACTTCGGCCCTGGATCTTTACAAGTTAATAGCGTCGATCCCAGGGGGCTATACCCCAGGCAATACCCGCTCCCTTGATTTAAAGGGGCAGGGCTGGGCTTATCGACGCAAATTTTTACACCTACTACCCATGAGCTTCGGCTTGTGGGTGGGCCCACATAAAAATGTCCTTGTGTCACGTCCTCATAATTGGGATGAGATGCAAATACCTGTAGATAAGCCCGCTCTCGTGGTGGGTTTCCAGTGGCTTAGGCTCTGGATCTTTACAAGTTAATAGCGTCGATCCCAGGGGGCTATCCTCCCAGGCAATACCTGGGTGGGCCCACATAAAAATGTCCGTGTGCCACGCCCTCATAAGTGGTATGAGAGGCAAATACCTGTAGGTAAGGCCAACAGTATTAATAATATAAAACAATTTTATTAATAATTGAGGTTTGAATAAAAATAAAATCATGGAGAATGTGACGTAAATAACTAAGGGAATTTTGATTTTAGTAGTAATATAGTTTCGGTTACAGACATACAAACACACAATCTCCATTATAATAAGAATAATCCCGTTTCAGAAATTAAATTAAAAGAATATACATTGGATTTCATTTCATATTCCAATAAGGTCTGTCCAATAGACTATAGGAAAATTTCACGCCCCTGAATTCATAGTCTATCTCCTTTCAAGAAATCTGTTAGTAGAAGTAGTATACTAGCACTAAGCACATCACCTAAATGTGATTGCAATCGAGCCCATTCCGTTATTATTATTATTATTATTATTATTATAATTATTATTTTTTTATTTATGTATATATTTTATTTCTTCATTTACTGTATGTATGTGCTGTAGATTGAAGACTGCACACGGGAAACGGCAGTTGAGTAATCACCATTTATGACGATTCTAAGTTGGCCATAATGTTGTTGTTGTTGATGATGATGATGACGACGACGACGACGATGATGACGACGGTGTTGTGTGAAGACAAAGTTGTGGTGGTGTGTGTTGCGTTGCGTTGGGTTTGCTGACTGTTTATCTAAGACACCGTTTGCCGCTTCAGAGCATTCCGAATTGTAAAAGCCGTTGATCCAGAATCAAAGGAAAAAAAACACACGAAGCGAATGTCATCGCCCGCGTTTGCTTTCCTCTGATGGTGGTAATGATAATGATGATGCTTTTAAACGATGGAGAGAGAGAGGGGGGGTGAGAGCGATCAGTGGGAATGGGGGAATGTGGGAGTAGGGGTGCAGCTGCAATGGAGTTAATGATAAAGCGGGGTGGTTAGTATAGACGCTGATGTTTCTCTTGTCAGAAATGATGATGCTGATGATTCTGATAATGAGGGGATGGAGAATGCAGAGGAGCATGGGGAGGGGGGGGGCGATTCATACGTCAAAGATACAATCATAATTGCAATTATGATAATTATGATGACAGCGATAAATTTTAGTGTGACATTGTGCGAATAATGATGTTAACCATAGCAGTGATGACGATGATGATGATGACGATGACGCACCAGCTGATGATTATGATGTTGAATGAGATGATGACGATGATGGTTATGATGATGGGGTACAATTGTGTTTAGGATGGTAATAAGGATGCTGGTGATGAATGGGGCTATAAATGATGATGATGATGAGGAGGAGAGAGAGGATTATGATGTTGAAAGATTATGACGACGATGGTTATGATGATGGGGTACAATTGTGTTTAGGATGGTAATAATGATGAGTGTGATGATGAATGATAGATGATGATGATGATGATGTGATGTTGAATGAGATGATGACGATGATGGTTATGATGATAGGTACAATTATGTTTAGTATGGTAATAGTGATGCTGGTGACGATTGAAGCTATAGATGATGAAGATGATGATTGTGAATGAGATGATGACGATGATGGTTATGATGGTGGTACAATTATGTTTAGTATGGTAATAGTGATGATGCTGATGAATGAGATGATGACGATGAGGGTCATCATGATGGGTACAATCATATTTAGGATGGTAATAGTGATGATGCTGATGATCGTTCCAATTGTAATTGGTGCCCTATGAACAGTCACCAGGGGTCTAGAAAAGAGTCTAGATGAACTGGAAACCATAGGAAGAATCGAGACCATCCAGACTACAGCATTGTTGAGATCGGTTGGAATACTCAGAAGAGTCCTGGAGACCTGAGGAGACATGCTGCCACTCAGCCTTCAGTGAAACACCAGCTATGTCGGCTGTGAAAAACTCTAATGGAGTGAAAATAATAATAATAATAATAATAATAATAATAATAATAATAATAATAATAATAATAATAAAGACCCAACAAAATAGTAAATGTAGACTATGCGGTAATAGAGATGAGACTGTAAACCATGTACTATGCGAATGTAGCAAACTAGAACAACGAAAATACAAAACTAGATACGACTGGGTTGGGAAGGTGATCCACTGGGAATTATGCACAAAATGTAATTTTGACCATACAACAAAATGGTATATGCATAAACCAGAATCTGTTCTTGAGAACGAAACGCATAAAATTTACTGTGACTTTGAAATAAAAATCCCAGCAAGAAGACCAGACCTAGTGTTGATAAACAAAAAGAAAGAACTTGTCAACTGGTGGATTTTGCAGTTCCAGCAGATCACAGGGTGAAGCTAAAGGAAAATGACAAATGATCAAATATCTGGACCTTGCCAGAGAACTGAAAGAGTTATGGAATATGAAAGTCAATGTGGTACCAATTGTAGTTGGTGCACTTGGAACGGTCCCAAAAGGACTGGAAAAGGGTTTGGAAAGTTTGGAAATAAGAGGAAGGATTGATACCCTTCAGAATACTGCACTGCTGCAATCTGCCAGAATACTCAGAAGAGTCATGGAAACCTGAGGAGACTTGCTGTCACTCAGACTCCAGTGAAAGACCATCAGCTAATGCTGATGTGAAAACAACAACAATAATAATAATAATAATAATAATAATAATAATAATACCTACTCATAACACTAAGTAAAAAAACTGCTGCTCGGACCAGGCCAGGAAGAAAGTAAGAAGAAATACGTCGACTACAAAAAAAAAAAATGCAAAATCTACCAGTTGACAAGTTCTCTTTTTCTTCTTTTTTTTATCAGCGTTGGCTAGTGGTCTTTCATTGGAGTCTGAGTGACAGCAAGTCTCCTCATGTCTACAGGACTCTTCTGAGTATTCTAACTGAAATTAACGATCTTTTTCTTTGGTTTGTCTCAAATAGTCCATTGATATGAATTCCTCCAGTCTCTTTCCATTGGTAACCGTTCCAAGGGCATCAAGTACAATTAGTTTTCTCAATTCTCTGGCAAGGTCCAAGTATTTGTTTACCTTTTCGTTTTATAAGATTAATTCTTTGCACAATTCCCAATGTATCACTGTTCCTACAAAAACATGTCTTTTTTCATAAAACCTTTTGAGTTAATTTGGTACATTCACTTAAAATCAAAAATTGAAATTGAAATAGATCACTAAGTAGTTTGAATTCAGAGTTTTCCTCTCCTAGACTGGTTGCCTAACCACGGTTAAAGAGCCCGATCTGCCTTACTATTTACCCATAGCTGGAGGGAGAATAGTTGGATTATACCTTTCCCAAAGGTATTAGCAATATGTGAACTGTGGCTTCGTCCAGGATTTGAACTTGGGTCGACGAGTCCATTTGCTACGACTCTAACCAGTACACCGCCGCGCTTCCCCTTACTTTTCCTGCCATCATTTTATTCATATATTTCTCGGCTGATACTTTTCTGTTTTTGGCTTAAATATTGTTCGTCAAATATACTTGTTCTGGGCTGCTATAAATAGAGATTTATTTTCTTTCTTCAAGTGTCCTCTGTGCAGCCATGCCATTGGCATACGTAAATTATTGTCTGAAACTTCTGCTGAGTTTTGTCTGTTTTTGGCCTAAATATAATTTGTCAAATCTACTTGTTCGGAGCTGCTATTAATAGAGATTTATTTTCACTTTTCAAGTGTCCTCTGTGCAGCCATACCATTGGCATATGTAAATCCGCCTGTCTGAAACTTAAATTAGATTTATATTATTGCCATCATCAGCATTATATAAACAAATGTTGAACTCCTAATGTTGATGACTATGAAGATCGGACGTTTTCAGATTTGAAAGATTACAAAATTCTGGATATTAGTCATGGTGAAAGCTTTTTCTTTAAATTATTTTGATGATTATGAGGAGGAAGTTGAACAGACCTTGGCAACAATTCTTCATGGAAATATTTTTCATAGATAGGACAAACATTTATCAGTCATAATAATAATCATCATCATCATCGTCATCATTATCAGAATATCATTATTATCGTCTTATTCATCTAAGTGTTGAATCATAATTATCATCTCAATAAAGTACGATTGTCTTAAGCCACAACCATAAACCAATAATCAAGACTATTGTTAAAATGACAATTACTGATAATTTATTGACTTATTGATTAGTTGATTGATTTGCTTTTTATTATCTCTCTATTCTCCAAGTTCATCGATCTTCATTGCCAAGATAATGTCTATCACTACATACTTATAAATATATATATTTCGAAATTTCGAAAAAGAAATAACGGCTAAACAACGCCAAATCCTTTCACATCAATTTTTTTCTCATATACTGGATTTCACTTCCCCCCACAGAGTCTTTATACCTTGACAAAGGGTGAACATTCGCCCAAAATATCGGAATTAATCAAACCAGGGACAGAAAAACAGCTGATATTAAAACTCTTTTTTTGTTCTGTTTCCTGTTTGTGCTGTGTTTTTTCCATGCTTCATAATGCCCACAAAACAGCGTTCACAAGAACAAAGTTTATACACAATGAATTATATATACTAGCAAATATATGCACCCTCCGGGTGCAAGTATTTAAGTTTGAATGTAATAAAATATTATATTAAATTAGAAAGGCTAATGAAACTAAATAAGAATGCAGATAAAAGATTTGAAACATAGAACAACTGAAACTTACTCCTCCATCACTCTCGTCTTTCATTGCTATTTTTCTAATGTAAGTATTTAGTTAAAAGAGGAAGTAAATAATAAAATGACAGTTATTTTTTCTTGTTAATGGATTTCATTTAAGATTCATTGAAGAGATTTTTGCTTATATTCATTAAAATAAAACCAAACAGTTAGAAACCAATAACACTGAGCACATATTTATTAAATTCGATTTTTTAATATCAAAATGCAAATTAGCCTTCCCATTCACACTGTAAACCGCTATTTTGTTGTATATACAAATATAATTGCAGGTTATTCGTATGTAGATATAGTTAACAGTATTAATAATGTAAAACAATTTTATTAATTATTAAAAAGGTTAAAATTAAAATAAAATCATGGAGAATGTGATGTCAATAACTAAGGGAATTGTGACTTGAGTAGTAATATAGTTTCGGTTACAGACAGAAAAACACACAATCTCCATTATAATATATATATATATATATATATATATATATATAATATATATATATATATATATGGAAATACGGTGAGGAAATTAATCCGACAATATGAGAAGAAAATATTTAAAAAATATAACAAACACAAGATGTTACGATTAGAGGAAACAATTTTATGAGTCAATACTTAAGCATTTCGATATATTGTACCATCTTCAGGACACTGTTAAGTAATGTTTATGTGAGGGACAAAATGAAAGATGTTAAGTGTATAGTGAATGTGTAAATATGATGTTATTAACCGTTAATTTTTATATGCGCGTTTGTTTCACGTCATTGGCTTTCGTATATATTTTTTTTTATTTTGGCCAGTACTTTACGAAGCCGGTGGTTATTTTCAGATAGTATGGGGTTTCGGTTTTTTTCCTTTTTTTTTCTAATTTTAACAGATATCAACATGTACATTTCTTTATTTGCAAATTGAATTATCTGTTTTTTCCACACCGTTAGAGTTTCATCATCATCATGTAGCGCTGGCAGCACGGATATCCATGACAATCTCTCGCCAACCTTCCCTATCATTCATCGCCCCAGGGAGTTCTTCCTCTCTGCAGGCAGCATCTTTACATAGCTGGTCAATGTAGGTCCTGGCTGGGCGGCCCACACTGGCATGTCCGTGTGTTGGCTTTCACAGGAGAACAACGGTTATGAGTTCGTCCTTGCTTCTCCAGCAGTGCCCCGCATGCCTAGTCCGTCTCACTCGGATGGTCTGTGGTTAGAGTTTAGAAACATAGTATATATATATATATATATATATATATATATATATAGGTTAGGAGGTTAATTTAGAAGGCCATCACAATGCAGTTTGGAATAAATAAAAAATAATAATACGGTAACAATGGTGGTGTGTGTTGACCTGTATTTTTTTTATTATTTCTTGAATTTTCGAGGTAATACCTCTTTATCAAAAGAATTGAACTGAAGCAGTACAGCTATGGCATTTCTTCCTAAATGAATTTTTTTTCTTTTATTGATTTAGGAAGAAATGCCATTTATTGATTTAGGAAGAAATGCCATAGCTGTACTGCTTCAGTTCAATTCTTTTGATAAAGAGGTATTACCTCGAAAATTCAAGAAATAATTAAAAAAATACAGGTCAACACACACCACCATTGTTACCGTATTATTATTTTTTATTTATTCCAAACTGCATTGTGATGGCCTTCTAAATTAACCTCCTAACCAATACATACACAATGCTTCAAGCAAATTATGAAACTCTCTTATATATATATATATATATTGTAAACAAGGTTTGTTTAGAATGGCTTTTTGCCGATAATTTTTTGGAGAATAAGTGCTTAATTGGAGTCGTACCTAATTTTGAAAATTAATCAATTAGTAATGAATTAGGCGGGAATACCTATTAAATGTATGGCTAAACAAATCGAGAAAAATCAATCTCTGTATGTACATTTCGGCCTATTAGGCCTCATCAGCAGAGCTATAGATCGGAAGACCGCCCTGATGAGGCCTAATAGGCCGAAATGTACATACAGAGATTGATTTTTCTCGATTTGTTTAGCCATACATTTAATAGGTATTCCCGCCTAATTCATTATTAATTGATTAATTTTCAAAATTAGGTACGACTCCAATTAAGCACTTATTCTCCATATATATATATATATATATATATATATATATATATATATTATGATTGTCCAGCTTTTAATAATTGCGCTTTTATACAAGAGATTCAGGGCCTACTACTTGATTTAATGCGGAGAAATAACAACTGATGTTTAAGAAAAATTGCGTAACACTTGGTCTTTGGACTATATTCCCGGTTAATAATAATAATAATAATAATAATAATAATCTTATTATAATGGAGATTGTGTGTTTTTCTGTCTGTAACCGAAACTATATTACTACTCAAGTCACAATTCCCTTAATTATTTACGTCAAATTCTCCATGATTTCATTCTTTTAAACCTTCAGTTATTAATAAAAATTGTTTTACATTATTAATACTGTTGACCATATCTACGTACTAATAACATGCAATTGTATTTATATATACAACAAAATAGCGGTTTACAGTTTGAACGAGAAGGCTAATTTGCATATTGATATTTAAAATTTTATTTTAATAAATATGTTCTTGGTATTATTGATTTCTAATTGTTTGGTTTTATCTTAAGAAATATAAACAAAAATCTCGTGGATAAATCTTAAAAGAAATTTATTTACAAGAAGAAATAACTGTAATATTATCCTTTACTTCCTATTTTAACTAAATAGTTAAATTAGGAAAATTTACCAATGAAAGAGGGGAGTAATGGAAATTGATGGAATAGTTAGTTTCAAAGTTGTTCTATTTTTTGATTATACCCCCTCTGTTGCAGATCTTTTTATCTGCATTCTTAGTCAGTTTCATTAGCCTTTTTTGATATGATATTTTATTATATCAAAACTTAAATACTTGCACCCGGAGGGTGCATATATTTGCTAGTAATAATAATAATGTGTGGAAATAGATGGAACGGTTAATCTTATAATAAGCGAATGAAGCTTAAAACTAGAAATTAAATTTTAACCGTACTACAAAATGTAATATGTACAAACCAGAATCTCTCGTAGATAATGAGACGTATAAAAATCCCGGTCAGAAGAGAAAGTCCTAGTGTTAACTAACAAGAAAAGTATTTGCCATCTTGTGGATTTTGCCGTCCCAGCGGACCACAGATAGCAAATACTTGGACCTTGTCAGAGAACGGAGAAAAGTAGCTTGCTTTTTGTGCAAAAATTATGAAAATTTTATTTAAATACGAAGATATTTGAACATTACGATATACATAGAAATAGCATTGAAATGTTCAACATTTGTAAATCTCAAAAGAGGACTATTCTTAAAATAGACAAGAAAGGAACACCGAGAGGTGGACCAAAGGACAAGGAAACTCATGACAATGAACAAGACACTACACCCTAGAGACGACATAGGCATGTGTCAAGAAAAGACAGGGGAAGAGATCTCTCCAATGTTGAAGAATGTGTAGGTATTACAATTCAGGTACTGTACCAGTAATATTAGGAAACCTGGGTATGATGTTGCATCTTTTGGGATATATATATTTACGAACCCCTCCACACGAGCAGGATGTGACACAAGGTCAATTTTTAAGCGGAGTTCAACAGGTTTGAATTCAGAGTTTTCCTTCTCCTAGACCGGTTGCCTAACCAAGGTTAAAGAGCCCAGTCTGCCATACTATTTATCCATAGCTGGAAGGAGAGTAGGATTCATACCTTTCCCAAGGGTATTAGCGCTAAGTGAAATGCAATTACCACGTCCAGGATTTGAACTCGGGGCGATGAGTCCATTTCCCATGATTTAACCATTACACCACCATATCTTTTGGGATATAAGGCGTGTTGGAATCCACGGTCACGTTGATAAAACCATAGCCAATCAACAGCTCGAATATGTGGTTAGTTAACTATTTAATCACCGATATGGACTGCCGTTCATTTTCACGTAATTCGACATTGATGAATGGACCTACAACGAGGGACTTTCTAAACGCAAAGATTTTAACCAACACTAAAGAACAACCAAAGGATCATGCCCAATACTTAGGGACACCAAGAAATAACCAAAGGATCATACCCAACACTAAAGGACACCAACGAACAATCAAAGGATCATACCCAATACTAAGGGACACCAACAATCAAAGGATCATACCCAACACTAAGTGACAGCAACGAACTATCAAAACAACATACCCAACACTAAGGAACACGAAATAACAACCAAAGGATCATACCCAACACTAAAGAACAACTAAAGGATCATAACAAACACCGAGGGACACCAAAAAGCAACCAAACGTTTCTTCACTAAGGATCGCGCTCTGCTTAACACAATGGTTCTCCACTGGAAAGTGCTCTTGCTTGAAGCCTAAGGATCGCCACAAAAACCATAATATATAATAAAAAAGAAAGGAATAGATAAACATATTATCAGGTTTTAGTCTCTTTGAAATACAAAATTTCCTAAAGAGAGTACAATCAATACGAGAGCGAAAATTGCACCCAAAGAAGGTGACAAAAATATAAATACATAGAAAGTAATATAAACTCTACCTTCCCTCTGTTATAATATTTTTGAGATATAGTTATTTTCTAAGCTTAGCTTAGATGTGACTCAAAGCCAGAAGTGTGGGACACCCAATGGGAATCGAACTGACTAACGATGGTTTGCGAGTCTAGCTTGCTAACCATTACACCACGTTAGGTGCCCATACTTTTGTGATATAAGGCATGCTGGAATCCACCGCCTAAACTTATAGACTCGACGTGTTCACGTGGATTAAACCCCAGCCAATCAACAGTTTGAATACGTGGTTAGTTAACTATTTAATCACCGATATTGACAGCCGTCCATTTACTCTTCATTCGACATTGATAAACAAATCTGACACCAAAGGATCATACCCAATACAAAGGGACACCACACCAAGGAACAACAAAGGATCATACCCAATACAAAGGGACACCAAGGAACAACCAAGGATCATACCAATACAAAGGGACACCAAGGAACAACCAAAGGAGCATACCCAAACTAAGGGACACCAAGGAACAACCAAAGGATCACACCCAATACAAATTGACACCAAGGAAGAAACCAAAGGATCATACCCAATACAAAGGGACACTAAGGAAAAAACAAAGGATCATACCCAATACAAAGAGAGACCAAGGAACAACCGAAGGATCATACCCAATACAAAGGGACACCAAGGAACAACCGAAGGATCATACCCAACACTAAGAGACACCAAGGAACAACCAAAAGATCATACCCAATAAAAGACAAGGAACAAAGGATCATACCCAATACAAAGGGACACCAATGAACAACCAAAGGATCATACCCAATATAAGGGACACCAAGGAACAACCAAAAGATCATACCCAATACAAAGAGAGACCAAGGAACAACCAAAGGATCATACCCAATACAAAGGGACAAAGGAACAACCAAAGGATCATACCAACACTAAGGGAACCAAGGAGCAACCAAAGGATCATACCCAATACAAAGGGACACCAAGGAAAACCAAGGATCATACCCAATACAAAGGGACACCAAGGAACAACCAAAGGATCATACCCAACACTAAGGGACACCAAGGACCTCCACTGTAAAAGGCTCTCACTTAAAGCCTAAAGATGACCAAAAGAATTGTAACATCCTCACGCTAGGTCTTGGGTAAAAACTCAGGGAATGATTTACACAATTCTGTTAGGTCATTCGTTGGACTATTTTTTTTTAGAAATATCGAAATTTAAACCTTAAATTTAATCAAAATCGATACTCAAATATACAAATCACGACTATTCTTATTGATACTAACAAAGACTTTTCTATACAATAGAATATAATGAAAATAAAATCATTAAGTATTCCTATTTGATATATGAAAACTTAGTAAATAGTTGTCTATATTTGGTTTGTAGTATGCAAGAACATTACTAATATTTTGCCGTGATAGTTTGCTAGACACAGCAATAATACCATAATAAGCTCAAAGGGAAAGTTATTTTAAACAATTGTTACATACTCATACACATATACCCATGTTGGATATATACACTAGTGGTATTTTACTGGAGAGGGGGGAGAAAGATAGACATATGTAGATAGAGAGATGCATATGCATTTTGCATTACTTACTTCTTTGGCCATTTGGTGATCTCTAGTCGTTTCTATTCTTTCTCTCCATGTTAACTTCTATTTCTACATTCTTGTTGGCTGTTCGTCTTTGATGTATTCCTTCTTCTTGGTCAGTCTTTTTGCCAAGACATTCATCAAGCAAGAACACCGTATTATTTCTTTAAACTTTTATTGCTGAAACATATTCTTCTAACTAACACAACGTGCGTGTGCATTTGAGCCCAGCTAAGGCAGACATCTTTTCTGCCTGCCGTCCAAGATTGACCTGATGGCTTAACTCGGTCCCACGTGACTTCACGTATTTCGCGGGCTTTCTGTAATATTCCATGGAAAGTCCCGCCCGTAATATGAAAAGGGGCCATTCCTTTCAGAAATACAGGGGGTTGACAATAATCTATGCATAGATTATGTAAAACACTAAGTACAGGTTGAAAAAAAATAGAACCCACAAATTTTGGTCATCTGTCTCGACGCAAACAGATGAAACGAGATTAATAATGGTTTCAACAAGACGGAGCTACACGCCACACATCGAAGGATTCGCTAGCCTTGCTTAGAGAACGGTTTCAGGGGAGGCTGATCAGCAGGAAATGTGATGCTGAATGGGTACCACACTCACCGGACTTGAATCCACCAGAATTTTATCTGTGGAGGTACCTCAAGGATAACCCTCAAATAATTGGTGAACTAAAGGCAGCAATTACAGCAAAAATCAAAGAAATCCCAAAAGAGGAATGTGTTTGCGTGATTGACAATTTTGCGCGACGTGTGCAAGTTTGCCTCTAACGCTGCGCTGCCCATTTCGAGCATATTTTAGACAAAAAATGCCTTTAAAGTAGCTACTGGCAAAAGGAGCCTAAAATGCGTTTTTGACAAAATGACTTTAGACCCCCTACAGAAAATAATTTACCAAAAATCATTTTAATGAAATTTTCAGTGTTTATTTATCAATAAACGATCTTTATAATGCATTATTTATTTATTTCAAAACTTTCTCATTTTTTTCAGGTCACTTAATTTTGACCCCCCCTTATGGGGGCGTAAAATGTTTTGCGATTTGGTCATTTTCGATACTAATTACAGTATAAATAAAGATATAAAAGACCGAAGTTATGAATAGAAACAATTTTTTTTACGGTTGTTGTTTTTGAGAATATAAGTAACGAAAATCGAAAAATAAAATGTACAAAAATTATAAATAAATAATTTATTTTTTGGAGATTTCTTTTTTACTCATTTCGATGATTATTTAATTGGCTATTATTTTATAAAAGAAAAAAATAAACAGCGATGTTTTTTCTGCTTAAAAAGGGGAGGGGGTACATTTTCAATTGAGTTTTTCTTCAAAACTTATTATTTTTTGCGCTTAAAATAAGGTTTGCATTAAGTAGATATTTATTTTTAGAATCTAAAAATATAACATTTTAAACTTAAAATCCGAATATTTTTATTTTAAATGAATTTTATATATCAATTTTTCATAGCAAAAATACTAAATTAAAGTTGTGAAATGAAATAACTAATGCATTATAAAATTCATTAATTGTTAAATCAATACTGAAAATTTCATTAAAATCGGATAATTACCTGATTTTTGGTAAATTTTTTTGCAATCGCGAATGTTACAGTAAAATTGTAAACAAACACTTAAAACCATCGAAAAAGAGGCAGAATGGTGGATCACGTCGAAATTGACCAAAACAAATGATTTTAAATCTTTTAATAATAAACTGCATATGTAATGATATTTTCTTTTTTTTTAATGATGGTTATTATGTTACTACTTATCAATTTAGACAAAGCTTGACCTTAAATAATAAATTTAATTATTTTTAATTCGCATTTAAAAATCCTAGCAGACGACAAAAATGTCTATGCCTACTTTAAAGTAAAGCAACTTTGTACGAAAACTGACGTTTAAGTCCAACAAGTTTCCTGTAATTTTATTGACGTTGATAAGATTAAATTAAATTTATTTGGTTTCTTTTTTTTTGGGGGGGGGGGGTCACCCTGTATTTGCTTTTGAACATGATCTCCTTCCTTTTCAAAAAATCACGTAAATCGGGCATGATACGGTGAAAATGTAAGGTCACAATTCAGTTAACAATTTTGAACTAACTGATTTAGTCTAGTACTAGAAGCGGCTGCCCAGTGTCGCCTAGGGGGGGGGTGTAAATCCTGGTGAATTGATTTGTTTACTTTTGAGATTTACATATGCTGAACATTTTAAGTAGAATTTCAATGCTATCTCTATGCATATTTTGATTTTCAAATAACTTCGTATATAAATTAAATCTTTTAATAACGTTTGTACAAAAAGCAAGAACTGGTGATATTTAATGTGTATAAATAGTTACTTTGTCGTTAATTGTTTTATTTTCGTAGTTTCCTCCGGACATACATACACACCAACTGCACTTTATATATAGACTAGAAACGGCTACATGGCATTGCCTGGGTAGTGGGAGGATAATAAAAAGTTAGTCTCGCAGATCCATTGGTTTCTTGGTCTTACATAATTGATTTATGTTTTAATCACGAATGCAACCAATGACTTTCCTTCTCTTAATATTCAAATTCTAATATCTAAATATCTTCCCAGATATAAATAAAATCTTCATTCATCATTTCTGCAGAAAAGCAAGCTCTGGTGATAGTGAATGTGTATATGTATTTACATTGTCGTTAATTGTTTTATTTTCGGAGTTTCCTGTGGACGTACATGCACAACTGCCCTTTATATATGTACTTTTATGGGGGCGCGTGGTCTAATGGTTAGAGTCATAGAAAGTGGACTCGTCAACCCGAGTTCAATTCCTGGACGAAGCTGTTTGAATTTCACATAGTGCTAATACCCTTGAGAAAGGTATGAATTCATTTATCCCTCCAGCTATGGATAAATAGCAGGGCTCTCTAACTTCTAGGAACTCTGGAAACTCAAAGAAAATGACCTGTGTCACATTCTGTTCGTGCGGAGGGGGTAAATATATATGTACTAGAAGCGGCTACCTGGCAAAGCCT
Organism: Doryteuthis pealeii; assembly: GCA_023376005.1. Classification (NCBI taxonomy): domain Eukaryota; kingdom Metazoa; phylum Mollusca; class Cephalopoda; order Myopsida; family Loliginidae; genus Doryteuthis; species Doryteuthis pealeii. The sequence goes on along the minus strand of CM042145.1, from coordinate 64,289,036 downwards.
GGGTAGAGGAATAAAATGATAAAATAAACGTGGTGTAATGACATATTCATAAAGTGTGACCTCAATTAAAAGATTTATAATCTAAAAGATACTAATAAAGCCCGCCTTGTCGGCTGGGGCGTTAGAATGCTCGACTGCACCTCTGCAGGGGGTAAGACTCCCCCAATGGGGCCACCTCTTGGCCGTGGGTGGCGACCCGTGATGCTTAAGGGTAGAGCCCAGGTGGATGAGCAATTCATGACATGCAATACTCCACTTTGGCCCTATCTTGGGCTAGACGAGCGGTCGGAGAGGCTCCCTCCGATCAATCGGCTGGTCACGTCAAGCCCTAGCACCTATATTTTCCCAACCCTATTGCCCTTATGGCAAGCCCCAACCCCTTTTTATCATATGGGTGCTAGAAGGCGGTAGCTGCGGGTCTACATGTCCTGGGAATGACGTTAAACTCTATCTGATGGTGAGGTTCCAGTTTTGGAGGTTTGAGGAATGTGGAGCACCATTTCATCACCATTGCTCCCTGGTCCACTCTGACCCGGAGTGGTAGTACCTGTTAGGGTCCCATCTATAGGTTAAATAGAAAAATGTATTTATAAAAAAATTGTATTATCCATTAAGAATTTATTTATTTCAAAATTTTATCGGCATTAAATGACCCACTGAGGTTGATATGCCGTAAAACAAAACAAACAAACAAACAAACTAATAAAGGCGGTGGGGATAAACATTTTCGTGAAATCTTTTGGGAATTAATCCTTGAGAAATAATAAATGTTACATTTGCAGAAACAACAAAGCACGCCACAGAATTATTTCACGTACACACGCATATATTCTTGGGTGTCTAAGTGCAAAAGTGGTGGTTGGTTGGTTGGTTGGTTGGTTGGTTGGATTTCACGGCAAGTCAACCCTTATTGGGTTATCTTACGCCGAAATGGTTTTGTTTTATTCATTCTTGATAGGTACTCATTTTTTTTAACTCAATTTAAAAAAAAAGCATTTTTGGGATTTACTTTCTTCTATTTAACCCATAGATGGGACACTAACAGGTACTACCACTCCGGGTGAACCTGGAGTAACGAGGATTAAGGGTTACTACACACTCCCCAGAGCTTCAGAATTGGAACTTCGTGATTAGATGCAGTTTAGTGTCATACGCAGGACACAAGTGTAAAAAAGGATTTAATCTTAATTATATGAGTTTATAAAAACCCATGCAACACGTCGTTTACAAAGAATTGGTGTTAACCGTTCAGATAACGACATCATCTGACCACAAAACTGTTTTGAAGTTGATGAGGAGAATAGAAGTTTTTCAAGTTTTCCATCAATTTCAAAAGATTTAGAAATATCGGAGATAATTTGAAAAACGTTTCACAAGGGGGTAGGAAAACCAATTTAAAATATTTTGATATGACTGCAGTTCTTCAAAACAAACAATAATGAAAACTTTGGTATCAAATAATACCCATCAATGAGTTTTCATTTAAATAATAATAATAATAATAATAATAATAATAATATGAGGGTCTAAGTGATACCAATTGTAATCGGTGTCCTTGGAACGGTCCCAAAAAGCTCGGAAAAAAAGAATAGAGGATTTGGAAATCAGAGGAAGAATTGAGACTATCCAGACTACTGCATTGCTTCAATTGACTAGAATACTCAGAAGAGTCCTGGAGACCTGAGGAGACTTGTTGTCACTCAGACTCCAATGAAATACCATTAGCTAATACTGGTGTGAAAAACCAACGCATAAAATTCTCTGGGACCTTGAAATAAAAACGGATCACCTTATCCCAGCAAGAAGACCAGACCTAGTGTTGATAAACAAAAAAGAAATAACTTTTCAACTGGTAGATTTTGCAGTGCCAGCAGATCACAGGGTGAAGCTGAAGGAAAATGAAAAAATAGACAAATATCTGGACCTTGCCAGAGAAATAAAAAAGTTATGGAATATGAAAGTGAAGGTGATACCAATTGTAGTTGGTACACTTGGAACAGTCCCAAAAGGATTGGAAAAGGGTCTGGAATGTTTGGAAATCAGAGGAAGGGTTGAAACCATTCAGAACACTGCACTGCTGCAATCTGCCAGAATACTCAGAAGAGTCCTGGAGACCTGAGGAGACTTGCTGTCACTCAGACTCCAGTGAAAGACCATCAGCTAATGCTGATGTGAAAACTCAAAAGGAGCAAATAATAATAATAATAATAATAATAATAATAATAATAATAATTATTATTATTATTATTATTATTATTAGTAGTAGTAGTAGTAGTAGTAATGGTGGTGATAATGATATCCGGAGACTGCAGTGAGCCACATTGCTTATAAGAGCGGCGTTGGCGTCGGTAGTAGTGGCAGGGTTTAGTAACTCTGCAAAGTGCTAGTGTGCCGGTAGATGGCGCCGCTGGCATGTTTATCTGTCGGGATAAACATAGAGATGACTAATGCATTGGGTATTCCATCTACATGAGATGATGGGCCAGGCCCAACCAAAATCTCTTTTTCCATATCCCTCTTTCTCTCTATTTCTCTCCTCCTCTCTCTCTCACTCTCTCACTCTCTCTTTCTCTCTCTCACTCTCACTCTCTCTCTCTCTCTCTCTCTCTCTCTCTCTCTCTCTATCTCTCTCTCTCTCTCTCTCGTATGTGTGGCTCTCTACTTGTTTGTATGTGATGTGCCTGTAACTTGTATATCCTGATGTTATTCAGTATTTACAACTCACCCTCTCTCTCTCTCTCTCTCTCTCTCTCTCTCTCTCTCTCTCTCTCTCATTTATCCGATAAACTAGAGTACCTAGCTCTGCCCATCAGTTTCTGCCAATTTTAGTCTCCTTCTTTTTTATTCCCCTTCATGTATACTTTATTCCGAATCTATTTGTCTCTAATGCATAAACATACAAATACAGACATATGTGTGATGTAATGGTTACCGTTGTAGGAAATGGGCATAGTTAGACGAGTTCAAATCCTGGACGAGGCTATTTGTATTTTCACTTATACCCTAGGGAAAAGTATGAATCCAACTATTCCCCCTACAGCTATGGGTAAATAGTAGGGCAGACTGGACTCTTTAATCTTGGTTAGGTAACTCTGAATTCAAACTCCGCTAAAGAAATTGACTTTCTGTCACATCCTACTCGTACGGAGGGGTTGGTAAATACCTATACATACATGCATATATATTTTGGAGGATATGTACTTAATTGAAGTCATAGCTAATTTTGAAAATTAATTAGTTAATAATTAATGAATTTAGGCAGGCATATATGTTCAAATGTAAGGCTAAACAAATCGAGAAAATGTTAATCGCTGTATTTCTCGATTTGTTTACCCTTACATTTGAACAAATATGCCCGCCTAAATTCATTACTTATTAAAAAATTTTTTAAATTAGGTATGACTTCAATTAAGCACATATCCTCCAAACATTATCGGCTAAAAGGCCATATAAAAAATAAACACATTGTTTGTTTACTTACTTTCATACACATATATATATGTGTGTGTGTGTGTGTGTGTGTGTGTGTCTGTCTGTCTGTCTGAGGGTAGGAGGATTGGAGTAAATTCGACAGAATATTTTTTACCACATATATTTCTGTGTGTGTGTGTGTGTGTGTGTGTGTGTGTGTGTGTGCGTGCGTGTGTGGTTTCATGTCTGCTGTAGAGTAACAAACACTAGTCTTTCGTGTCATTTTCTCCTTTAGTGATTTTGTTTCTCACTGGGTGCCATGCTTTTGTTCTCATAGAGAATTCAAGGAATTGACCGATATGTTTACATTGTACAAAATTCCTAAAGAATTATTACTATTCCTAATTCATAAAGAATTATTATAATTTCTAAAGAATTAATATGATCCCATATGAGAATCATATTTATGGTTATAATCATACAATTATAGTAAGTAAAGTCATCGGGGTGGCCTAAAGTCGGTATCAGCCAATCAGCGAGAGAGTCTATCCCCTTTTCACTAGCGCTAGACCAAGGAGATGGTTTTTGCGTCTGGGGTGGAGCGCCACACCTACCATCAGCTCATTACAATACCACACAGATCCCTATGCTACTCATACGCTGAGTTGGCGAGGACCGGTATCGAACTAGCAACCTTGTGGTTTCTAGCCGAACGCTCTACCGACTGAGCTAACCCGGCCCTTGTTTATATAATTATAATCATATCATCATCATCATCATGTCGCGCAAGTAGCACGGATATCCATGGCAATCTCTCGCTAACCCTCCCAATCATTCATTTTCCCAGGGAGGTCCTCTGCGCAGCATCCAGCATCCTCGCATAGTTGGTCAATGTAGGTCCTTGGTGTCCGGCCCACATTAGCATGTCCATGTGTTGGCTTCCACAGGAGAACGTCGCTTATGAGCTCGTCCTTCTCGTTCCTTCTCCAGCAGTGTGTAGCATGTCTCACTCTGATGGCTTGTGAGATGGGGGGCAGGTGGCCATGCAGCTGCTTTCTTGTGGTGTACGATCATATTATAATATTATAATCCTATAATCCGATATGATAATCCTATATCCTAATCCTATAATTCCTAAAGAATTATTATTAACTAGCAGCGGCTACCCAGCGTCGCCTGGGTAGAGGGGGATTTTTAAGTTAGTCCCGCAGATCCATTATTACTGAATCGTGAGTTGAATCCACGTGGAATGCCCCAATTAAATCCCTATGTAAAAAAATAGACCTTGCATTGATCCAACTACTCTAAAAAGAAATGTTAATGCCTACTATCTAAAATATTAAATGAAAAAAAATCCATGCTGTTATCATTTAAATTTTATTTTTTAATCATCTTCACGAATATAAATCAAATTTCTATTATTTTTGCTCAAA
>CM042145.1:64259192-64279192 GCA_023376005.1 Doryteuthis pealeii | reverse complement strand
AGTTCAAAAGACGGTCGATAGAGAGTAAACACACTGACTCCCGGCACATCAGTCAGTAAAAAAGGTCAAGCTGACAGTCTTCTCATTTCGTTTGTTTTGTATTACGGCATATCAACATCAGTGGGTCATTTAATGCCGACAAAGTTTTGAAATAAATTCATTCTTAAAGGATACTCATTTTTTTTTATTAACACATTTTTCTATTTAACCCATAGATGAGACCCTAACAGGTACTACCACTCCGGGTTAAAACGAACCATGGAGCAATGGTGATAAAGGGGTGCTCCACATTTCCCAAAACACCAGAACTGGAACCTCAATATCAGATGGAGTTTAACGTCAGACCCTCAGCCACGGCCTTCTAGCACCCATATGATAAAAATGGTTGGGGCTTGCCGTAAGAGCAATAGAGTTGGGGCAAATATATAGGTGCTAGGGCGTGACGTGACCAGTCGATTGATTGGAGGGGGTCACGTTCTTCTGGAACATGAAAGAGCCCATCATCATTGATTTCCTTGAAAAAGGTGCAATTATAAAGTGCTTCCTATTACCAATTCCTTTACGTAAATTAACTTATTTACTGAATGACTCTCCTCTAAGTTAGGATAGTGTAAATACAAACGTACAACCAACGACTCGTGACTGTCAGTTTAAACACAGATACAGTTTAGTTGGAAGTGCGTAGTGTAATGTTAGAGCCGGGGAAATGGACTCGTCGACCCGAGTTCAAATCCTGGACGAAGCTACAGTTCACATAACGTTAATACCCTTGGGAAAGGTATGAATCCAACTCTTCCTCCAGCTATGGATAAATAGTAGGACAGACTGTGTTCTTTAACCTTGGTTAGGCAGCCAGTCAAGGAGAAGGAAAACTCTGATTTAAAACCTGACAAATACGCTTGGGGTGATCACTACTAGAATACGCTCAGTCCTAATTAGTAATCTATTCAACAAAAAATACACGCACACAGAACGCCTCGGGTAGTGTAATGGTGAGAAAACTAGTGTAGCAAGACAAGTCTCACTGAGAGCTCTATAATGTGGCTTTGTGCCACAACTAGTATACAAGGGTCAGCTGAAAAGTTTATAGACTAACCAAGATACTCTCATGAAATGATATTTATTTTTCAACATAATCCTGCTTATGCTAACCAAGACTATATATATATATGTTAAAATTAGTGGTAGGAAAAGTACCTCTAGATCAATGCTAAAGGCAACCATCCAATAAGATAGACTTCAGAAATGGTAAGACCACTTCCAGGAACTTCTAAAATCATAGAAAATAATACCTAAAAGATTGTAGACAGACAACTAGACATCAAACTGGGGGATTTCACAACAGATGAACTCAACGAAGTCTTAAAGAAGCTAAAAGTTAGAAAAGCTGACGGTCTTGACGAAATACCCCCGAGGTATGGAAGATGGAAAAATTCAATGACATACTGCTTAAGATATATAATGCAGTATATAGACAAAATAGAATAGATAAATGGACGAAAGGCTGCATCATCCCATTCCCTAAAAAGGGAGACCTCGGAATCGCTAAAAACTACAGAGGCATAACTCTTACTGCTATTGCAGCTAAGATATATAATGTCCTTCTTCTTAATTGCATCGGACCCGAAATAAAGAAAATCCTTAGGAAAAACCAAAACGGATTCCGCAGAAATCGATCCACAACCTCTCAGATTCTGACTATTCGACGGATTATAGAAGGGGTTCAAGCAAAGAACCCAGAGGCAACGCTGCTATTCGCTGATTTCTCCAAGGCATTTGTTTCCATACACAGAGGGAAAATGGAACAAATACTACTAGCATATGGACTCCCCAAAGAAACGGTTGCCGCTATAATGATTCTATACAAAGACAATAAAGCAATGATGGGGACACAGATTTCTTTGACATCGCCGCTAGAGTCCTACAAGGAGATACATTAGCACCATATATATTTATAATATGCCTAGATTATGTACTTCGAACATCATTAGATACCCTAAAGAAAAAGGTTTCACATTAAGAAAGGCAAGAAGCAGGCGATATCCCGCACAAACAGTCACAGATGCAGACTACGCTGATGACCTTGCATTTCTTGCAGATACACCGGCACAGGCTGAGTCACTACTACATAGTTTGGAGGAGTCAGCAAAGAATATCGGCCTCTATGTGAACTCAGATAAAACTGAGTTCATGAGTTTCAAAATGAAAGGAGACATCTTCCCACTCGAGGGTAAGCCTCTTAAGCTAGTAGAACAATTTACATATATAGGTAGTAATATCTCATCCATAGAAAGTGATGTTAATACACGAATAGGAAAGGCCTGATCGGCCACAAAAAAATTATTATTCAATTCATCCAGGCTGTGGTCATATCAGTACTGCTGTATGGCTGCACCACTTGGACCCTAACGAAGCTCCTTGAGAATAAGCTAGATGGGAGCTACACAAGAATGCTGCGTGCAGTCTTGAACAAGTCGTGGAAACTGAACCCCACAAAGAAGCAGCTGTATGACCACTTGCCTCCCATCTCACAGACCGACTAGGTATGCAGGACACTGTTGGAGAAGCAAGGACGAGCTCGTAAGTGATGTTCTCCTGTGGAAGCCAACTCATGGATATGCTAATGTCAGCCGCCCAGCAAGGGCCTACATTGAACAACTATGTGAGGATGCTGGTTGCTGCACAGAAGACCTCCCAGGGGCGATGAATGATAGGGAAGGTTGGCGAGAGATTGTCAAATCCATATATATAGAAAATGCTCAAATCAATCAGTAGAGCAAAACTATAAACACATAAAGGAGTGAGAAACTACCTACCTAGGTTTCCCCCAAACGTCTCCTCAGAATAATTCACAATTATCCTGATAAGGCGTTTATATCCTTATATATATATATATATATATATATATATATATATATATATTTATGTATTCATTTACTAAATAATCGGTGTTGCAGTGCTTTGATCCTATCCTCTTTTAAAGTATGTTTCGCTAAAAAGACATAGACAAGGTTAAGTTTAGTTTAATTCTGAAATCGGAATAAAAAGTATCTCAGATATTAAAAAGTTTCCCTGGATTTTAAAAGAATAAGACAAATTAAAGCTGATGGTAGGTGTGGCGCTCCACCTCAGATGCCAAAACAATCTCCTTGGTCTAGCGCTAGTGAAAAGGGGATAGACTCCCTTGCTGACTGGCTGATACTGACTTTAGGCCGCCCCGACGACGACTAAACGCTTATCTTTGAAAATGATCATGTTGTATACCCTCTTCTTTACTTCTTTACTTACTTCTTTCTTACTCTGTTCTTCTGACATCTGGTCTAGCATCTTGGACATCTTATAACATCTTGTCTTGGTCTGGAATCTTCTAAGGTCTGGACTTCTCTTGGGGACTGGTCTTCTATTGGGGATTTCTCTTTATCAGAAGCCCTGTGTCATTGTTAGTTTTTAGATAATAAACAAAAGACTTCGATTTACTTGATCTTATTTTATTTTTAAATCCCCAACCAGACAATCTGCGCAGATGAGAACGGCGGCGCGTAATAGGCGACTTACAATCTACGAGCTCAGCTCCTACCTTCTAACTAACTGAAACTTACTTACTATCTAAACCGGAAGAGAGGGTCCTCTCTACCGGTTTTCACGGCTATCTCCGGAAGATAGGGTTAGGACTGAGGTCAAGCTTGTCACTCAATCTTCAAGGCCGTCAGCTGCACTTAAAACGCCATCTTGTTTCTACACTATTGCACATAAATATTAGGTATCTAATAATTATGTAACAACCAAAGATGACAAAAAAAACCGCCCGCGTAGAAAATCTCGGCAATTTTTATATAAAATTAAAACATATTTTAAATCTTAAAAACAATTTTTTAAAAATCAATCGAAAATTGCTAAAAGGAATCTCATCTGTATTTGTAACGAAACATACTTTGAAAAATGGTTGTTGCATATATCAAGTTAAAGTAACATGGACATAGAATCAACTGGAGGTTCCTCATCTATGCAATCTTCAGAGCAGAACAACCTAAGCCTGAAGGTCACATAGGCGAGAAATAGTCAGTAACCAGGGGGTTGACTCCATGTCTACTTTAACTTAAATATAAATGCTCTATCATTGATATTGAGCACTGTCTACTTACAAATGTAGCAAACATACTATTTACAATATATATACAGATATACGAGGCATATATATATATATATATATATATATATATATATATATATCATCATCATCATGTCGCGCTGTCAGCGCGGATATCCATGACAATCTCTCTCCATCCGTCCCTATTGCTCAGCATTCTCGGGAGGTCCTCTATGCAGCATCCCACATCCGCACAGAGCTGATCAACGTACGTTTTTGCTGGTCGACCCACTCCATGTGCTGGCTTCCACAGGAGGACGTCGCTTATGAGTTCGTCCTTGCTTCTCCAGCAGTGTCCCACGTGTCTTGTCCGTCTTACTCGGATGGTTTAGGTGATATATGGCAGGTGGCTGTACAGCTGTTTTCTCGTAGGGTGCTGTTTCCACGTATTGTTCATGATCATCCGCAGCATTCTTGTGCAGCTTCCATCTAGTTTATTCTCTAGTCGTTTAGTTAGGGTCCAGGTGGTGCAGCCATACATCAGTACTGACACGACAACGGCCTGGAAGAACTGTCTCTTTAACTTGTCTGTGAGATTGGACCTCCATATGATAGATAATCTATTTATAGCGGCCCATGCCTTTCCTATGCGTGCATTAACAACGTTTTCTGTGGAGGAGATGTTACTGCCTAAGTATCTAAATTGTTCTACAGAGTTTAGGAGTTTGCCATCGATGGTTGAGATGTCGCTTTTGTTTTTGAAAGACATGAATTCAGTTTTATCAGAGTTCACGTACAGGCCAACATTTCGTGCTGCCTTTTCTAGGCTGTGTAGTAAGGATTCGGCTTGTGCAGGTGTATTTGCGAGTAGTGCCAGGTCATCAGCATAGTCCGCATCCGTAATAGTATGTGCGGGATATCGCCTGCTTCTTGCTTTTTTTAGTATGAGGCCTTTTTCTTTTATGGGATCTAGTGATGTTCTCAGTACGTAGTCTAGGCATATGATGAATATATATGGCGCTAGTGTATCCCCTTGTAGGACTCCGGCGACAATATATTATTATTATTATTATTATTAAACAGCCATAACAGGAAAATTGCAGAAACACGCACAACCTATGTATATATATATATATGTATATGTGTATATATATTTATGTATATCAATATATGTATTGATCAAAGCCTGAAGAAGATACCAGAATATCTGAAACACGTGTTGCGTAGGTAAGATAAAAAGAATAAAACATTTTTTCCTGAGAACAATACATTTTGCGGACCTTCTTCTTTTTATAAATATATATATATATATATATATATATATATATGGGTTCGGTAGATAGAAATTCATCTCTTCGATTCGTTATCTTAAAGAGTTTTGTTCTCACTGTATACTTTACTCTCATGACCTTGTGTCAGACTCACCTACAGTTTGCAAGTATTTTTCTGTTGCTTCTCGCTAATGAGTGCATATTTCATTCGTTTCTGTCGTGGATTTCACTATTCTCTCTCTCTCTCTCTCTCTCTCTCTCTCTCTCTCTCTCTCTCTCTCTCTCTCTCTCTTAATATATATGTAGATATATATATATTGTATATAGATACATGCTTTGTATAGGCGAGAAACCGATAGTTACCAATATAGTCAGTGGCATTTTTTTAAAAGACTACGAATTCCAAAAATAATTTGTTAGTAAAAATATAATACCAATCTTCACCTCGGAATAAAAGAAAAAAGACCAAGAGAGTAGCATCAACCGAATATAATCGATTAACACTATAACCATTGACCAAATGAAGATATATATATATATATATATATATATATATAAGCCTCTAGGATTGTCTAAAGCTAAAACGTAAATAGTGTTCAATACCTAAGCAGAGAAATGGTAAAGTTAGTCCTAATGAGTAAGATATACCTACGAATAGTTTTGCTTAGTAGCTCATCAGGACAAGAATCTGACTCTCTCTCTCTCTCTCTATATATATATATATATATATATATATATATATATATATGTGTGTGTGTGTGTGTGTTGTGTGTGTGTATGTGTATGTATATATAAAGTCGACGGGGCGGCCTAAAGTCGGTATCAGCCAGTCAGCGTGGGAGTCTATCCCCTTTTTACTCGCGCTAGACCAAGGAGATTGTTTTTTAGCATCCGAGGTGGAGCGCCACACCTACCATCAACTCCTTATGTATATATACATATGTATATATATATGTAATAAAGATAATCTAATGAGTCAGACGAACCTACTATTAGTTTCGCATAAAGCTCTTCAGGGCTAAAATCTGACTAAAGAAGAAAAAGGAGCAAGACAAGTAAATACTACTAACCACAGTCATCATTTAAATTAGCAAAACAATACTGAAAAATAAAAACACAGAACGCTATAAGATTTATTGTTTAATTAAAAGATATTTAATTTCTATATTAACTGATTTTTTTTTTTAATTTATATTTTATTTAGAATTAAGCAGATTTGAAACAATTAAATAAGTGTAAGCACCCCGTCGTCATTCTCATCCCCTCAACTAAATGGAACCCAGCACGCCAACGATTGTCCATCTCTTTGCCCGTAGTTAAACGATCCATCGATACGACTAAATCTAGGGAGACGGGGTTTATTCATTAAACCTCGACATCCCGAAACCCATCATGGGAGAAGCAGCAAATGAATTAGGCGATTGGGCTTGGTATATTAAATATATATATATGTATGTATATATATATGATAAATCGCATAGACGAGAAACTAACAGTTACCCAGAGCCGTGAATTTGGTTCTTCATAATATATATATATATATATATATATATATATATATTTTTTTTTTTTTTTTTTTTTTTTTCAAAGTTTAATAAAAGCCTTTTTTTTGACGAATGAAGGGAGGCAACTTCGTTGCCATTACTTCAAAAAAATTCAAATTTTTGAAATTTGAAATCAGCGTCCTAATTTTTCTAACCGACGTTATGTACAATCCTAAATATGACATCGAGTAAAGAACTCCAACAAACACCATAGGATCTTTTCTCCTCAACCTGATGAGTGCTATTTAGCATGAAAACGCGGTCGTTGAGAATGAACATTGATCTATGAAAAACATTGTAAAATAAAAATAAATAAATATTAGCTCTTACGAACTGTGATTGAGCACTGTATTTCTTTTGCTTCATCGCAAAAAAAAATTTTGTTTTTACATATACCTATATATATTATATATATATATATATATATATATATAATCGGTTTCAATATTTTGGGGCTCAATACAGGTTTATGCAAGCCATTAAATGCAATACTAAGACACAACTTCATACCTTATTAAAAGCGTTAGTCTGAGGTGTGTTTTTACCACTGAAAAAATTCTGAATAAAGAATTTTAAATGACAAGGGAAATATTTTTAACAAAATTAATGCAAAATTCATTGCTTAATTTCTGCTTTTGTAAATACGCCTTCAGTCTCGATACTTTTTGAACTTATCTCGTATGGTTGGCAACTTTCCATCTATTTAAGACGATGGCGTAGTGTCCATTTTTTTACCTACAGCTACGTGAGTGGCTGAACAGACCGATCCTTGAATGGCAGTCTCTGGTGCAGTGACTGCAAACCAAAGGTGATGCTTTCTGTAGGTGTTGGGGGATGTTGGTGTCTCTCCTTCCTTTTAGCTCTCTTTTCTGTGGCGGCTTATTTTCCTATCTTTCTCTCACTCCCTTTTGTTCCTTGTTTGACGGGGGAGGCGCCAGGTCGTATATCGGTCAAGATTTCTCATATCAATGTTCAAAGATGGAGGCCACGCAATCTTCTTACACCCATTTTGTAATTCTCATTTACGTTTCGTACATAGATTCATACCTATCTAATTTCTTATTTTTTCTATATACAGGCTGACAAAAAAAAAAAAAAAAAAAAAAACAATCCCAAATGAATTTTATTTGATCTTATCCCCGTCAATAAAATTTCAAGAAACTAGTTGGACTTAAACTTCAGTCTTTGGATAATCATTCCTCAAAGTTTCAATTATCTTGGTTGTCTAAAATATAATCCAAATGGACACTGTAGCGTTGGAGGCAAACTTGCGCAAGTTTCTTTCTGTCCTAGCAGTCACCCTTTAACAAGAATAAGTGTCTCTTAGACCTTTAGAATCAAGATTTTGCACAGTTCCAAACCCTCTGAATTTCTGAACCCAGTCAAAAATCCTGGTTTTTGTACAATCATTATTTTTACAACATTTTAAGCACCAAGTTGATTATATTCTGAAAGAAAAAGAAAATAAAAGTTTTATTATAAAATTTGTGGGTTCTGTTTTTTTTTTTTTTTTTTTGTTTTTTTTGGGGCGGAGGTCACCCTCTATCTAGCAAACTAGTGACACTAATTCTAACACCCATCAACGATCGAACCAAGTGTTTCGTATATATTCAGTACATTTGTATGCTTATAAAATCAACAATACCCAGACAGTTTCTTGTTAAGTGCCTGTCTACGTTTCTACTTCTTGATTTTGTTTCTTCTCATTCTTTCTCTTGTTAACGCCTTACGTCATATTTCCTCAACTTTATTTCTGAATCCTCTCTCTCTCTCTCTCTCTCTCTCTCTCTCTCTCTCTCTCTCTCTCTCTCACACACACACACACACACCACACACCCATCCGTACTCTGCCTCTTCTTTTGACTTTTATACATGTTTCTGCTGCATTCCCTTTTTGCTGTACTTTTATTCATCCGACAGCCTTCAAACTAATTTCTTTTCCAATGTTAATTTTTATTGTTTTTATTACCAATGTTATCTTTCTTCACGTCAAAATTCTCTGGCGAGAATTGCACGAGGTTCGTGTGTACCAAGTGACACTTTTTTTCTCAATATTCTTGCATTTTCTGCAAAATTTATGTTGAAAGAAAGTTATTAAAATGTTAAAATGTTCTGCTTTTTTTCCCCAGAAGTGTTTGCCATCTGTTTTAGAAAGAACAGGAATTCCTTATCTGTTTGTTTGTCTGGGGCAACACATTTTGCATTACACGAAAACAGATTGACGTTCACTTGAATATGACACTGAAATTCTTTGATTTGTGATTTGATTGTAAACGTCTGCTTAGACAATTACTAGAAATCTTTAAAATAAACGTAGTTTAGTTGGAGTACGTGTAGCGTAATAAGTTGGAGGTAGAGTGTTGATAATAGTTGGAGGTGCGTGGCAAAGTTGGGCGTAGAGGTACGTAGAGTAATAGTTGGAGGCGTGCGTAATAGTTGAGGTACGTAGCGTAATAGTTGGAGGTACGCGTAGCGTAATAGTGGAGGTGCGTAGCGTAATAGTGGAGGTACGTAGCGTAATAGTTGGAGTACGTAGCCGTAATAGTTGGAGTTCGTAGGTAAATTTGAGGTATGATATAGTTGGAAGTGCGTAGCGTAATAGTTGGAGTCGTTAGCGTAATAGTTTAGTGCGACCGTAATAGTTTGGAGGTACGTGGCGTAATAGTTTGAGGTGCGTAGCGTAATAGTTGAGGTTTACGTAGCGTAATAGTTGGAGTTGCGTGCTATAGTGAGGTACGTGGCGTAATAGTTGGAGTACGTAGCGCCGTAACATGGAGGTGCGTAGGATAGTTGGAGCGTGCTTGCGTAATAGTTAGAGGTGCGTAGCGTATAGTTGGAGGTGCGTAGCGTAATAGTGGAGGTACGTAGCGTAATAGTTGGAGGTACGTGGCGTATAATTGGAGGTGCGTAGCATAGTTGGAGGTTGTGTAGCGTAATAGTTGGAGGTACGTAGCGTAATAGTTGGAGGTACGTAGCGTAATAGTTGGAGTGCTATCGTAATAGTTGGAGGTACGTAGAGAATAGTTGGAGGTACGTGGCGTAATAGTGAGGTGCGTTAATAGTTGGAGGTGCGTGTGGGTAATAGTTGGAGGTGCGTACGTAATAGTTGGAGGTACGTAGCGTAATAGTTGGTACGTACCTTAATAGTTGGAGGTACGTGGCGTAATAGTTGGAGGTGCGTAGCGTAATATTTGGAGGTGCGTGGCGTAATAGTTGGAGGTGCATGGGTGAATGAATAGAGTGGTAGGAAATGGACTCGTCAACCTGAGTCAAACCTGGACGAGGTTTCAGTTCACAAATCGCTAATCACTTGGGAAAGGTTTGAATCCAACTACGCTCTTCCATCTATGGGTAAATAGTAGGGCAAACTGGCTCTTTAACTTGGTTAGGCCAACCAGTCTAGGAGAGGGGAAACATTTTTTACAACCTGTTAATCCGCTTGGAATAGACTCAGTCCTAATTGGTGATCTTTAAAAAATACATAATATATATATATATATATATATATATATATATATATATATATATATATATTAAAAGTAATTGGTAATTTGCTTGAAGCATTGTTAAGTATGTTATAAAATAATAAAATTCGAAGGCAATACAATGCGTATAAATATAAAGACAAAAAGATGTTTTATATGTCTTATCGATTTCGAAGCTAGAGCTTCATGAAGCTCTAGCTTCGAAATCGATAAGACATATAATACATCTTTTTGTCTTTATTTTTTATACGCATTGTATTGCCTTCAAATTTTTATTTTATAATATATATATATATATATATATATATATATATATATAAATATATAGAAATAAATAAAAGTGACAAGTTTTCATGTACAGAAATAGGATTATCTATACCTTAGTGTTCGTGTTCCTTAAAAGAATGACAGTTATCATCTTGCAACACCTCTCGTTAAAAATGTTAAAGCAAGAGAGTTATTTTTTCTTAAAGTACAAAATCTCAGTCTACTACTAATGCCAATAATTTACGAAGTCTTCTTGTAAACCAATGAAAAAAGATAGATTAAGAGTCTGGATACTTTTACGGGGTTAATAGATGTACGTCAATGGTCTATATATTAACAGAAGTGTTCCTTAAAGTATGACAGTTATCATCTTGCAACACCCTATGCTTAACAATTTAGACCATCCAAATAATCCAAGACGAAATGCAGAAATCTAAATCCTCATTATCTGGTGTTGCTTATCCGTCGAAGTCTTATTTCTCATGAGTATCGTCACCTCAGCTAAATAATGGACCATTCTGTTTTTATCATAAAGAAAGAAAGGGGTAAAAAGACATGCTACACAGAAAATAATAAGAAATAAAGAAATAAAGAATAAAGTAAGAGAGTAAGGAAAAGATAGATAGATAGATAGATAGATAGAGAAGAGAGAGAGAGAGAAGAGAGAGAGAGAGAGATGAGCGCGCGAAGCGATTAACGCTATTCTGCTTCAATCAAAAATAATGAAAAGATGAAAAGAAGGAAAAAAAGAAATAAGAATGAGAGAGTTAAATTAAGATTATTATAATTTTTATATATTGAACTATTTAGCAATAGCTCTTAAGTAAAAATATCAAAACGTTGTAATGAATAAATCAATATCTAGAGTTGGTGAAAATCTTATAAGTATAAAATATAGTAAAATTATATTGTTAAATCTATTTTCCCGAGTCAAATTCAAATCAAATCAAAATGGTCGATCATGTATCCCCCCCTCTCTCTCTCTCTCTCTCTCTCTCTCTCTCTCTCTCTCTCTCTCTCTCTCTCTTTCTCTCCATATATATATATATAATATTATTGTAAACAAGGTTTGTTTACAATGGCTTTTTGCCGATAATTTTTGCGAGAATAAGTGCTTAATTGGAGTCGTACCTAATTTGGAAAATTAATCAATTAATGATGAATTAGGCGGGAATCCTATTAAATGTATGGCTAAACAAATCGAGAAAAATCAAATCTCTGTATGTACATTTCGCCTATTAGGCCTCATCAGCAGAGCTATAGATCGGAAGACCGCCCTGGCGTGATTTGAAACCGGACTCAAGCTGACAGGCCCGATCCCATAACCCCAACACCAAACGAACTTCTTAGATTTTATGATTTGTTTAGAGTAGGTTAACATTCCTCTTCTAGTGACTTTTATTACACGACGGTGTGTAAGTTGTAAAAGGTTTGTATATATATATATATATAATGATATGATGGACTCTTCGCGTCGATTTCGACGTATGAGGTTCCGACAACCTCTTTCATTTAACCTTCTGTGTTAATCGCAGGTGACATTTCAGCCCTGCCAATGATTTACAAAGAAGTCCACAGATGGAACAAGAAGTGTGGATTATTAGAATGTATTGCTGGGGACACTAGCCAATGCTCTAGTCCTTTCTCTAGCTAACGCAGCTGTGTGACCTCGATGCTGCAAAATTCTTTGATACCATTGTAACACAAAAGTCCTCCACATTCTACGATCGAGTGCTGTGCTCTCAAAAGTAGCGTGATCTTATATTGCAGAGCTCTTTGGTATTTTCAACTAAACCGAGCAATTGGCCGACCCATGTTCTTTGGACACTGTCAAGCGACGATATCCATGGAGAATCTTTGGTATGCTGTCATCATGCATTCGCAAAACATGACCAGCCCCAGCGCAATTGTATTTTATGAGGAAGCTCTCCATTCCCGTCAATGTACATATGGTTGAAAATTCAGCATTAGACATTCTGATTCGAGTGTGAGTCCACAGATTGCTTTGTGGAAAACGTCAACTGCCGAATCTGTTTTCGATACAGTGTCATGACTTCGAGCAGAGGGGTAAGACTCCCCCAATGGGGCTACCTGTTGGCCGTGAGTGACGACCTGTGATGCTTAAGGATATAACCCATGGATGAGCTGTCCATGACTTGCAATACTCCACTTTGGTCCTATCTTGGGCTAGATGGGCGTCCGATCAATCGGCTGGTCACGTCAAGCCCTAGCGCCTATATGATTGTCCCAACCCTATTACCCTTATGGCAATCCCAACCCCTTTTTATCATATGTGTGCGACAAGGCGGTCACTGAGGGTCTACATGTCCTGGGAATGACGTTATACTCTATCTGATGCTGAGGTTCCAGTTTTGGAGGTTTGTGGAATGTGGAGCACCCCTTCAACGCCATTGCTTCCTGGTCCACACTGACCCGGAGTGGTAGTACCTGTTAGGGTCACATCTATGGGTTAAATAGAAAAACACGAGTTGATAAACAAAACTATATTATGCATTAAGAATGAATTTATTTCAAAACTTTGTCGGCATTAAATGACCCACTGAGGTTGATATGCCGCAAAATAAAACAAAACAAAACAAACCAATCAATTCTCGCAAGTAAATATTAACGTGATAATGTCTTTATTGTGGTATGTAACGCTTCAGCAACCGCATCCTACGTTCTACGGATACACAGGAAATACATGAGCTGGTCTGGGCTAGTCATTGTTTTTACATTCAATAACACAACAAGACTTTATTTTGCTTCGTCAAACTTTTATTATTTATCCAGCCCATGATTCCACCGCGGGGATGAGAGGAACCAGAGGGAAGACAATCACATCTTTCCCTTGAAGGCTAGGGTCGAATCTGAATTCTAACTAACTGTCACGTGTCTGTTATGATACGTGAGATCGCGCGCCTTTGGGGGTCAAGGGTTACCAACAGTCCGTTATTTATCCATGGACTCCTTGATTTTAAATATTGCCAGACCTCAATTTACTTTTTGCTACAGGGTCTGTTCACAATTTATGACTTCCCATGAATTGTAACACTGATTCCTTTTGCTCTCCTTGTCGGAATGGAGAGATGACGTGTCAACGTGTGTTACGTTATGACTCTCCCTTCAAATGGAGTGATGATGTGTTGATACAGAAATTATTTAATTGTATACTTATCTCTGGACCGGTACCAGATTGGAGAGGCTGGAATCCTGGTTGCTGAGTCAATGCTGGAGTTGGCTGACAATTCCTGGAATTTCGGAATCTGGAAACCAGCTTGGTGGGTGGGGCTGAGGGATATCTTGCCTTGTGCCATCTACAGTTTTGGAGTGATAACTCATGAGATTTGTCTTTTCCTCAAGCCAAAACTGCCCAAGAGCAAAAGCTCTCTCTCTCTCTCTCTCTCTCTCTCTCTCTCTCTCTCTCTCTCTCTCTCTCTCTCTCTCTCTCTCTCTCTCACTCATTTTTTTTTCTTTCTTTCCTTCTTTTCATATTTTCAATTTCACTCGATTGGAACATATTAGCGTTATCGCTTCTGCGCGACCACTCTTCTCTTTATCCTCCCTACTCTCTTTCTCTTTATTTTTATTTTTCTTTCTTTCTTTCTTTCTTTCTTTCTTCTTGCTCTCTCTCTCTCTATCTCTCTCTATCTCTCTCTCTCTCTCTCTCTCTCTCTCTATATATATATATATATATATATATATATATATATATATATATCTCCACATATAATCCCAAACTCAATTCACACTCTGCCCTCTTAATCCTCCTCTCTACACTTCGCCACATCTCGTGGCTCGTCCAATAGAAACAAATCTATGTGTCAATGCTGATGCATCCGTAAACTTTTCTATTCTCTTCTAACAGATATTTTTTTCTAAAAAAACTTTTGCGTTACAGGTTACACTCATGCCTCCACCCAACGCCCATTATATTACATTTTGGGGTTCTCAGATTTTTTTTTTTTTCGGATTGAGATATACTTTAAAAATGCAATCTGGTCGTATATCACTTTGCTACTACTGCTACTAGTGTTGGTGTGCATTCACTCCATCATTACGAACTTGGTGAAATAATAATATGATTGGTTTCCTAAATAATCAATCTTGAAATTATTTGATTGAACGTTTCGCTTTATAAGACTGACCCAAGGTCAACTATCAAAAAGATCCTTGAGTGATATCACAGCTTTATTTCTTGATATGAATAAGATGAATTTATTTAGTATTCAATTTCTATTCGACAACGATCGTTTACAGATGACATCTACTAAAATCAACAAGAATTTTCAGAGATCGTTTAGGCTATTGCTTTTCTGGAAGCGACAGTCATTTAGAGAATATATATATATATTTATATATATATATATATATTATATATATTATATATATATGTGTGTGTTGTGTGTGTGTGTGTGTGTGTAATGTAGTTTGCTATGTCTATAAATATAGAGTGCTCAATATTGATAACAGAGCTTATTTATCTAAGTTAGGATATCGTAGACACAGAGTCAACGGTTTTCAGTAAGTGTCTATTTCTTGTCTGTTCAATCTGCAGACTAAACTATATATATATATATATATATATATATATATATATATATATATATATATATATATATATAAGAAAATTGAAAAAACACAGGTTTAAATAAGTTGAGTGGGAAGTTTTATTAGCCGACGCTGCAGTGTTTCGATCTATTAATTAGATCATCTTCAGGCATTTGTTGGTATAAGGAAAGGTGATGAATTTTTTTTTATCACAGAATAACGAGAAAAACAAACAACACACACACACACACACACACACACACACACACACCTTGAGGCTTGTTTCGATGTCGTTTATACACACACGTGATACCACACACACAAAACACCTAAAAATGCAC
This sequence comes from Doryteuthis pealeii, assembly GCA_023376005.1. Classification (NCBI taxonomy): domain Eukaryota; kingdom Metazoa; phylum Mollusca; class Cephalopoda; order Myopsida; family Loliginidae; genus Doryteuthis; species Doryteuthis pealeii. The sequence goes on along the minus strand of CM042145.1, from coordinate 64,263,646 downwards.
AATGCCTTTTTTTCGATACACACACTCACACACTCTCATACTCACACCGTAAAAGAGAATATTTGACGTCATATTTCAAACCGTCCACCTTTTCAGCGTCCTTTCTTCAGATTTCAAATTTTGAACAGACTGATAAACAAAGACTATCGCTTGTTTTTTTGTACATATTTATTTGTATGGAAACAAGTCTGTTACTTTGGTTTCTCTTACTTGTGTGTGTGTTCATCGCGTTAAACCGTTTAACGCGATGAACACACACACCTGTAGTCGACTGTAATTAATCGGTATCTCGATTAATTCAGTGGATTTATCCGTGAAGATCCTTATGGTGAAACTCGAGTAGGTTATCACTTGTACGTATATTGTAATAAATTTGCTCTACTAACGTATTTAGCACTTTGTATTTGGTATATCGCTGACTTATCCCACTGAATTCTGCGCCATCTAATCATCGTGACCATATTCACCGTTAAGTCACCTTTTCCACTATACATAAATAAATATATATATATATATATATATATATATATATATATATATATATATATATATATGTGTGTGTGTGTGTGTGTGTGTTATTTGTATATCATCATTCATTGGCAAGTCAGTCTCGAAAGACTATGATAAAAGTTTTTGTGTGCCCCTGAAGTTGCTATGTTTGAGAAACATTCTCGACCACAGATTTTGCATTTGTAGGTTGTCCCTGTAGATGATGATGTTCCGATGCTTTGTTGCCGTTGCTTTCTTATGGACCTCTTAGCTTCATGATGTTGTATCAGGGTGACTTCTGACATGTACAGTCCTCTATGGAGATTCTGCCGCCACCGAGGGCGGTCTTGAGCCAAATTTTCCCAGCTGGAAGGGACAATGCCAAAGCACCTGAGATCATTTTTACAGACATCCTTGAATCGCAAGGATGTCTGCAAAAATGATCTCAGATCATATTCAGCGGTAAGTCACCTTTTCCATTATACATAATATATATATATATATATATATATATATATGTGTGTGTGTGTGTGTGTGTGTGTGTGTGTGTGTGCGTATGTGTGTTATTTGTATATATGTGGGCTATAAAACTTACAAAGTATATTTTATGTGTATTTCCAGCTTTTTGAATATGCTGCGTAGAATACAGTTGTAATGAATGCATTTAAGTTGGAAGTTAACGAAGCCAGTAATAGTCTGCTGTGGATGCACTTATATATCTGAGGAGGCGAATGAATGTTCTAGAAGAGAGGATTCCCTCAGGCAGTGCCAGAACGTAACAGCTTCAATCTCGGTAATTTTATTTTCCATTAATAACCTTAATGAAAAGTCTTAACTCGACCAATGTAAAGAAGTGCACAGCGAGTAAAGTTTTTTTTATTTATACTTCGTCTCAAAATCAAAAGTTTTGTCACTATGTTTTTTAACCAAGATGTCTGGTTTGGTTTCGTTTCGTTTACGGCATATCAACATCGGTGGGTCATTTAATGCCGACAAAATCTTGAAATAAATTAATTCTTGATGCATAATTTTCTATTGATACATTTTACTATTTAACCCATAGACGGAACCCTAACAGGTACTACCATTTGAGTCAGGGTGGACCTGGGAGCAATGGGGACGAAGGGGTGCTCTACATTTCCCAGAACTCCAGAACTGGAACCTTAAAATCAGATAGAGTTTTTAACATGAGGGCAATAGTGTTGGGACAATCATATAGGTGCTAGGTCTTGACTTAGCCAGCCGATTGATCGTGGGAGTCTCTGGCCGCCCGTCTAGCCTTAGTAAGGACCAAAGTGGAGTGTTGGATGTCATAACTAAGATGTAAAGGGCGTAAAGAATTTCCCTTTAGGCCAATGAATTTTCTTTTTAACAGGAATAAATGACAGCAATAAGACAAAGTTCAATATATATTTATACGAGGGTGAGTCAAAAAGTAATGCCGTTTTGTTTAGGACAGTCATGATTGTTGTATATTGTACAAACGGAAATAGGAATTTCCGATTAAATTAAACAAAAAAAGACGACAAAAATGACAAAGGACTTTTTCCCGGTAAAAGCGAACAAAGAAGAAAAAAAAACGGAAATAGATTTGTCCGTTGATAAGTGTAACAAAGAAAACGCGTAGGCGTTTGAGATATATAAAAGGAAGTCGGCCAGAGGTCAGTCAGACAGCGGACGGCGAACAGAGCACAAGGAGCAACCGTCAACACGGTCCATCGCTGCCAGAAAACGTGGAAACAACACTCCAGGAGAAAACAGCTGTACGGCCACCAGCCCCATATCACCCAAATCATTCGAGTAAGACGGACAAGACACACAGGACAGTGCTGGAGAAGCAAGGACTAACTCATATAAGACGTCCTCCCGTGGAAGCCAGCACATAGGCACGACAGTGTAGGCCGGCCAGCAAAGACGTACATTGACTAGCTCTGTGCGAATACTGGATGCTCCGCAGAGGACCATTCAAGAACAATGAGTGATAGGGACGGTTGGAGCGAGATTGTCATGGATATCCGTGCTAATAGCGCGACATGATGATGATGATAATAATTATCAATAGAGGAATATGTATCACACATCAAAATGAAGCTTTCTCTTCCTCGTCACTGGAATAATGGTGCCGAAAAGATAATAGTCTGATGTATGGAGGATGCGTAGTGCAGTGAAAAAGTGGCTCAAAGAACAGTCAACAGAATTTTATGGGGAAGGAATACATGCTCTCCTTTGAAATTGGAACAATGCTATTGAGAGAAACGGTGACTACGTGAAGAAGTAGGAATGTGATCCACAGAGAAACAGCTTTATTTTGATGTATGATACATGTTCCTCTGTTGGTAATTATACCTGTCCTAAACAAAATGGGATTACAAACCCTGATACTTAGGACTATATCCCATTGAGGTGCGGTGTAATAGTCGTAGGAAATTGACTCGTCGATCTGAGTTCATATCCTGGCTGTTTGCATTTTACATAGTGTTGATACTCTTAAGAAAGGTATGCATCCAACTACTCTCTTTCCAGCTATGGGTAAATAGTATGGCAGATTTCTAACTTGGCTAGGTAACTAGGCAAGGAGAAGAAGAGCTCTGAACTCAAACCAGTTAAACTCTGCTTAAGAAATTGACCTTGTGTCAGTTCTTCTCGTGCGGAGGGGTTGGTAAATATATATATGCCATATATCCTTATTTATTTATCTATCCATGGGTCCCTTGGTTATGAATTTATGCACACACACACACATACACATAGAGAAAAGAGAGAGAGAGAGAGAGATTCACAAATATACACACACAAACATAACAATTTTATATATGTATTTTTATGTGTGTGTATGTGTGTGTTAAATGATCTAACGTTTATTGACAAGAAAACAATATTAACACACACAAACACACACACACACACACACACATATATATATATATATAATATATATATTATATATATATATACAATATATATATATATATGGTGAAGTTAACACAAACAAACTTGTCCAGGTTTCCTCGATTTCATCGATTCATGAGAAAAATTCTCACCGAAAACACCAAAATTATCTATAAAAATAACAATAAGAAACGCCTACAAATTCTTGAGGCAGTATGCATAAAAAATATAAAATAACATTAATAGAATAGCATTCAACATCGGTCATAATATATTAGCTATCTTTAATAATTAATACACTAATCACACAACCCTCTAAGAATAATGGACTCTTCTAATTTAAAAAATAGATAAAAGAACAAGAAGAAGAAAAAACGAACTAACACCAAATCATATACCCTCCTGATGATGACTGAAGAAACAGTCGAAAGCGCTCGGGCTGATAGTATGGAAAGAATTCTATTTCAACTGGATCCTAACATTAGAAAAATAGCCAGAAGACTGCAAAAGATACAATCAAGATCATGAAAAAGAAATGTTCCTTTTTTTTTAATTACACCTGCTGAAATATATATATATATATATATATATATATATATATATATATATATATATATATATATATATATATATATATATATATATATATATATGTGTGTATGGGTGTGTATTCTCCGAAAATTGGCTTGCACTACAGTGTATGATATTTTGGTGAAATAGGCCTCCAGCAAAATGTTTTACATTGCTTGAGCATGATATATTAGGGGAAATTTTTTTACAATATTTTAAACGCCATGCTGAGTGTATATTCTGAAAGAAAACGGAGGAGCGTGGTCACATGGTTACCTTCGTAGGAAATGGACTCGTCAACGCGAGTTCAGTTCTTGGACGGAGCCGTTGGCATTTCACATGGCGCTATTACCCTTGAGAAAGGTATGAATCCAATTCTCCCTCAGCTATGGATAAATAACAGGGAAGACTGGTCTCTTTAACCATGGCTAGGTAACCAGTCTAGGAGAAGGAAAACTCTGAATTCAAACCTGTTAAACTCAAGAAATTGACCTTGTGTCGCATCC
>CM042145.1:64249192-64256692 GCA_023376005.1 Doryteuthis pealeii | reverse complement strand
AAGAAGAAGAAGAAGAAGAAGAAGAAGAAGAAGAAGAAGAGAAGAAGAAGAAGAAGGCAATAGAAGAAGAAGAAGAAGAAGAAGAAGAAGAAGAAGAAGAAGAAGAAGAAGAAGAAGGCAATAGAAGAAGAAGAAGAAGAAGAAGAAGAAGAAGGCAATAGAAGGAGAAAGAAGAAGAAGAAGAAGAAGAAGAAGAAGAAGAAGAAGAGAAGAAGAAGAAGAAAAGAAGAAGAAGAAGAAGAAGAAAGAAGAAGAAGAAGAAGAAGAAGAAGAAGAAGAAGAAGAAGAAGAAGAAGAAGAAGAAGAAGAAGAGAAGAAGAAGAAGAAGAAGCAATAGAAGAAGAAGAAGAAGAAGAAGCAATAGAAGAAGAAGAAGAAGAAGAAGAAGCAATAGAAGAAGAAGAAGAAGAAGAAGAAGAAGAAGTAGAAGAAGAAGAAATAGAAGAAGAAGAAGAAGAAGAAGAAGAAGAAGAAGAAGAAGAAGAAGAAGAAGAAGAAGAAAGAAGAAGAAGAAGAAGAAGAAGAAGAAGAAGAAGAAGAAGAAGAAGAAGAAGAAGAAGAAGAAGAAGAAGAAGAAGAAGAGAAGAAGAAGAAGAAGAGAAGAAGAAGAAGAAGAAGAAGAAGAAGAAGAAGAAGAATAGAAGAAGAAGAAGAAGAAGAAGAAGAGAAGAAGAAGAGAAGAAGAAGAAGAAGAAGAAGAAGAAGAAGAAGAAGAACGACTCTACTTACTTATTGTCTAAGCAAAATTCAACAGAAAGAACATAGCAGGATAGATATATGTCCAAAGAAAAGACACCTTGAGGACAGTTTGTGGTATAAAAAAAGAAGTGGTCGGGGCGGTCTTATGCCGGTGTTAGATAGACAGCGAGAGGGTGTATCCCCTTTTCCCTAGCGCTAGACCAAGGAGGTGATTTTAGCGTCTGAGGCAGAGCGCCACACCTACCATCATGTCCTCGCTTTACCGCACAGATCCCTGTGTTAGGCATACGCTGTTGGCGAGGACCGGTATTGAACCAGGAACCTTGTGATTCCTAGCCGAACGCTATACCGACTGAGCTAAACCGGCTCTTTTGAGGTATAATTTGAGGAAAAGACTGTGACTTACTGTACACTAAATTGTGGATTCTGGCAAATCTTTATGAAGGCATAGAACATATTCAAGGAACGTGTACAATGTCCGGTTTGGTGAGCTAAACCTCTATGAAGACGGAGTAAAAAGGAGTCGCGTACAGACACATGCATACACCTGTAGTCGGGGTCGTGGGCTAAGACCCCTAGTCCAAATGGACGGGGACACAACTTTTGTCTAGTATTATCTGCATTATTCGGACTATTGTCCTCATCTTCATTGTTATCTGTACAACGTTTCGGCCGATGTGCCCTCCGGCCTTCTTCAGGTATTTCTTGTCGGACTCGGGAACCTTCTCGGAGTTGGGGGCCATCGCGGACTCGAGGACCATCTCGGACTCGGGAACCTTCTTTTCGAATTCGGGAATCTTCTTTTCGTAATTGGGAACGTTCCCGAGTTCGAAAAGAAGGTTCCCGTGTCCCAGAAGGTTCCCGAGTCCGACAAGAAATACCTGAAGAGAGCTGGAGATCACATCGATCGAAACGTTTTACAGATAACAATGAAGATGAGGACAATAGTCCGAATAATGCAGATAATATTAATCATCAAGCCTCATCTCAAAACTTCAGAGAAATAACTTTTGTCTAGTTCATAACTGGAGGTTCCAAGAGAAAGAGAGGTTTTGACTTTCGCAGGACTGCTTTTAAATATTCGGATCACAATGCCACCTAATGACAAACCGTTGTAAGCAAGGGAAGATAATCCATACATCTTGATAGAAGTGGTAATTCGATTTTTACAAAGACATACTCATTGATAACATTTTCAATAAATAATGCTGAATATATAAATAACAATGTCCGTACGAGAATATATCATTATTTGTGTTTAAAACTAAAGGATGCTGGAGGCGCGTGGTGTTATGGTTATTGTGGTAGGAAAGACTGCGGGACAGTTAAAATCCTGGACGCAATTTTTTACATTTCACATTGCACTTGGGAAAGATACGAATCCAACTATTTTCCCTCCAGCTGTAGGTAAATAGTAGGGCAGACTGGGCTATTTTGTTATATACCGCTTTACATATCTGGTACATAATTGGGAGAGAGACAGAGAGAGACACAGACAGGGAGAGAGAGAGAGAGGGGGGGTAGAGAGATAAGAGGATGAGATATGTTATTACTTTTCTGCTTGTTCCAACTTCAACGGCCGCCATCTTCCTCTGTTGGGGCTGAATTCTTTCCGGTGTTTTCTTCTTTGGGCTGGGTGTCTGCTTTTTTCTTTGTTCATAACAAAGCAAAGAGATTTTTGATGTTTTTATAGGCTTTATTAAGAAGGCAAATCTACCACAGTTATGAAAATTCAACTAGAAATTGTCTTATTCTCTAAGCAAGGGGAATTTAATTGTAATGCGCTAACAAGAATAGCACTAAAATGTGTCGTTTTTTATTTGTTTTGTGTTTGTTGTGTCTGTTTGTTTTTTTTTTTTTTTTGTTTTGTTTTTTTTTGCTTTTTTTTAGGGGGGTTACAATACAATGTTGTACGATACAAACCGAGAAAAATCGGTTCATTATAACAGACGTTGTGTCACGCTTTTCACATAATTCGTTTACGATAAATTGACTGTAGAATAATGACCTATTAATTGTGTATAGGTTTAAATTGTGACGTTCTGACACGATACAACTGAATTAGGAGAACACTTCAATTTGAACCTTTTACGATCGTATAATACAAGAATAGTTATTAAAAATAAAATTAAAATTATTTAGAACTTCACTCCAGCAGTGAGAATATTCATAATAAATCCGGAAGTGAACCATGAATGACATCAAGGAAAATGAACACAGATGAAACTCGTGCAACATTTGATGGCCCTGATGGTTTGCGTAAATGTGGGGTTGTAAATGGACGAGATCGTCATCAACGCTTCAGGCGTCAACAAGGAGGAGGATATATTATGATTTGGACTGGTATTAATGGAGGTATCATAGTTGGACGGTGAAGAGTTCCTGACGATACAAAAATAAGCGCAACTGTTTAAATAGCCTTCTTCAAAAACCACCTGGGATCTTGGCTAAAAGAATCACCTTCAGGGGAATCATCATATCTATGCAAGATAATGCTCCTTCACATTAAGCAGATAAAACTACGGAGTACTTGTAAAAGTTAGGCTTCTGTGGATCTCGAAAATGAACTGGCCAACTAATTATCCAGACTTAAACCCAATTGAAACATTGTGGAGCGTTCTGAAACGACGGGTTTATGAGAATGGACGCCAATTTAGAAGCAATAATGATTTGTGACAGGAAATAGTAAACGTGTTATGCGGAATTTCATCAGAAGAAATCCAGAAATTGACATGTGCGATGGACCAGGGCCTTTTGCAATTGATTTTTTTAAAGATCACATGTCTCATTTACCAATTCCACTATCATTTTTAACTTTACCTTTTTTTTATTTCGTTTTTTATCTTAGCGACTGTATATATCCCTAAAGATCAGTGAATGTGATTTTTTACAGGGTTTTTTTATTACATCTCGCTAATAATTTGAACCACTAATAATTTGAGTAAATTAGTTAAATGACTGTAACTTCTGTTCACTTTTGTAAAACCTGGGGTTGGTATATATATATATATATATATATATATATATATATATATATATATACAAAACATCTGCGTTGGGATGCATCGTCAGTAATGTTTCCCTGTGTTCATTACCAGTTTCGGGTCTTTCAACATTATACTGGTTCCCACAGGTGCCCCAGTCCAAAATGGTAAATTTCGGGCTTGCATCCCAGCAATATTTTGCTACTTCATTGTGTGGAATCACTTTTTTAAGTATGGCATTTTGTGTCAGTGTTGGTTTATAAGAGATTCTTTGACCATGCCGTGGTTGAGAAGTGGCATCTCATTGGCCAGTGCTACTTGCTTTGTACCGCCGTATATATATTGTCACCATTCTCTGATAATTTCGTTAGATTCCAAAGAGTACTTTTTGGATAGGATAGAAACGTGTCACTTCGTTAATAATTTGAAACAAAGATCATGCTAGTTTATTAATTAGTTCGATTAAATCGATTCTTTTCGCTTTTCCTTTCTTTTTTTATCAAGAGAGATTGTATGAAACATACCATTTTGTTATAATAAAATATGGCAGAAAATGCCGCGTAAAGACGGAATATATGTAATGGGAAAATTATCGTCTTTTTTTTTTACTGCTAAGAGCAGAGATTAAATAACAAGTAGAAATCCTAAAATCAACAGTATCAGTTTTACACGCACCCCCACCCCCAGCCCCTCCTTAAAACACTGATGAGTGTGCATGACATCTAGTTCGTTTGAAAAGGAGCGGCCATTGAGATTCTAAAACATTTCGTCTCATTTCAATTTGGAGAGTCGCCAAAGTCGTCAAGTTATTTCACGATTCTCTTCATCTCAACAAAACTGAAATGGGAAAAAAGAATTCCAGGTATCATTTCGATTTAGCCGTTTACTAAAAAGTTATTTTTAAAATCTCTCTCTCTCTCTCTCTCTCTCTCTCTCTCTCCTCTCTCTCTCTCCCTCTATCTCACTCTCTCTCTCTCCCTCTTTCTCTTTCTCTCTGTCTCTCTGTCTCTCTCTGTCTCTGTCCTTTCGATTCATGCCGTTTACTAAAAGATTATTTTCAAAAATCTCTCTCTCTCTCTCTCTCTCTCTCTTCTCTCTCTCTCTCTCTCTCTCTCTCTCTCTCGTGTCTGTCTGTCTCTCTGTCCTTTCGATTCTGCCGTTTACTAAAGATTATTTTCAAAAATCTCTCTCTCTCTCTCTCTCTCTCTCTATCTATCTATCTATCTATATATATATATATATATATATATATATATATATTTATCTATCTATCTATGTATCTCTGTGTCTCTGTCTCTCTCTGTCTCTGTCCTTTCGATTCATGCCGTTTACTAACAAGATTTTTTTCAAACCTCTCTCTCTCTCTCTCTCTTCTCTCTCTCTCTCTCTCTCTCTATCTCTCTCTCTCTCTCTCTATCTATCTATCTATCTATCTCTGTGTTTCTGTCTCTCTCTGTCTCTGTCCTTTCGATTCATGCATAAAAAGCTTATTTTCAAAAAAGAAACGAAACATTTTGACATAGCAACTTTTATGAGTTTATTTATTTGAAAGCACAGAGTCAGAAAACCGCCCTGTCGGCTTGGGCGTTAGAATGCAGAGGGGTAAGACTCCCCCAATGGGGCCACCTGTTTGCCGTGGGTGGCGACCCGTGATGCTTAAGGATAGAGCCCAGGTGGATGAGCAGTTCATGACATGCAATACTCCACTTTGGCCCTGATTAATAGCCTGTCCGTGATTGGTTGGTTGGCTGGATTTAACGGCATTGCAACCCATTGGGACTGTTACGTACTGGTATCAAATGTCTATACGTTATATAGCGGTTTCATCAAACTCACGCTGCTAAATCGGCGTACGTATCGTAGCGGGTATTGTCACTAACCCTAGACGATATATGTAGTAGTCGCTTAATGAAATCTACAACACATGGGTATAGTAGGGGTTGACTTTATTTCTCTTCTCGGCTGTACGTGGTGGGCGGCGTGACATTAGGAATGCCCAAGGGTTGACAATGACTACTACTACTATTGGGATGACTGGCGCTTGTTGAGGTAAAGGGGCGGCTGGTGGCGTCTCACCGCCCTTGGCCGCGACGGAGCGTGTGTGTCGGTTACTCACTGTCTGACTGTCTCCTGTCTGACTCTCTGACGGCTCGACCCTCTGGCTTTTGTATTGATAGATACTCCTACGCATCTTTATCTTTTGATCTGATAACGGACCTTTGTTATATATTTCTTTGTTTAATTTAACCGGAAATTCCTATTTCCGTTTGTACAATATACAACAGGTCATTATGCCAAAAACTTTTTTTTTACAGTTGCCTTTGAGAAGAAGATTAATAGCCTCTCCGTGATTGGTTGGTTGGTTGGATTTGACGGCGTGTCAACCTATTGGGTCATTTTATGCCGAAAACTTGTTTTTTTCTTTTTTTTTACAATTCATGAGAAGTCATAAATTGTAAACAGACCTGTTGCTAGAAATAGTTAAAATATGACCGTTGATTTAGAATCAATGGAAAATTACCGGTGACTGTCAATAATCCTTTTGACACCTTGGAGGCGCACGATTTGGGTGCCATGACAGACACTTGATTTAGTTAGTTATTCAGATTCGACCCAGATTTCAGAGAGCGTGGACGTTGTTTGTCCACTCCCGGGTCAGTCACACCCTTGCGGCGGAATAATCAAGCATGGGCGTATAAAACTTGATAAAGAACAAAGTCTTGTAGTTTGTTAAATAATTAAGACAACGACCAACCGAGCAGAGAATTAGCAAGGAGGAAAGTCAACCGTCAGCAGAAGCTCCTAGATCAGTTTGGACAAAATGGTGACGAAAGTAGAAGCAGCAATGAGTCAGTAACAAAAAGAGTATCAAGTGAGTTCTACCATCTCTAATCTAATCTATCTCTGTCTGTCTGTCTGACCCCCCCTCTCTCTCTCTCTCTCTCTCTCTCCCCCTCTCTCTCTCTCTCTCGGTCTGTCTCTGTCTCTGTCTATGTCTCTCTATCTCTCACTCTCTGTCTGTCTGTCTCCCTCCCCACCTGTCTCTCAGTCTCTGTCTGTCTCTCTGTCTCTTATATACCCGAGTATGACAGAAGGGTATATAAGGCAATATAACATTATTCATTTATGATAGGACCCTAACAGGTATAACTACTCCGTTTAAATGCCATACCTAGGACAATAAGAGTTGGTGTTACCATAATGACAACAGGGTCGAGACAATAATATAGGCACTACGTCTTGACGTGACCGCCCGTCTAGCCTAAATATGGGACTAAGTGGGGTAGCGCATGTCATAGACTGCACAGCCACCAGTATTTCGTCCTTAGGCATCACAGGTTGCCACCCACGGCCAACAGGTGGCTACAATAGGGGGGGTCTTACTTCTGTGTAGTCGGTATATTCTTAAGTCGCAGCCGACGGGACAGCCTGTCGGGAAAGATGCTTATCTCAACTGTAATAGGGACTTGACAGCATCTCTACGGATATATCCTTCTCATGTTCTTTAAGGATTATTTCAAAAACTCCGACTCTGATATTAATGTTGCCTTCATGTTCCATAGTTTTCCAGTTCTCTGGCAAGGTCCTGGAGCTCAGTCGGTAGAGCGTTCGGCTAGAAACCACAAGGTTCCTAGTTCGATACCGGTCCCCGCCAACTCAGCGTATGAGTAGCACAGGGATCTGTGCGGTAAAGTAAGGAGCTGATGGTAGGTGGGGCGCTCCACCTCAGATGCTAAAAACAATCTCCTTGGTCTAGCGCTATTGAAAAGGGGATAGACTCTCTCGCTGACTGGCTGATACCGACTGTAGGCCGCCC
>CM042145.1:64241692-64244192 GCA_023376005.1 Doryteuthis pealeii | reverse complement strand
AAGGTTAATTTCGCAGGGATTGTTCGCTATATACCGGCGGCCGAACGGATATGGTCTCTGACTATGCCTGTGAAGTCCCGGTTTCGATTCCTGTCGGAGGGGAGTCGTTAGTATACATCGCTGAAGAGACTTAATAAAGTCGAAACAGTCTGTACGGTGTTCTGCATAGCGAGCCATCATTTGCGGGATTTACTTGTCAAGATTATTTTCTATAATTATCGAATTTTATGCGATACATGCATTTATAATTGCCTTCAAGCAAAAATGTATATATATATATATATATATATATATATATATATATATATATATATATATGAGGAGGTTAATCCGACAGTATGTGTTTGTCTATCTTTCTCCACACACACACACACACACACACATATATATATAGTAGCTGAGGTACCCGGTCCATGACCGGAGTGAAATGATTTTAAGAACGCCAGATCTCAAGATAGTTGTTAGAGAGGAAAATAATTTAGAAAATTCTCATTAAATTAAGAAATAAAGTTGCTAAGAAATCATACATTGCAATGCTTCTTTATTTTACTAAAATATTAAAGGCGTCTCTTTGTGGCCTAAGGATAAAAAAGCTAGTTTCACAGATCCATTCCTACGGAATAGCGAGTTCGATTCTCGTTGGAAGCCCTTCACTTGGGAACTTTAGTCACATCTAACCTGTGGGGGGACGATTAGGGGAAATAAGGAATACATCTCATTGAGGTGTAACATCCTACGCACGGCGAACTTGCTGGGTAATATTTGAGGTTTTATTTCACAATGACAATTTTTGAAGATTAACTCAACTCCTAATCTAAGATCCATTACTGTTGAGTTGTGAATTTCTTCCTCGCTGGAAGCCCCACACTTGCGAATATTTGTCAAATTCTACCTATGTTGAACGATACGGGTAAATAAGAAATGCATCCCATTTCGGTGTAACGGTTGGCATGTAGGTCTCGCAGATTCATTACTACTAAATGATGAGTTCAAGCCACGATGTATGCCCCATATCTGCAACCTTGTGTCACATCCTACCCATAGCGAACGTGTTGGGTAAATAATGATCGTGGTGCAATTGTTAGTTTTTTTCTTATTTTCGTTGTATTCCACCTTATTGTGACTTCGTGTCACATCCTAGACATGATGACAGTTTGGAAAAGAGCATCCTATCGGAATGTCATGGTGAGCAAGATTCTCGCCGATGCATTTCTACTGGATAATGAATTTGATCCTTCCTTGATTCCCCATATTTTGTGATCATGTGACACAGTTTGTGTAAGAAATAAGGTCACCCCAACTATGTAATTGTTAGCAAGCTAGTCTCGCATATGCATTGCTACTGAATAGTGAGGTCGATCCTCAATGGACGCATTATATTTGCGACGTTATTTCACATTCTAAAATTGTCCGTTGTCTAAAAAAAACTAAGAATTTTTTTACAATCAGTACTACATCACTAAACAAAAATTTTCGAAAAAAGGATTATATTAAAAATTTACCCATGACATGTGTTATATTTAAACATAGCGGGTGTAATGATATTGTACATGTCTGAATTGACTTACGGCTACTGAAGACAGAATTAGTATTTACCCAAACTGTTAACAACTGGTAGGATGTGTCCCAAGTATAGAGCATTCAATAATGATCAAACTTTCAAAATCAAAGCATTCCCCCTCAAGGGGGCGCCCAGGGCGCTGGGCAATAAACCCAACCCTGCCCCTTAAAATCGAGGGGGCAGGTATTGCCTGGGTGGATAACCCCCTGGGATCGACGTTGTTAATTCAACACACCGGACCCCCGCCTTGAAGTGGGTCGGGCATTTTATTTGTCTCATACCCCACCTGTATGGACTGGGCACAAGGCTCCGTTTTAACGTGGGCCCACCCACAAGCCGAAGCTAATGGGTGGGAGAGAAAAAAATTGCGTCGATTCTATCGGCATTCCCCCTCAAGGGGGTGCCTCAGGCACTGGGCAATAAACCCAGCCCTGCCCCTAAAGGGGTAGGGATTGCCTAGAGGGACGGCCCTCTGGGATCGACGCTATTAATTTAACACCTCACCGGTCCAGTGGCCGAAGCTCACTGGACCCCTGTCCCGAAGGACGGGTCGATGATTTTTATTTACCTCGTACCCCACTTGTACGGGTTAGGCACAAGGCCCTATTAACGTGGGCCCACCCACAAACCGAAGCTCATGGGCGGGAAAGAACAAAAATTGCGTCGATTACGACGGCATTCCCCCTCAAGGGGGCGCCTCAGGCGCTGGGCAATAAACCCAGCCCTGCCCCCAAAGGGGCAGGTATTGCCTGGAGGGACGGCCCTCTGGGACCGACGCTAGTAATTTAACACCTCATTGGACCCCTGTCCCGATGGACGGGTCGGTGATGTCTGAAACTGAGGGCGGCATACGGCTAACTATTTTACCCTGGACACGTTCAATTATAGGGTGGATGGGTTATACTACAGTGAGTCTTTTTGTACTTCCTTTTGAAGAAT
>CM042145.1:64221692-64236692 GCA_023376005.1 Doryteuthis pealeii | reverse complement strand
AGACCAGACCTAGTGTTGATTAACAAAAAAGAAAGAACTTGTCAACTGGTGAATTTTGCAGTTCCAGCAGATCACAGGTGAAGCTAAAGGAAAATGAAAAAAATGGACAAATATCTGGACCTTGCCAGAGAACTAAAAAAGTTATGGAATATGAAAGTGAAATTGATACCAATTGTAGTTGGTGCACTTGGAACGATCCCAAAGGGATTGGAAAAGGGTTTAGAAATTTTGGAAATCAGAGGGAGGATTGAAACCATTCAGAACATTGCACTGCTGCAATCTGCCAGAATACTCAGAAGAGTCCTGGAGACCTCAAGAGACTTGCTGACACTCAGACTCCATTGAAAGACCATCAGCTAACGCTGGTGTGAAAACTCAAAAGGAGTAAATAATAATAATAATAATAATAATAATAATAATAATAGATAGATAGATAGATAGATAGGGAAATAATAATAATAGATAGATAGATATTAACAGACTTAGGTAGATAGATAGATAGATAGGGAAATAATAATAATAATAATAATCTTATTATAATGGAGATTGTGTGTGTTTTCTGTCTGTAACCGAAACTATATTACTACTCAAGTCACAATTCCCTTAGTTATTTACGTCACATTCTCCAGGATTCTATTTCTATTTAAACCTCAATTAATAATAAAACTGTTTGACATTATTAATACTGTTGGCCTCACCTAAATACTTATAACATGCAATTGTATTTATATATACAACAAAATACCAGTTTTCAGTGTAAACGTAAAGCTAATTTGCATATTGATATTAAAAAAACTGATTTTAATAAATATGTGCTTGGTATTATTGATTTCTAATTGTTTGGTTTTATCTTAATGAATATGAGTAAAAATCTCTTCCATAAATCCTAAAAGAATTCATTAACAAGAAGAATAACTGTAATTTTATTCTTTACTTCCTATTTTAACTAAATAGTTAAATTATGAAAATTTAGCATTGAAAAACGGAAGTGATGAAAGAGTAAGTTTCAGTTGTTCTATTTTCCGATTATACCTCCTCCGTTTCAAATCATTTTATCTGAATTCTTCTTCAGTTTCATTAGCCTTTCTGGTTTAATCTAATATTTTATTACACTTAAACTTAAATACTGGCACCCGGAGGGTGCATATATTTGCTAGTAATAATAATAGATAGATAGATAGATAGATAGATAGATAGATAGATAATGCAGTGATAATGAATAAATAAATAACTGCACTATCAGATATTTATAAATATCTTAATGAATGAATAAATATTAACAGCTTTTTCTTACAAACTTTTATTTAGAAGCATCTAGAGTTGTTTATCCTATTTGAATGAATTTCCCTCATAGAAAATAATTTGAAATAAAAACCTGTAAAATAAAGTTGGTAGAAGGGCGCACAAAATCCCTGGTCTATTGATTTGTTTACTTTTGAGATTTACACATGCTGGACATTTAAAGTAAAATTCAATGCTATTTCTATGTATATTTTGATTTTTAAATATCTTGAAATATAAATCAAATATTCATTATTTTTTCACAAAAATCGGTGATGTTTAATGTGTATATATATTTACTTTGTCGTTGATTGTTTTTATTCGTAGTTTCATCCGGACATACATCCATACATACACACCACTTGCCCATTGTAAGTGTATAGATGTATAACATTAATTTCCAAACAATCGATATATTAACACCAGTGTCCTTAAAAAAATACGAGGGGTATCATCTTACAATACCTTAGGGTTAAAAATGAGATCGTCCAAATCGTCCAAGATGAAATGTAAAAATATAAATTCTTATAATCTTGTGTTGCTTATTCGCCGAATTCTTATTTCTAATGTTTCGTTATCTCAGCTAAATAATGAACCATTCCATTTTTATTAAAAAGAAAGGGGCACTGGAAAGTGACGTACTACACAGAAAAAAATATAAGAAAGAAAGAAAGAAAAAGAATAGGGAAAAGATAGAGAGAAGGGGTGAGCGCGTGGAAGCGATAACGTGAATCTGTTTCAATCGAACAAAATGAAAAGATGAAAGGAAAGAAAGAGAGAGTCAAATCTAGATTAATATACTTTTTACATATTGAATATCATTATACTTTTTACATATTGAATTATTGAGCAATAGCTCTTAAGTAAACACATCAAACGTTGTAATAATTAGATTATCATACTATGCTATATTCACAGGTCCTGCTAGTATGTTTAATATTACATAAATAAACTGTTCTTTTCCTGACAATTGAAAATATCTACATTTCTATTTATGAAATTTTTCATTCTCTTAATTGAATAAAAGTAACATTATCCCTCTATTTTTAATGTTGACAATGTAGAGTATAAATTTATCGTCTCTTGAAGTTACTTTCAACCAGAGTTATGTTAATATATTTATCTTCTATTTCTGTTTTACTTTACAATGCTGGTTCAAAGTCGCTGGTATTTCTGGATCAGTTGTTGGGCTGGATGGCATTCTTGCTGTTTGGGTGTGGGACAAATTGAGAATCACTTGATATCTTGTGCCGTTTATAGTTTTTAATAATATAGAAGGGGAAAAAATAGAGGGGAGGAAATAGATATTTGAGTTAACAGTCTTCGACCAGCAGCAAAAAATCCGTCGTCGTCGTCAAAATAATATTTTCTGACTGCCGTCTCACGTAAGCCGAATGCTTCTCTGCTTGTCACGCCACGGTCCACTCGCTTTTGTTATTTTAGGGGCATATTACCCAAACATCCGGGCACATCAGTCGAACCTCGCGTCCGTCCAGTTCCTAAATCGCATTTGTTTTCGCATGCGGGAGGACACGGGTTCGATCCCGGCAGGCAAGACAATGTCTTGCTCTTTTTCCTTTCTCGTTCACCGTCATAAATAATAACAAAATACGTCTTTGTTTTATGTTTTTGTTTTTTCTTCTGAACTGATTTATTTTATACCCAAGTTAAAATTCTTAGGGGAATAGACACGCATTTTGCGTCTGTTCCCTCTAACTGCTTAGTTCCAACTGAGATTTTATCCCTCTCTCTTTCTCTCACACTTTTCTTGGCCTTCTCCTAACCAGTCAGAAATCGGCAGGTGGCCTAGTTACTCCACTATTAACAACACATAATTTCTTGGATTTTTTTTGCACCTTATTCTATTACAATCTATTTTATTGAATTTTCTATATAATTAAAAGTAAAATAGTCGGGGTGGCCTAAAGTCGGTGTCAGCCAATCAACGGGGGAGTCTATCCCCTTTTCACTATCGCTAGACCAAGGAGATTGTTTTTGCGTTTGAGGTGGAGCGCCTCACCTACCATCAGCTCCTTAGTTTACCACACTGTGCTATTCATATGCTGATGTGGCGAGTGCCGATATCGAACTATTAACCTTGTGGTTTCTAGCCGAACTCACTATCGACTTTATAATTAGAACATTTCAATAAATAGAAATTGATATTCTCTGTTAGAATAAATGTTTTCGGGTAGCCTAAAATGTTTTATCTGTGTCAATGGGCGTAGGTTGATATTCATGAACAAGTGTATTAAAATACATGCTAGCAGGACCTGTGGATATACTACAGTATAACAATTTAATTATTACAACATTTGATATGTTTAGTTGAGAGCTATTGGAATAGGTCAATATATAAAAAGTATAATAATCTTGATTTAACTCTAGCTATTTTTTGTTTCTTTACTTCTTTTCATGTTTTCATTATGTTCGATTGAAACGGTTTGGCGTAATCGCTTCCGCGCGCTCACCCTTCTTTCTATCTTTCCCCTACTCTCTTTCTTTTTTATGTTTTTCTTATATTTTTCTGTGTAGCGTGTCCTTTTTCTTTCATTTCTTTCTTTATAATAAAAACGGAATGATTCATTATTTAGCTGATGCTCATAAGAAATAAGAATTCGGCGGATAAGCAACACCAGATAATGATGATTTAGCTTTTTTTGCATTTCATCTTGGACTGTTCGAACGGTCTGATTTTTAACCAGAGTGTTGCAAGATGATAATGGTCGGAATATTAAGGAACAAGTGTATTACAGGGTGACTAAAAAATAAAAATAAAAAAACAACTCAAATTCTGGGGGTTTTTTTTGGGGGGGTGTCACTCTGTATATATATTATTACTAATGCAGACTACCTGCACAAAAAAAGGTGAGGGGGCTCACCCTGTAGTATGGTCATTTACATGTCTATTAAAGTCCATGCTTTGCTTATGCGTACTGTAATATCGTTTTCTGTAGATGAGATATTGCAACTGAGGTATATGAACTCTTCTAATAATTTCAGTGGCTTGTCATTTAATGAGAGTATGGCACTATCTTGGTCATTAAATGGAATCTTTTTGAAGAAATAATCATTATCGACTCCAGTAAATATCCACTTAAGCCCTGTCGGCGGAAGCTTTAGAATACACCGACTGCACCTCTACACAGTGGTAAGAATCCCGCAATGGAGCCACCTGTTTGTCGTGAGTGGTGACCAGTGATGCTTAAAGATGGAACCCTGGTGGATGAGCAGTCCATGACATGCAACTCTTCACTTAAACCCTTACTTAGGCTAGACGGGCGGTCGGAGAGGCTCCCCTGATCAATCGGCTGGTCACGTCAAATCCTAGCACCTATATGATTGTCCCAACCCAATTGTCTTTATGGCAAGCCCGAACGTGTTTTATCATATGGGTGCTAGAAGTGGGTGGCTGAGGGTCTTCATGTCCTGGGAATAACGTTGAACTCCATCTGATGGTGAGGTTCCAGTTCTAGAGGTTTGGAGAATGTGGAATATCCCTTCATCTCCATTGCTCCCCGGTCAACTTTGACCCGAAGTGGTAGTACTTGTTACGGTCCCATCTATGGGTTAAAGAAAAGTGTGTTTATAAAAAAAAATTTGAGTATCCCTTAGAAATGAATTTTAACAAAATTTTATCGGTAATGAGTGACCCACTGAGGTTGATATGCCGTAAAACAAACCAAACCAAACATCCAGTTAGAAAGAAACATTTGGGTTTGTGTTTTTTGTTTTTTGTTGTTTTTCCAGATTAATGTGTCCCTGAACATATTTCTGCTTTCTTCTCGTGGGTTCTTTTTTGGGGGGGTGTTTGTGTGTGTGTGTTTGTGTGTTTGTTTGTGTGTGTTTGATTGTGTGCTTGTGTGTGTGTGTTTATGTGTGTGTGTGTGTTTGTGTGTGTGCTTGTGTGTGTTTGTGTGTGGGTGTGTGTTTGTGTGTATGTGTTTATATGTGTGTGTTTGTGTGTGTTTGTGTGTGTGTGTGTGTTTGTGTGTGTGTTTGTGTGTGTGTGCTTGTGTTTGTGTGTGTGTTTGTGTGTATGTGTTTATGTGTGTGTGTTTGTGTGTATGTTTGTGTGTGTGTTTGTGTGTGTTTGTGTGTGTGTGTGTTTGTGTGTGTGTATATGTATGTGTTTGTGTGTGTTTATGTGTGTGTATGTTTATGTATGTGTGTTTTTGTGTGTGTGTGTTTGTGTTTGTGTGTGTGTGCTTATGTTTGTGTGTGTGTTTGTGTGTGTGTGTGTGTGTGTGTTGTGTGTGTGTGTGTGTTGTGTGTCTGAACATTAGATATCATATAATAGGCACGTAGAAATTAGAAATGCATTCTGGGATCGGTTACTGTTCTATCTTTGATTAAAACTGACATAAATCCCCAGCACAAAGACACATGCAGTGAAATACCATTTTAATTTGTCGCACACTGGCGATATATGTCTAGACACGCATCGTACTGCCATATAAAAATGTTCACAACAATACTGGCAATAAATTGTTTAGCTTGCTTATTATTGGAATTAAGATTAGAAGAATTATTACGTCTATTCAAAAGTTTCCCGTTTCTGCATTTCAAGTGTCTATTCAGTCACTAGTTTTGATTTTACAGTCGGTAATGGTAACTTGTACACAAATCTAATACATCAGAACAATTATCCTATAAACAGAAAAAACTTTATAAACTGAAATTTAAAAATAAATATTTTCGTTAACTTTTATACGATGGTGAGTCAAAGAGTAACCCCATTTTGTTTAAGACGGGTATAATTACCAACACAAGAACATGGATCATACATCGAAATGGTCCTCTGTGGATCACATCCGTACTTCTCCACAAGTCAGGGACTGCTCAGCCACCTGGGTTCTATATACAAGAATCACGGATCGGTCCCCACGGCCAACAAGTGATCCCATTAGGGAGGGATTACCCCTCTATAGAGGCGCAGTTGGTGTATTCTACAGATCAAGCCAACAGGGATCACTGTGGTTAGTACGAGTCAAAAGTAATGCCATTTTGTTTAGGACAGGTATAATTACCAATACAGGAACTGTTGCATACATCAAAATGAAGCTAGTCCTTTGTGCATCACATCCCTACTTCTCCAGATAGTCCTCGTTTCTCTCAATAGCAATGTTCCAACTTCGAATGAGAGCATCGTAAAATTCTGTTCACTGTTCTTTGAGCCACTTCTTCACTGCGGATTTCGCTTCCTCATCACTGGAATAATGTTTGCCTCTCAAACCATCTTTCATGGGACCGAAGAGATGATAGTCTGAAGGCACTAAAATGGTGAGTATAGAGGATGCGGTAAAGTTGTCCACCCAAATGAAGCGATTTTCTCATTTGTCCTGAAGCTTGTGTGTGGTCGAGCATTGTCATGCAGAAGGGTGACATTGTCGATTGACAAGTTGGGTCTTATTCGTCGAATTCTTGCTCTGAGCCTCGTTAGGGTCTCAATGTAAGCCTTAGTTTTATAAAAAAAAAACTTCACATGAAATAAAGAAAATGGCATTACTTCTTGCCACACCTTCGTACAATATAACAATACTAGGGTGAATCAAAGTGTTGCAATATTACACGCAAGATGTCGGTTAATCCTGAACGCAGGCCTTTATAGATTTCATCGATGGAACTGCTGTTACATAATCTATGCGGTTGCATAAGATTATTGTCGGTCCCCTGTAATTCTGAGGGGATGACCCTTTTCATACAATGGCCAGGTCCTTCTATGGAAAATACAGAAGCCTGCCAAATATGTGAAGTCACGTGGGACCTTTTTCAGTGTCCCCAGTTTGCAGTTAGGCGCCAGGCAGAGCAGTCGGCCATTGTATGCTCTGCCTAAACTGGAACTCACGCGCGCTATGTTAGTCAGATATTTAGTTACGTGAAATGTATAGTTAAGGAAATAAAAGTTGTATAATTAAAATGTTCTTGTGGTTGATGAATGTCCTGGTAACAAGACTAAGAAAGGAAACCAGGACGACCAGCCAGCAAGAACATAGCGAAAGAAAGTCCAGACCTTAGAAGATTCCAGACCAAGATAGATGAAGAAATAGCAAAGCCGGCCAGAAGAAAATACGACCAGAGGTAAGAAGTAAGAAAAGAGTA
This sequence comes from Doryteuthis pealeii, assembly GCA_023376005.1. Taxonomy (NCBI): domain Eukaryota; kingdom Metazoa; phylum Mollusca; class Cephalopoda; order Myopsida; family Loliginidae; genus Doryteuthis; species Doryteuthis pealeii. Next base: position 64,229,309 of record CM042145.1, on the reverse strand, counting down.
TACAACACTGCGAATGGCTGACACATATCTTAAAATGCTTTGGATCGCCGTGCATTGTCTGCCTTCATTCGGGATACGGTGGATTCGTTGTTTGGAGTTGGCGCAACCGGCCAGGTGGTCCTATGCCAGTCATGGTACTTGATAAAATGACTTAGTTCCATGACTACCATATGTATCTCCAGATAGTTGCTCTATCGATGCCTTCTGCAGCCACATTGTGTTCCTTTGATCCACAGAACTGGGATAGATACAGATTTTGGAACGTGTCAGTTAGCGGCACAATTCAACCTGTCAAAGATACTGTGATGGTTAGTGTAGAGCTTGTTGGTGCGCTGGTACGTTGTGCTTTACTTCACTACATGTATTATTTAAAAACCGCCTCATAGATGAACTTGTAATATAGTAATTCAATGTCATTCTCGACAAATTGAAGCCAATAAGGTAGTGTAAGCCTTCGTATTCCAGACATGATAAACAGTAGTGAATATTGTATAATTATTAGAAATCGATGGAGATTAAATCGATAACTGATATTGTTCAGAAAACGAGAAAAATTCCAGTATTGATTATTTCTATTTACCAGTTAATTCACTAACTTGCTAAACATATATATATATATATATATATATATATATATCAAACCCCTACGCACAAGCAAGATGTGACACAGCGCAATTTAACAGATTTGAATTCAGAGTTTTCTTCTCCTAGACCGGTTACCTACCAAGGTTGAAGAGCCCAGTCTTCCCTATTATTTACTCATAGCTGGAGAGAGTATAGTTCGATTCATACATTTCCCAAAGGTATTAGAGCTATGTGAAATTCAAACAGTTTCGTCTAGAATTTGAACTCAGGTCCACGGGTTCATTTCGTACGACTCTAACCATTATGCCACGCGCCTAGGCCTTTAGATTTTTTTACCTGAGATTAAAATTTCAGGTAGGTTTACATTTTTGACATGGGGTTAAAATATCTGGTGGCTTAAAATTCATAAAGGTTAAAATGTCAGATGTTTTTGAAAATGTCTATCACATGACTGTGACTTCATCTTCATTGAACTGATTCAACTTATATGTAACATTTATGAAACACACTGTAAAAAAGAATTTACTATTCATAGTTTGCAAGTATAGCTTTATGACCCTCAATTTACGATAGATGTCCATGTGTAAGCTGCTGTCTTTTCGCATATATATATATATATATATAATAAGATAAATATATAAAGGTTTTACATATCTATTTATTAGGTGACAAAGGAACATTCACAACCATATTGGTTTCATGCGATGCAATAATCAGGTGAAGATGTTTCAAATGGACATTTGAAACATTTTCACCAGATGATTGCATCGCATGAAACCAATATGGTTGTGAATGTTCCTTTGTCACCTAATAAATAGATATGTAAAACCTTTATATATTTATCTTATTATATTATATAACAGCTCTATTTTATATTGACCACTCTACCAATAATACTGCCTTTGGTACACCATTCCAGCAAAAGCTGAAACAGTGATCATCTCACACACTATATATATATATATATAATATATATATATATATGATTAAAGAAATAACAAAAGACTTAGAGATTTTGCATCATAGACTATTTCGGGGAGCTTAGACAAAATGTTTTTTTCTATAAAGGTTTGGTTTGTTTTGTTTTACGGCATATCAACCTCAGTGGGTCATTTAATGCCGATAAAGTTTTGAAATAAATCAATTCTTAATGGATAATACAATTTTTTTTATAAATACATTTTTCTATTTAACCCATAGATGGGATAGACAAAATATGTATATGTGTGTATGTGTGTATATGTGTATGTATATGTGTATATATGTGTGTATGTATATGTATATGTGTGTATATATATATGTGTGTGTATATATATGTATATGTGTATGTGTGTATGTATATGTATGTGTATGTGTGTGTATGTATATGTATGTATATGTATATGTTTGTATATGTATGTATGTGTGTGTATATTTGAGCGACATTGAAAGATAATGGATGCGATGGAAGAAAAGAAAATAAATTAAGGTAAATAAAACTACTAAATAAATGAACAGCGGTGGCCCTGAACTCTGGAATGGATTGATTTAACAGTAATTACTAACAAATTACTGACAAGCGGTCAGATATCTTTGTTTTTTTATTATTATTGTTTATTATTATTTTTATTTGTATTCTTACTTTTATTCGCATCTTTTATTACTCTACAGCTGAGCAAGACAGGACAATTTAAAAGGAGGCGAGGAAGGGGAAAAAATCTGTTTTCAAATGCCTTAAAAGAATTCATCATTCGCATCTGATGAGTCGGGAGGATTAGACACTTTGTCTAAGCTCCCCGAAATAGTCTATAATGCAAAATCTCTAAGTCTTTTGTTATTTCTTTAATTATAAATTTGCTCTGTGACTCTAACAATAAGAGCACACATTGAGCTCTCAAACTGCGACAAGTTAAAAAAAAAAACTCCTATGTCGTAAGGAAGATTTCTTCTCTGGACTTTTAGATTATATATATATATATATAATATATATATATATATATATATATGGTAAAGAAAAAGGCAAAACATTGGTTATATTAGCAATTATATATCTATTTCTACCCATATGTATATGTATATCCAAATGAGTTTCATCAGACCACAAAATTGTGTAGAAAATATTTTTCTTAAAAATTTAGAGGTATGATTTAACTCATATGTATATACATATACATATGGGTAGGGATAGACCTATAACTGCTAATAAGACCGATTTTTAAGCGTTCATCTTTACCAAATATATTGCTCTATATAAAATCATTGAACATTGAGCTCTCACCTTCGACCAAAGTAACTTTAACATTGTTAAAAAAAGCCCATATTAGAATCATATTAACACCAACTAACCTGGAGATTTATATATATATATATATATATATATATATATATATATATATATATATATATATTATATATATTATGGGGGAATATGTGCTCAATTGAAGTCATATCTAATTTGAAAATTAATTATTTAATTATTAATGAATTAAGCAAATATATCTGTTCAAATGTAAGGCGTAAACAAACCGAGAAAAAGTCGATGTATGTACATTTCAGCATATATCAATATACAGAGAACTATAGGGTTCGAATCAGGCACGGAGCGCTGTCCCGTCTATAGCTCTGCTGATGAGGCCTAATGGGCTGAAATGCACATACAGAGATTGACTTTTTCTCGATTTGTTTACGCCTTACATTTAAACCAATTTGCACGCCTAATTCATTTAATTATAATTAATTGTCAAATTAGTTATGACTTTAATTAAGCACATAATCTCCCATATATATATATATATATATATATATATATATATATACTATAGTGTGGGATTGTCACTGTTTCAGTTTTTACTGGAACGGTGTGCCAAAATGCAGTATTATTGGTAGAGTGCTCAATATAAAAATAGAGCTGTTATATAATATAATAAAACAAATATATTTTTTACATATCTATCTATTTGATGACAAAGGAACAGTCACTATATATATATATATATATATATATATATATATATATGTGTGTGTGTGTGTGTGTGTGTGTGTGTGTGTGTGTGTGTGTGTGTGTGCTGATAGCGGATGAATCATAGAAGAGACCAGATTTTTTTTCACAGAAGCTGCAGGAGAAGGTGTGTTAGCCGGAGGGAGTTCCGGTTTATGGCGTTGCATCTTCACAATTTGAATTATAGAAAATTAAGATCGTGGAAAACCCTCAGGTTTACGCAATAAAAAAACATTATATATATATATACATACATATATATATATATATATATATATATATATATATATATATATATATATATATATAACTCAGTGCGTGTCTCTGTTTGTCTGTGTGTGTGTGTGAGAGAGAGACACAGAGAGAGAGACAGAGAGACAGAGAGAGAAAGTGATACATACTGGTAAGAATCTTAAAATAACTAAGTAACCAAGAGTTTGTTTGTTACAAGAAGAAACAAATCTAATAGAAAGTCAGCCCTGAAATGATAGCAAAGTTCCCTCAATGTTTCTTTAGTTAAATCAAATGTACTATTCACTCAGTTAAAATACATGGAAACCCGAGTGATTTAACATTAGTCAGACTTTCTAACCACTCGGCCAGACTGAAAGGAGGATTTTAACTGATAAATACATACGTATGTATATGTGTAAAAGCCGTCCGTTTTAAAGTAGAGCGTTGCCTTTAAGCGCTGTCGGTGGTCATCAGTGGAATCTTCTCCTAGGTGTTCAAGTAGCACACACACATACATATATATATATAGACACACACACACACACACACACACACACACACACATATATATATAGAGAGACACACACACACATATATATATATAGACACACACACATACATATATATATATATATATATAATATATATATATATATATAGCCGTTGAACATCCTACACAGAAAATTAGCTTAGAACCATCCACATGTTTTATGATTGGTTTGTTTGGTTTGGTTTGGTTTGGTTTGGTTTTGTTTTTACTGCTTATTAACCTCAGTGGGTCATTTAATGCCAATAAAGTTTTGAAATAAATCAATTCTTAATGGATAATACAATTTTTTTATAAATACATTTTCTATTTAACCCATAGATGAGACCTTAACAGGTACTACCACTCCGGGTCAGAGTGGACCAGGGAGCAATGGTAATGAAGGGGTGCTCCACATTTCCTAAACCTCCAAAACTGGAACCTCGCCATCAGATAGAGTTTAACGTCATTACCAGGATATATAGACCCTCAGTCACCGCCTTCTAGCACCCATATGATAAAAAGGAGTTGGGGCTTGCCATAAGGGCAATAGGGTTGGAAAAATCTTATAGATGCTAGGGCTTGACGTGACCAGCCGATTGATCGGAGGGGGCCTCTCCGACCGCCCGTCTAGCCCAAGATAGGGCCAAAGTGGAGTGTTGCATGTCATGAACTGCTCATCCTCTTAGGCTCTATCCTTAAGCATCTCTGGTCGCCACCCACGGCTAACAGGTGACCCCATTGGGGGAGTCTTCCCCCTCTACAGAGGTACAGTCGGTGCATTCTAAAGCCCCAGACGACAGGGCGGTGTGTTTTATGCGATAATACCAGAAGAATGAAGAACCGATATGCCATAGTTTCTGGCTAACAGCCTTCTTCGGGTTTTGTGCGGCATTTTCCATACTTATTAGACTTTGCTCTGACACATTTTTATGTTTGATAAACTGAAAATTCGTCTCGATGGTAACAGTTGAGGGCAGGGAGCACATTAAAAGAAATAATATGGCGCAGTTTCACATTATATTTTACTGGATATTTTCAGTGAGAATTCAATATACTGTTATCCAAGATAATAAAAAAAAATATTATTAGAAAATAAGAAACACCAATGATTTTAATCCAGTTGAACCAATGGCTGTTTCATAATATACAACTAGAAAGTATTCGGATCCTCCCCAACCAAAAGATTCTATTAACCTGTTAGTGAAGGTCGTCCAGCAAAGACCTACATAGACCAGTTCTGTGCAGATACTGGATGTTACGCGGAGGATCTACCAGAAACAATGAGTGATGGGGATTAGGCTACAGTCTCAGAGGCGAAAAGTGCTTTACTTTTTAAAAAGATGTCGGATATAAAAGATGGCTCAATGATTTTTACGTGATGATTCAGATAAAATTATGAGATTTTGTAATTTTTCGAAGGGGAAAACACTTTTTGTTTATCTTTTAGTAAAAGGATTTTAGTTTGTTTATTTGTTTCGTAACTGCAGTTCTGATTGGCTGATTATAAAATGGCAGATAAAATCACTAATCTCATAGGCTAATTTTATTTCGGAGCTAAGTAGTTTTTGTTTACGTATTTTACTCATTTAAAACTTAATTAATTAATTATGAAACCAGGAAACCTATGGGCGAAAAGTAACTATACTCTTTTGGGGATTTTATTTTAATCATTACGTAAAAATTATTGAGACATCTTTTACATCCGATAGGACTGAATGAAAATCGCTTTGGGTCTGTGGCCTAGATGGTTGGGGAGAAGTTATCATAGGTATCGGTGCTCCCGGCACTACATGATGATGATGATGAGGATGATGATGAGGATGAGGATGATGATGATGACTGTCGTGACGAAGAAGAGAGTGCTTCTCCGCGAAACTAAAATTCTCTCACTAACACAAAATTTATCAATTTTACGTAAATCTAATAGTCAGCATGTTCCCTAATCTCTGCTATTAATATTGAACTAATACTTGATTCGGCTTGGGTTTTTTTTACGGCATATCAACCCTTTTCGGGTCATTTAATGCTGAAACAAGTTACTTCGATAAAGCTTTCCATGTTTCAAGTTCTTCATATCTTCAAATTGATATAAATAATTTTCATGAACTTTATTTGGTTTGGTTGGCTTCGATTGAACAAACAAATCCGAAGATTAGTATTTATTTTACATATCGAACTATTTCGCAATAGCTCTTAAATAAACATATCACACGTTGTAAAAATTGAATTATCATTCTGTGGTATATCCACAGGTACCTGTAGTTTAATAGATTTCATTGCATTAAAACTTAAAACCGGCGGGTGCATATTCTTTCTAGTTCTCATAATGTTATGAGGGAAACCTTGGAAAATCATGCCTTCACATCTCAGATGAAAATTCAATCTTAATAATTGATTTTTTAAAAACAACTTTTGAAAGTTGGAGCAAATGAGTTTTACTGATAAGCATCAAAATAATTCTGCTGGAAAGATTTAAGACAGTTCTTAAAGTAATTAGGTTTATCTGATTAATTACAAATGATGGTTAACATTTATCAAAATGTCTAAATGTTATGACAAAGAAGAATGTTGTTTACTAGACAGCATTCCGATTGCATTGATTGTAAAACGCTAATTAAATTATTAAAAAGACAAAAAATAAATGTGGTGTGTGGGAGGTTAAACATGGAAATCCAAAAATTGAATGAAACAATAGTGATAACAGCCAAAATTCTGTGCCCTCAATTATTTAGATTGAAAGGATATAAATGTGTAATCCTCATTGGGTACCCTTTTATTTTAGTTTGGTCGCAAACTTGTGTTGAGTAATAAACAATTAAGAGTATCAGTAAATGTCTGTAAGTTACTTTTCAAACATTGATAGTATATATGATGAAGTTAATTCCATAGATAAAGCTCCTGTTTTATATTAGATACATTTACACACACACACACACACACACACACACACACACACACACACACACAAAACAGCCAGATATGCAAATTAGGGTAGGTCGATTTTTCACTTTCTTAAAATATCAAATTTTCCATCTATGCGAAAGTTGTGTGTTAGTATACCGAGTACTGATATCAAAAATTAGATTTTTTTACTTGTACCATTGTTTGGGGAAATAGCATCAATGATCGCATATTAAAATGCATTAAAAATCTTAGTTTTCGCAAAATGTAACCTAGAAATTGATTAGAAAGTTTACCGTTTTCAATATTTAAATCCGAAATGTTATTTTATTTTATCAAAATGAAACGAATTAAATATCATAAATAGAATTCAAATTGAAAATGTGCCCAC
>CM042145.1:64209192-64216692 GCA_023376005.1 Doryteuthis pealeii | reverse complement strand
ATTCTAAACCATTTTAATTTTCTATGTCGGTTTTTTGTCCTCTAATTCCCTATTCTCTTCTTCTTATTCATTTATTCTTCTTATTTATTTTCTCTATTTCAGCCTCGTTTCCGTTATATTATGCCGAGGACGTTTTGCTTGATTCATTCTTGATGGGAACTCAGTTTTCTTTTTAAAGTCAACTTTTTAAACATTTTTTTTTCAAACACACTTTTTTTTTCTTAAGTGGAGTTAAACAGGTTTGAATTCGGAGTTTTCCTTCTCCTAGCCTGGTTACCTAACCAAATTGAAAGAGCTCAATTTTCCCTGCTATTTATCAATAGCTGGGAGGAGAATAGTTGAATTCATACTTTGCCCAAGAGCCATATGAAATTTAAACAGCCTCGTCTAGGATTTGAACTCGGTTCGTCATCTCAGTTTCCTACGACGGTAACGATTAAACAACTTCAATAAACCATTTAAATAACAACTTGCCCTTTCGTCAGTATCGAATGTCTGCTTTTTCATCTGTTGCTTCCGTGCACTTTTTCTCCACTACTCCAGATTTGAAAAAAATTGCCATTACAGCCTGATAAGATGTAAAGTTCTTATAAGTTGTAAGGCTCAGAGTAACCTTCCAACGTGGTTATATAGAAGTACATGAAATATTCTGACAAAGGAGTTAGAAGATATTAACAAACATTGACTTTGGTTTGTTTGGTTTGTTTTGTTTTACGGCATATCAACCTCAGTGGGTCATTTAATGTCGACAAAGTTGTGAAATAAATTAATTCTTAATGCATAATACAATTTTGTTTATCAACTCATGTTTTTCTATTTAACCCATAGATGGGACCCTAACAGATACTACCACTTCGGGTCAGTGGACCAGGGAGCAATGGTGATAAAGGGGTGCTCCATATTTCCCAAACCTCCAAAACTGGAACCTCACCATCAGATAGAGTTTAACGTCATTCCCAGGACATGTAGACCCTCAGTCACCGCCTTCTAGCACCCATATGATAAAAAGGGGTTGGGGCTTGCCATAAGGGCAATAGGGATGGGAAAATCATATAGGAACAAGGGCTTGACGTGACCAGCTGATTGATCGAAGGGGGCCTCTCCGACCGCCCGTCTAACCCAAGATAGGACCAAAGTGGAGTATTGCAAGTCATTAACTGCTCATCCACATGGACTCTATCCTTAGGTATCACGGGTCGCCACCATTGGGGGAGTCTTCCCCATCTGCAGAAGTGCAGTCGGTGCATTATAATGCCCCACCGACAGGGCGACCATTGACTTTAATACGTGAGCACATAACAATAGATTCAGTACAAGAATACATACCTCATTACATACATAGACAACAGATAGATAAACGCATTATAAACGGTGTAGGATGTAGGACTTACGCCCTAAGGATGTCACTTACTGACAGCTCCCCCCTTAAGGGTAAGGGCGCAAGGGTCTACACCATGTGAAGTGTTTGCTGGTCCCAGAGGAATGAGAACTCAGGATACCCTGGCTGCTGCCTAAATATTCTAGCCACCTATCGGCAAACACCCGCAGCAAGGGAAGATAACACGATTGGACTCATGTCCACTTGGAATTACTATTTTACTGGCCCAACACCTCTATATTCTCGTTTTAGCCACCTTCCCTCTTCATCTCTACATTCGTTATTTTCTTTCAAAGGCCTTTTATATTTAAAACCTGTCCGCCATTTCTCTTGCTTTTCTATGATTCTAATTCCATACAGTTTTATTCTTTAGATTTGAAACAAAATCTTTCACACCATTTCTATTTTTCTGCATCCCTTACATTTGAATGTCATCTCTCTCTCTCTCTCTCTCTCTCTCTCTCTCTCTCTCTCTCTCTCTCTCTCTAATCTATCTATCTATCTCTATCAATCTCTCTCTTCTCTCTATCTCTCTCTTTCTTTCTTTCTTTCTTTCTTTCTTTTTTTCTTTCTCCCTCTCTCTCTTATCTCTCTCTTTCTTTCTTTCTTTCTCTCTCTCACTCTCTCTCTCTCTCTCTCTAATTTATCAATCTCTCTCCTCTCTCTCTCTCTCTCTATCGTTATCTTTCTTTCTTTCTTTCTCTCTCTCTCTCTCTCTCTCTCTCTCTCTCTCTCTCTCACTCTCTCTAAAGTGATTTTTCTTCTCTGATTGCTTCGCCACTCAATTCACTCTCTTTCTCTCCTTCTCTCTTTCTATCTGTTTGTCTATCTGTCTGTCTGCCCAGCTTTTCTACCTGAATCCCTCTCTCCCCCCTCTCTCTCTCCCCCCCCTCTCTCTCTCTCTCTCTCTCTTCTCTCTCTCTCTCTCTCTCTCTCTCATTGGCATTTGCATTGCAGTCTCAGAAGACTATAATATAGTTCTTGTGTCCCTGAACTTACAGCACCTTCTGTGACTGTGAAGTCAAATGATCGAAAAACATTCTTGGCCACAGATGTCGCATGTGAAGGCTGTCCCTGAAGATGTTGATGTGCCGGTGCTTTGTTGGCGCAGTCGCTTTCTTCTGGACCTCTTGGCTTCCTTCATTGTGTTACACCAGGGTGGCTTCAAGCATGAAGGGTCCGCTACAAAGGTGTAAGACACCCCTAATTGGGCAACCTCTTGGTCGTTGATGGCGACCCATGATGCTTAAGAAGGGAATACTGGTGGCTGAGCAGTTCATGACACGCAAAACTCCCCTTGGACCCTTATTTAGGCTACACAGGTGGTCGGTGAGGCTTCCACGGATGAATCAGCTGGTTAAGTCAACCTCTACCACCTATATGATTGTTCTGGACCTATTTCCCTTTTTTATCATATGTGCTAGAAGGCGGCCACTGAGGGCTTAGTGCCCTGGGTGTGACGTTAAATAGCATCTAGTGGTGAAATTCCAATTCTGGAGCTCTTTGAAATGGGGAGTACCCCTTCATTGCCATTACTTGCAGGCCCACTCTGACCCGGAAAAATTTGACCTTAAATCATCATCATCATCATCATGTCGCGCTCTCAGCGCGGATATCTATGACAATCTCTCTCCATCCGTTCTTATCGCTCATCATTCTCGGGAGGTCCTCTATGCAGCATCCTGCATCCCCACAGAGCTGATCAATGTACGTTTTTGCTAATCGGCCCAAACTGGCTTGTCCATGTGCTGGCTTCCACAGGAGGACGTCGCTTATGTGTTCATCCTTGCTTCTCCAGCAGTGTCCCGCGTGTCTTGTCCGTCTTACTCGGATGGTTTGGGTGATATTTGGCAGGTGGCCGTACAGCTGTTTTCTCGTAGGGTGTTTTTTCCACGTCTTGTTCAGGACCACCCGCAGCATTCTTGTGCAGCTCCCATCTAGTTTATTCTCTAGTCGCTTAGTTAGGGTCCAGGTGGTGCAGCCATACAGCAGTACTGATATGACAACGGCCTGAAAGAACCGTCTCTTTAGCTTGTCTGTGAGGTTGGATTTCCATATGATCGATAGCTTATTTATAGCGGCCCATGCCTTTCCTATACGTGCACTAACGTCATTTTCTGTGAAGGAGATGTTACTGCCTAAGTATCTAAATTTTAAAAAATGCGTGACCTTAAATAATTGACCTTAAATAAATTGAATTGTTGATACCTTACATATTAGTAAAAAAAAAATCATTTGCCATTACTCCCAGGTCAAATTTGATACTGAGTGGTTGTACCTGTCCCATCTATGGATTAAATAGATTTTAAAAAAATGAGTTTTAAAAATATGTCAAAATGATTAAGTTAAAAAAATAAATAAATACCCAGCAATAATAAATAAAATAAAACGCCTTGGGCATGAAATAAACCAACAAGGGTTGACATGGCGTAAAATCCAACCAACCCACCAACCAACCATGTCTTTTTTACACCTTCGACATTTTTTGTTTCTTTAATTTCTTAAGTTTTACTTTTGGTTTTGCCGTTTTTAATTTTTTTTAAATTTGTTTATTTTAATTCTTCAGTTTACATCTTTTTTTTTTGTCTTTTCTTGATTCTTTTTTAGTAACTGTTTCATTTTTTCTGTCCTTTTTCCTCATTCATTTTGTTCTTTATCATATTAACAGTTCTCTTTTTATCTCTATCTATCTATCTATCTATCTATCTAACTAGATAGATAGATAGATAGATGGATTGATTGATTAATTGATAGATCCATAGATAGAGAGATCAATTGATAGGTAGATATGAATTGACTGCGATAGATATGATTTGAGATAGATAGATATATAGATAGATATATAGATAGATAGGAACAGTTAGAACTTTGCGGACTGAGATAGATAGATAGATAGATAGATAGATAGATAGATAGATATGAAGAGAGTTATAGCTTGGTGGACAGATATATATATATATATATATATATATATATATATATTATATATAATATATATATGATAGATAGATAGATAGATAGATATGAATTGACTGAGATGATAGATAGATAGATAGATAGATATCAACAGAGTTGGAGCTCCGTGGACTGATATATATATATATATATATATATATATATATATATATATATATATAGAGAGAGAGAGAGAGAGAGAGAGAGAGAGAGAGAGAGAGATATGAATACATACATACATACATATATAGTGACAGAGAAGTAAATTCAAAAGTTCACAAACACAAAAACGTGCCACTACAATCCTCACAATTGAATCAATAAACCGTGCTGACTGACGTCACCAACATTCTAACCAATGAAATAACTCAGCCTAACATTACTGGAAGCATTTTCATGCGGCTTTTGTGTGGATCAGTGAATGCACATATATAAATGTATATACATTTGTTTGCATTACATGATTAAAAATCATCCCCAATATATTCAAGTAATTCCATCACTTAAAGTTATTCATCAGAGTATATGTAATTATATAATAAATAAATAAAAAGATACTGAACTCAAACACAAAGACATATGCGGATGATTTATTTGAACATTTCTTGAACCATTAAATCGTTATAAAGATTTGTTTTTGAAATGTGTACTGAACGAGTGTTAATAATATTGATGATGTGTATTGCGTGGGAAATAATTTCATGAAAAATACAATTAGAACAATGTTGGATTTGTTATGTTTCACCATAACTCTGAGGCTTGTGTACTTTTACACCGAAATCATTGGGAGAAAACACAGAATTTCCTTATATAAAATCTCTTTTTTTTTTCTTTAAAAATATACTAGAAGCAGCTACTCAGCGTCGATCGGGTAGAGGCGGAACAAAAAAAAATCTTGGTGTATTGATTCGTTTACTTGTGTGATTTACAAATGCTGCACAATAATTTTTAAATATCTTCGAATGGGAGCTGCACAAGAATGCTGCGGGTGATCCTGGACAAGACGTGGAAACAACACCCTACGAGAAAACAGCTGTACGGTAACCTGCCACATATCACCAAACCATCCGAGTAAGACGGACAAGACACGCGGGACACTGCTGGAGAAGCAAGGAAGAACTCATAAGCGACGTCCTCCTGTGGAAGACAACACATGGGCACGCCAGAATAGGCCGACCAGCAAAGACGTACATTGATCATCTCTGTGCGGATACAGGATGCTGCATAGAGGACCTCCCGAGAATGATGAGCGATAGGGAGGGATGGAGAGAGATTGTCATAGATATCCGCGCGAGAGCGCGACATGATGATGGTGATGATAAATTTTGTACAAAATTAAGAACTAGTGAATTTTAATGTGTATATACATTTACTTAGTCGTTAATTATTTAATTTTCGTAATTTCATCCGATCATACATACATACATACATACATATGTTGATCGCAACGTCTTGTCAAGCGAATGCCACTCTTTCATTCATTGGCCGTGTGTGAGCTCGTTGATTATTTTTCAGTCATGTCAGCGATTTGCTTAACTTAGAGCAAATCTGGCACTCATGACGATCGGTGTTGACTGAGATGACAGGCGCGGTATACGCATCACTGTGATCACTTTATATATGTATAGCCATTTATATATGTATAGATAGTAGAAAGTATCACTGACAGATTCATGAGAAGAGATTTTATTACATTTACTTTCTTCCGTTAATTTAGCTAATAAAAGATATATCGACCCACTAGAAATATAGAAATCTGAAATGACGCATTGTAAATATTTTTTTACTTAAAATTCAGAAGAAAATGTAGATCGGACTTAGTGTTTGTTACGATTTTTGTGGTCATCCTTTGGCTTCAAGTGAGAGCACTCCCCAGCGGAGATCCCTTGTGTTAAGCAGAGCGCGATCCTTTGGTTGCTCCTTGGTGTCCCTCAGTGTTATGAATGATCCTTTGGTTGTTCCTTTGTGTTCCTTATTGTTGGGTATGATCCTTTGATTGTTCCTTGCTCTCCCTTAGTGTTGGGTATGATTCTTTTCTTGTAGGTCCGTTCGTCAATGTTGAATAACGTGCAAATGAACGGCTGTCAATATCAGCGATTAAATAGTTAACTAGCCACGTATTCGAGCTGTTGATTGGCTGGGGTTTAAACCACGTGACCTCGCCGAGTCTATAAGTTTAAGTGGTGGATTACGGCACACCTTATATATACAAAAATAATCCAACAAAAGAACTTCGTGAAAATAAATAAATTCTTTTAGATGTCCCTGTATGAAAGCCAGCTTAATTAACCATGCTCAAATAGCCCAGTCCACCCTACTACTTACACTTAGCTGGAGGGCGAATATCTGGATTAGTACCTTTCCCAATGGTAATCTATTTTAACTGGGCCACCTATTAGCCACGGGTGATGACACGTGATACTTAAAGACGGAATCCTCTGCTGAGCAGTCAATGACATGCAACACTTTACTTTGGTCCTTATTTAGACTAGACGGGCGGTCGAAGAGGCTCCCTCCGATCAATAGGCTGATCACGTCAAGTCCTAGCATATAAGATTGTTCTAACGCTATGTGAAAATACAACCAGCCTTGTCCAGGATTTAACCCTCGGCCTGTCCATTTACCACGATAACATATACTCTGGGCTATAGTATTTATTTGAATGCCTTCCACGTCCTAAAATCTTAACGGGAAATGGTTGAGTTTAAGAAATAATGAAAAACGACGCAGAGCTAGATCGAGTGTGCATGTAGATCGCTTCAATTTCATAATTGTGTTGTCTTTTTTTCTTTTCTTTTTTTCTTTTTTGATAAGCCCTCTCGGTGGGGCTTTAGAATACACCGACTGCACCTCAGCATAGAGGTAAGAACCCCATAATGTGGCCACCTGTTATCCGTGGGTGGCGACCCATGATGCTTAGACAGAATCCTGGAGGATGAACAGTCCATGGCCTGCAACACAAAACACTCCACTTACAAAGAGTTCAGCCCTGTCGGCTGGGACTTTAGAATACACTGAATGCACCTCTGCAGAGGGGTAAACCTCCCACCCTCAATAGGACCAACTGTTGGCCGTAGGAGGTGAACCGTGATGCTCAACGACGGAATTCTGGTCCATGGCCTGCAACACTCTACTTAGACCCTTACTTTGGCTAGACGGGCTATCAC
>CM042145.1:64164192-64204192 GCA_023376005.1 Doryteuthis pealeii | reverse complement strand
ATGCGCGCAAACGTGTGTGTGTGTGTGTGTGTGTGTGTGGTGTGTGTGTGTGTGTTAAATACCCAATTACCACTAGTGTACAACGATTCACGACATACATAATAAGGGAACCTTAATCCAGAGTCCGAAGATGGTGTTTTTCCATAAAAATTCAATAATCTTTTATATACACTTAATATTTATCTGGTCACAAAATTCCACCAAATTCCAAATTGTTTTTCTGAGATATTTTAGATACGTAACTTCTCTAAGAGAACAACCCTTAAAATATGCTGACTGTATCCCCTGAAGATAGGTTAGTTACTCTGTGTGTGTGTGTGTGTGTGTGTGTGTGTGTGTGTGTGTGTGTGTGTGTTAAATACCCAATTACCACTAGTGAACAACGATTCACGACATACATAATAAGGGAACCTTAATCCAGAGTCCGAAGATGGTGATAAAAATAGCCTAGAATTCGGCCCAATGCAGCTGGGTGAAACCATCCGATTTCTTTTGAAACTGAATGTAAGACAGTGATGTTTGTATTGTTCACCCGCTTCATAAATTGTATGTATTCCCCTAAATATGTTTATTATATGCGCATCTATATGCTTTATGTTGACATGGTTCCCACAGCAGTCATTCTAGTTTTGAGATGTTAGCCGTGTTATCATAACATGAACCGGCATTTTTTCTAATCCAAATACATATAAAATTTCGGTATCGCATATTTTATGAGAAAATGAATGTACTGAGTGTTAGTTGAGTGGGCAGAGTATGCAACCGTAGTTCGCTGAGAAAAAAAAAAAAAAGAAAAAAAAGAAAGATTCATTTGCCCTTAAACTGAGCAAAGTGAAATTCTGCAATTTTGTTGTCACTCTCAGAAGAGTCATCAACATTCCAAATATTGTTGAGACAATTGAACCCCCCACCCCCTTTCGTGATTTGATGGGTACCTTGCGTGGCGATATGGGACACTGAATCTGGCTGAAAGAGATAGGTCCGTTACGGATTTTAGTGATGACAATTTTAATCTATCGCTATGTTGGGTCTTTTTCTTACAAAAAAATAGTTTCTCTTTTTATTTCTGAGGAATATGTACCTGAAGAAAGATAAAGAATAGTCGAGCTGAAAGGTTACATATTATATATATATATATATATATATATATATGTATAATGGTGAATGAATACGAAAAATGTTAGTATATGAAGGTGTTCATTGCTAAAATTGCGGAGCAGTTTTAAAATCAATATTCAATATCTTAATATTTTGATAGCACAATATGTAACCGTTTGAAGATTACATAATATGCACGAAACAGTAGTTACGGAAAATTGACATCATAATATTTCATCTCTGATATATATATATATATATATATATATATATATATATATATATATATATATAGGAGAGAGAGAGAGAGAGAGAGAGAGAGAGAGAGTGAGGGAGTGTTCGGGATAAATTTGACATGTTTAAATTTGGTTATTTTTCTCCGTAGGTCGGAGGTAATGACGCACACTGCGCATCATTTAAAAAGCTTGGTCCCCTCTTCGTTCATATACGGGAAGACAGATAGAATGGATGACTGAAACTCACTTGAATCATGGAAGAGAATAACTTGTATCATGATGATCTGTACCGGCCATCAAAATAAGATTATGGTTGCGGTCCAATGCTCAGTAATGAACTGGAGAATTGCAATGGAGACTACGAGGCTGTGACTAGAAGAAAGCAACATAACAGACGATCTGATTGCGTTCGCTCAGCAGAATTCCTCAAAAATCTGCAGGAAACTTTCCAGGAAAATGTGTTGGGGGACCCTCAGATGCCTACGTGGAGATGTCAAGCCCTGAATTAACACCAATGCAAGTTTGTTTGATTATAATGTTTTTTAAATACAAATTTAACGTCATGACATTACATCACGTGAATACAATCCACGTCACATAAACGTTAAACAAGCCACAGTTTAAAAAAAAACAATTTTTAGCTTTACATTTCCCATCGCGTGAAAAACGCTTCATATAAACATTAAAAAATTTGATTTTTAACATCTCAACCATTTCACGACTGGTTTTTGACATCTCAACCACTGATCTCATCTGATGATTGGATTACCATGAAACTTTAAGTTATGAGTGTAAACCCATAATATTACCATTGATTATAAATCTGCTCTGCTTTATTATCATTGAGCACCTTTCCATGCAAATACTTTTCTCATTTTTTCATTCACTATTCATTATATTATATATATATATATATATATATATATATATTGGCTGAAAAATTCATAAGCTGAAAAATTCATAAAATGATGGCATATCTGCAGTCGATTTTTTTAGCATTGCTATCCAATCACTACATCATCAATGGAAGAAGTGTATAGACTAACAGATGACTATGTTGAAAGATAGACCTCGTTTGGTGAAATTCTGTGAGAGTATTTTGGACAGCCCATGAACTATTCAGCCGATCCCCGTATATAAGCTAACATTTGTTTAGTTTATTAGTGAGTCACAAGAGCTGAGCCTACAATTATATATATATATATATATATATATATATATATATATATATATATAGTATATATATATATATATATATATATATATATATATATATATTATATATATATATATATATATATATATATATATATAGGGGCCGGGTCATCTCAGTCGGTAGAGTGTTCGGCTAGAAACCACAAGGTTCCTAGTTCGATACCAGTCCTCGCCAACTCAGCGTATGAGTAACACAGGGATCTGTGCAGTAAAGTAAGAAGCTGATGGTAGGTGTGGCGCTCCACCTCAGATGCTAAAAAACAATCTCTTTGGTCTAGCGCTATTGAAAAGGGGATAGACTCCCTCGCTGACTGGCTGATACCGACTTTAGGCCGCCCCGTCGACTTTACTTACTTTATATATATATATATATATATATATATATACCAAGTGTGTTGGTAGATCCTTGCGGAGAGAAAAAAACCAGCAGAAAGTTTGATTGTAAAAATATACAACCAAACATCAACCAGGAAGAAAAATTTTTTTGAAAAAAAGAAAGGACCAAGATATTCGTACCAACAAAAAGTAATCTATTGGTACAGTATTTGGCCAAAAGAAAAAACAATTTATATGTATATATATCTTATTATAATGGAGATTATGTGTTTGTTTGTCTGTAACCGAAACTATATCACTACTCAAGTCACTATCCATTTAGTTATTATACATCACATTCTCCATGAATCATTTTTATGTAAGCCTCAATTATTAATAAAATTGTTTTTCATTATTGATACTGCTGGTCATATCTACGTACTAATAACATGCAATTGTATATATATATATATATATATATATATATATATATATATATATATTAATATTTATGTTTTTGCTTGAAGGCAATTACAATGCGAATATCGCATAAAATTCGATAATTATAGAAGATAATAATGACAAGTGAATTTCGCAAAGAATTACTCGGTGTGTAATGAATTTGATGATTTTACTTACTTAGGGTACAAACTCGTTGACATTGAATTTTTTACTCCCACCCCTCAAACAATATTTTTCAAAAATCTATTTTTACAGCGCCCGGATGGTGTTTTTTATTTTGTGCTAGTACAGTTAAAATATGTATAACTTCATACTTGTTTACCAATGATCACTGTAATGCATACATACATTGCCTTTTTCGGATATGTCATATTTCGTAGGATAAGTTAAATATTTCGTGTTTTTGTTTTTTAATTACTATATAAATTTGACTCAAGACGGAGAACTTAATATTATCTATTTATCTATAATAAGTTTCTGCTACTTTGTGTTTGCCTTATATCTGACAATCGTGCATTTTTCTTTTGTTTATCTTTTTAAATCAACGCAACAATAACTGTGACGGAAAACGAGAAAGGAAAGGGAACAAGACATTGTCTTGCCTGCTGGGATCGAACCCGCGTCCTCCCGCATGCGAAAACAGATGCGATGTAGGAACTGGAAGGACCCGAGGTTTGACTGACGTGCTGGGATGTTTGGCTAATATGCCCATAAAATAACAAGTGAGTCAAGCGCTGGGCAGTCAGGAGTCAGCAGCAGCAGTCGACGACGAAGCGCTTTTCAGTAAAGAAATGGAATTTAGTCGAACAGAAACAAAACTAAATAGGAAATGTGATTTTGAACTGCTAAAGATTATTTCGACTACGACGACGGATTTTCTTAGCTGCTAGACGAAGAATGTGTTGACCAACAGACTTGTGAGAAGACTGAGAACTCGCTTGTTTTTGGATCCCACTTGGCAGGAGCTTGTTGATTCGAAGGTCTATTTCGCCCCATATATTTCCCCCCTTCTATAATAACAACACCTAGTTTGGGTAAATTTGACTATTTAACTGTTGTTGAACTTATTAAGATTAATATACTAGCGATGATCATGTCTATATTCATCTTGATATTTCTTTTATCCATTCAATGAATGTTTTAAATTCATAAGTAAGCTACTTTACTATCTTTTGTAGAAGTGTTTCGATTCCTACCATTAGAAGTAAACTTTCCTCTAACGCTTTATTCATTATACATGAGGCCAAGAACAAATAATTAAATTGAGCTCAGAACAGAGCTCAAGTAGTTTCAGTCCATTTAAATTTACTTTACCAATACCATAACGACCAAGTTCATTCCATATCTCAAAATTCCTTCCAAAAATCCCCAAGTATGATCAACCTGTTCTTCTTTGGAGTTTAGACAATAGCAGTGTGAAGGTCTTCGTAAAACGTCATGACAGTCTCCTCAACAGCTTGAAGGGCTGGGGCATATACAGAGAAAAAGGTTGCCGTCTATAGAATGAACTTGGTCGTTATGGTATTGGTAAAGTAAATTTAAATGGACTGAAACTACTTGAGCACAATTTAACTATTTGTTCTTGGCCTCATGCGTAAAGGTCCATTAACTTCTTCCGTTGCTCCTCTAAGGTCAAGAAACAACACCACCTCGATCAAAGAACTCGAAAAATATCCTTCAGCGATGGCAACAACACTTCACGGATTTATTTAATAACCCCCAGTAGTCAGTGCTGATGTTCTGTACAGTCTTCCTCAATACGAGACCAAATATGAGTTGGACCATTTACCAAATTTTGCAGAAATTGAAACGGCTATTAAATTCTGGTAGGGCGGCAGGTTTAGATGGGCTTCCGGTAGAACTGTTGATGTTAAATGTTTTAATATCAAGCATGCTGTTTGATCTCATCACTCAATGTTGGAATGGTTATCCTCTACCAAATAACTGGATTGATGGTGTTTTGGTGTGTTTATACAAGGGCAAAGAGAAAAAGGTAGTTCTGATACTTACCGTGGAATCACACTTCTGTGTGCTATAATCAAGGTTCTCTCAAGAATCTTGTTGAATCGATTGCTTTTGTACATTTGTCATGTAGTCATTCCTGAATCACAAAGTGGTTTTAGGTCTGGCAGAGGAACAAATATGATATTTTCGATTAGGCAAGTACAGGAGTAGTGTATTGAGCAACGGATCCCCCTGAATAAGGTTTTTGCCGATTTGACAAAAGCTTTTGATACAGTCAACAATTATGCACGATATTGGGTAAAGTTGGGTGCCCACCAATATTTGTGAATATACTCAAGCGGTTGCACAATGAACCCTAGAATTGTCATGAGTGGTAGATTGTCGGATGAAATGCAAATAGATAACGGGGTTAAGCAGGGAGATGTCTTGGCCCCAACACTATTCTCAATATTCTTTTCTGTATTATTAACTCATGCATTCCTGCATTGTGAGAAGGGCGTCCTCTTGGAATTTAGAATCACAGGAAGAGTTTTTGACTTGAGAAGATTTAACTTCAAGTCAAAGACACCCTACACACTTATCAGAGTGTTCCTTTACGCCGACGACGTTGACTTTCTAGCTCACACTGAGGAGGATATTCAGAATATTGTGAACCTAATTGCTGCTTTTGGATTAAAAATAAGCTTAACAAAGGTAATGTTCACCCCTGTAAAAAGTGAACCGTATATGAAACCAACAATAATCATCCATGGTATTTGTTTGGATGTTGTTAAAATCTTTCACATATTTCGGAAGTACACTGACATGTGATGGTTCTTTGGATGCTGAGAGTCGCCTACGTATCCAGAGGGCATTTGTGGCCTATGGAAGGTTAGACAAACGGTTATGGCCTAATATCAGCATTACCCATAAAACAGAATTGAAGTTTTATAGGTCCTGCGTGTTGAGTGTTCTATTGTACTCTTCGGAAACATGGACATTGTTTCGAAGACATTTGAAAATTCTTGAACGCTTTCATCAGAAATGTTTGAGACACATTCTAAACATCAAGTGGAATTCCAACACCTAACACAGGGGTCCTTAGACGGGCAGGATGCACAAGCATTGAAACTCTCATCATAACGGCTCAAATACGATGGGCAGGTCATTTTGTGCGTATGGGTGATGTTAGAATGCCAAAGCAACCCCTTTACGTTCAGCTGCAAGATGGCAAAAGGCCACAGCATAAGCCTTGAAAGATGTATAAGAATTGCTAAAAAAGCAGCCTTGTAAAAATAAAAATAGATCCTGACAACTGGGAAAAGTGACATTGAAGGAAACTGACTGGAGAATTCATGTGGATGATGGCTGTATCAATTTTGAGAGTGAAAGAATTGAGCATGAAAACCTCAAGCGCCAACTTCGAAAGGGATACACCTGTCATACTGGAGAGAACATGGAGGGTTGGAAATGTCAAATATGTTGTCGAATTCTGCGTTCTAAGGCTGGATATGTCAATCATAGGAAATCTCATGGATCTGCGAGACAACTTTTTATTACACCCCTCTACCCAGGCAAGGCCGGGTAGTTGCTTCCAGTTTTAATCTTAAAATTAAATTGATAATATTTCTTTTTACAAAATCAGTCTTATTACTTAATGAACAAACGTTGCATAGATGTATCTTTGTTTTGGAAATTTCTGGAATTTTTTAGCGTCCATTTTGTTTTTGTTTTTGCGTTTCTGTTCTTTGTTATTTGTTATTTGATGCATTCATTCATCCCGTTGTTGTTTTAAATAATGTTTACTTATTCTGGAGTTGAACAAAGAAAAAATGCAAAACTGAACAGCACCACCGCCTACGGACACACCCACAGGATCAACTTAAAAGGATATATATATATATATATATATATATATGTGTGTGTGTGTGTGTGTGTGTGTATCTTTTAAGACGATTAAGAAATAACGGAAGACTTTGAAAAGAAAAAAAAACAATAATGCTAATTAAGATGATGATGATGATGATGATGCAGGTATTCTTATGGTAAGAATATAGAAGATATTGTGTTGTTGCGAATGATGGTGATGATGATGAGGAGGAGGATAATGATGATGTGGAGGAGGAGTAGGAGGAGGGGGAGGGGAGGATGTTATTGTTGGAGATGGCTGTCGGTATGACCTAGAGAAAATGCTCATGCCTGAAGATTAGAGAGAGACAGAATAACAGTGAAGAAGCAGGAGAAGGCATTGAATGAGATACACTTCTTTATAGTGCTTGAAGAAAGAAAGAAAGAAAGAAAGAAAGAAAGAAAGAAAGAAATGCAATGGGTATAAGTAAATAGCTAAAAAGAATTCTTAGCAGATTAGGCAGGAATTTATACACTGAAATATGAAATTATCTTAATCACTAAAAAATTCCAAAGACAAATACATATTATTATGATGGAGATTCGGTGTCTGTGTGTTTGTAACCGAAACTATGTCACGGCTTACGTCAAAATACCTTCAGGAATTGCTTACGTTTATCAATATTTTATTTATAGTCAAAATCATTAATATATTATATATTAACATAGAAAAAATCCTATTCATTAACGATGTCTCGATGAAAATCTGATGGCAAAAATATCTCAAAACAACCCATGTAATTAGTGCGTTTAAAATCCTGCAATGTGTCTTATATATCACAAAGCAATAAAGGTTTACATAATATATGGTGTGACTAATTTGCATACTGATTTTAACAAAAGCGTGTTTAATAAATATTTACTTAATGTTATTGATCTCTAATACGATTGTATTAGTCTTCAACTGTTAAAATCAATCCTAA
Source organism: Doryteuthis pealeii (assembly GCA_023376005.1). Lineage (NCBI taxonomy): Eukaryota > Metazoa > Mollusca > Cephalopoda > Myopsida > Loliginidae > Doryteuthis > Doryteuthis pealeii. Next base: position 64,196,091 of record CM042145.1, on the reverse strand, counting down.
AAATGATTTTATATTGAAACCAATTATAATATAATTAAAACAAAGTGCAATTTTTTATATGCATTTTTTTTCAGTTTCGTTAGTCTTTCTAATTTAATATGTTTCATTATATTAAATCTTGAATACTTACACCCTAAGAGTGCATATTCTTGCTAGTATGTATAAAGAATTTGGTCGCTTAATTAATGAACAAGAGTAATAATACATAGGTAGTTGACTCTTGAATACATGTGTTACATAATTGTTAGATACCTAATATTTATATGCAATAGTGTAGAAAACAAGATGACGTTTTAAGTGCAGCTGACGGCCTTGAAGATGGAGTGACAAGCTTGACCTCAGTCCTAACCCTATCTTCCGGGGATAGCCGTGAGAATCGGTGGAGGAGACCCTCTTCCGGTTTAGATTAGATATAGATTTTAGTCAGTCGGCGAGAAACCACGACGGTGGTGAGTCGTGTTAAACACGCTCCGACTCACTCTGCGCAGACGTCTAGTTGGGGATTTAAAAATAATGTATGATCAAAGCAAATCGGAGTCTTGTGTTATTACCTCTAAAAACGAACAATGACACAGGGCTTCTGATAAAGAGAAATCCTCAATAGAGGACCAGACCCGAAGTCCCTAAGAAAGTCCAGACCTTAGAAGATTCCATACCAAGAGAAGATGTTATAAGATTCCAAAGACGGCCAGAAGAATAGACTAAGAAAGAAGTAAGTAAAGAAAGAAGAAGGGTATGCAGCACACGAAATAAGCTTTTCTGTAAATGTGGGTAATATATATATATATATATAATATATATATATATATATATATATATATGAGTAAATATGGAAATAAATCCGACAATATTAGCAAATTTGAAAAAACAAGTGTTACAAAAATGAGATGAATAAAGAATTTGGGGACAACAAGCAGATATAAGACATTTTTAAAAAGATAGATATATCGATAGAGGAATACTAAACTCAAATTATTGGTGATGTGTCCGGGATGGTTTCAATTCTTTCTATATATTCTTATCAACCATTAGCAGTAGTGCTGGACCATTTAGAAAAAGGTACTATCCTGCCCTGGCGCAATATACCGCTTGATATATATATATATATATATATATATATATATATATATATATATATATATATATTTGGAGGATATGTGCTTAATTGAAGTCATATTTAATTTTGAAAATTAATTAGTTAATAATTAATGACTTTTTTAATTAGTTAATAATTAAATTTAATTCAATTAGTTAATTAATTAGTTAATAATTAATGACTTTTTAATTAGTTAATAATTAATGACTTTCAAATCGAGAAAATGTCAATCACTGAATGTTGCTGATGAGACCTAATAGGTCGAAATGTACATTCAGTGATTGACATATTCTCGATTTGTATAGCCTTACATTTGAACATATATTCCCGCCTAAAAGTCATTGATTATTAACGAATTAATTTTCAAAATTAGGTATGACTTCAGTTAAGCACATATCCTCCAAAAATTGTTGGCTTAAAGCCATATAAATAAACAAACACATTTGTTTGTTTACTTACTTTCATATATATATATATATATATATATATATATATATATGTATACTAGCAGGACATGTAGATATATCACAGCATAATAATTCAATTATTACACCATATATGTTTACTTAAGGGCTATTGCTAAGTAGTTCAATATGTAAACAGTATAATAATTTTGATTTAACTCACACTTCTTCATTCCTTCTTTTCCTCTTTTCATTATGCTTGATTACATCAAATTAGTATTATCGCTTCCGAGCGCTCACCCCTCTTTCTACCTTTCCCTTCTCTATTTCTGCATTTCGTCATCATTATAATTTTTCTATGTAACAAGGCTGTTTTCCTCCCTTTCTTTCTTTATAATAAAAACGGATCGGTCCATTATTTAGCGAGGTAACGACACGCACAACAGAAAAAAGCCCTGATACCTAAACACCAAATATAAGAAAAGGAAAGGTAAACTGTTTACTTATATTTTCCCAAATACTGCTAGATTCTATATCTAGCAGGACCAGTGAATATTCCAGAGTATAATGATAATTTCTTTTACATGGTGTCCTACAAGGGGATACACTAGCGCCATATATATTCATCATATGCCTAGACTACGTACTCAGAACATCACTAGATCCCATAAAAGAAAAAGGCCTCATACTAAAAAAAGCAAGAAGCAGGCGATATCCCGCACATACTATTACGGATGCGGACTATGCTGATGACCTGGCACTACTAACAAATACACCTGCAGAAGCCGAATCCTTACTACACAGCCTACAAAAGGCAGCACGAAATGTTGGCCTGTACGTGAACTCTGATAAAACTGAGTTCATGTCTTTCAAAAACAAAAGCCACATCTCAACCCTCGATGGCAAACTCCTAAACTCTGTAGAACAATTTAGATACTTAGGCAGTAACATCTCCTCCACAGAAAACGACGTTAATGCACGCATAGGAAAAGCATGGGCCGCTATAAATAAACTATCGATCATATGGAAATCCAATATCACAGACAAGTCAAAGAGACAGTTCTTCCAGGCCGTTGTCGTGTCAGTACTGCTGTATGGCTGCACTACCTAGACTCTAACTAAGCGACTAGAGAATAAACTAGATAGGAGCTGCACAAGAATGCTGTGGGTGATCATGAACAAGACGTGGAAACAGCACCCTACGAGAAAACAGCTGTACGGCCACCTACTACATATCACCCAAACCATCCGAGTAAGACGGACAAGAAACTGCTGGAGAAGCAAGGACGAACTCATAAGCGACATCCTCCTGTGGAAGCCAGCACATGGACAAGCCAGTGTGGGCCGACCAGCAAAAACGTACGTTGATCAGCTCTGTGCGGATGCAGGATGCTGCATAGAGGACCTCCCGAGAATGATGAGCGATAGGGACGGATGGAGAGAGATTGTAATGGATATCCGCGCTGAAAGCGCGACATGATGATGATGATGATGATGATTTAATTATTACAATGTTTGATATGTTTACTAAAGAGCTATGGCGAAATAGTTCATTATATAAGTAAAAGTCGACGGGGCGGCCTTAAGTCGGTATCAGCCAGACATCGATGGAGTCTATCCCCTTTTCAATAGCGCTAGACCAAGGAGATTGTTTTAGCATCTGAGGTGGAGCGCCACACCTACCATTAGCTCCTTACTTTACCGCACATATCCTTGTCTTTCGTCGAGTTTGGAATATGTCTTCTTTTTTCAAAAACTGTTACAATAAGAGATACATAACTGTCGCTGACCGAGAAAAGCGTTGGCGGACGTGCTTATATTTTAAACTTCCGCATAACGTTTTTGGAGCATCAATGTTTTCGTTTTGAATTCATATTATTTTCGTCTCCGCTATTGATATGTCTGGAGTATAAACAAGCTCTGAAGGTGATTTTTATAAATCGAAATATTGTTCAATATTAGCTATGAATATGATATAAAATCTTTTCACTTTAACAGCATTGTGTGTTTTCATATCCTTTTATCTATTCTCATTATGTAAAAAAGTATAATAATCTTGATTTAACACTTTTTTCTTTTGGTCTTTTTAATTTTTCATTATGTTCAATTGAAACAGATTAGCGTTACCGTTTTCTCTATCTTTCCTCCACTCTCTTTCTTTCTTATTATATGTTTTTTCTGTAGCACAGGTCCTTTTCCTTCTCTTTCTTTCTTTATAATACAAACGGAATGGTCCATTATTTAGATGGAGTGACGACACTCATAAGAAACAAGCATTTGGAGGATAAGCAACACCAGATAATGGGGATTTACATTTTTGCATTTCATCTTGGACGATTTAGACAGTCTGATTTTTAACCAGAGGGCGTTGCAAAATGATAATGGTCGCATAATTAAGGAACAAGAGTAATAATACATAGGTAATTGACTCCTGAATACATGAAATAAGCTTTTCTGTAAATGTGGGTAATATATATATATATACATATATATATAATATATATATATATATATGGGAGTAAATATGGAAATAAATCCGACAATATTAAGAAATTTGAAAAAGCAAGATTTTTTTTTAATATATATATATATATATATATATATATATATATATATATATATATATATGGGAGTAAATATGGAAATAAATCCGACATATTAAGAAATTTGAAAAAGCAAGTGTTCAAAAATGAGATGAATTTATTTATCGACGCTTAAACGTTTCGGTTTCTTTAAACCTTCATCAGGATGTATTAAGGGGTGAAGAAATTGATGGATGTTTTATAGATGATAGTAGATAAAAAAATCTTTATAAAATTTTTTTTTGGTAACACTTGTTTTTTTCAAATTTCTTAATATATATATATATATATATATATATATATATATATATATATATATAATTTAATATACCAAGCGTGTTGGTAGATCCTTGCGGAGAGAAAAAAAACCGGCAGAGAGTTTGATTGTAAAAATATACTACCAAACTCTCTGCCGTATTAGCATAAGTAGATAATACAATAGGGCTCAATATATCTCGTAAAATATAGAGCATTTATAGTTTTAGAAAAAGTTTTTCTCTCTACCATGGTTTCGGTGTTCAAGAACTGATAAAGGTGTACCTTGAATACGGAAACCGTGGTAAAGAGAAAAAACTTTTTCTACAACCATATATATATATATATGTATACATATATATATATATATACGTAGTATATAGATTCATTTGCCCATTCCGATAGTGCCTCTCGGAAAATAAACTATACACTTATAGCTACATTGGACATACAACAACAACACTGTCCCGCCGTCTCACACACCGACTCTAGCTCAATAAAACAACACTTAATTAAAAAACATCCAGAAAAATCCACCTCCGCCGAAATTAGAAAAATCTTAAACGAAAATACTAAAATTATCTACGAAAATAATAAGAAACGCCTACAGATCCTAGAAGCCATATGCGTAAAAAATAAAAAACCTAACATTAATAAAATAGCATTTAAAGTCGGAGACAACGTACTAAATATCTTCAATAACTAACACTTACCTAACCCCCCTCTTAAAAATAATAGACTCTCTGAATTTGATAAAAGTATAGATAACAGAACTAAAAATTAACTAAAAACCAAATTACGTAACCCCATGAAGACGACTGGAGACACAGTCGAAAGCGCTCGAAGAAATTAGTATGCAAAATATCATGAATAAACTCGATCCAGATTCAAAAAGAATAGCCAGAAGAGTGGGAAAAATATCTATACAAAAAATGAAAAAAGAATACTCCGTGTTGTTCAATAACACATGCCTTAAGAATATATATATATATATATATATATATATATATATATATGTGTGTGTGTGTGTGTGTGTGTGTGTGTGTGTATCGTTACGTGCACGCGCTCGTTAGGTACGACGAGGGCGCTGGCGTAACCATCATGAAAATATGTAAAAGCAAGAGATCCCAAGTATTAAAAAGATATATTGATAAATAAACGCAGGGTTAGGGAATTCTCCTTCTCACACTTCGATATATATACGAGAGAGTAATACAGAACGCTTCTGCCAGACAACGAAAAACAATAAGATAGGGCTTCAGTGATAACGACAATTTTATTTACCAATATACAGACAATAAACGAATAAAAAAAGGAAAACAACAAACAAAAAATATAGTGAATAAGGAATGGGGATATATTGAATAAGTATCTATTTTATCATATATGTATGAACGAGCGATTCAAAACATTCAACAGGTAACCAATCTTAAAGAGACATATATAAAATAAAGGAGAGATTCAACTCACTGTGATACCACTGTCGGTGAAAAAGGGAATGTTTTTCTGTTTCTTTTTTTCTGTTCTTTTTTATATGTGCCAGACATTCATCAAAGTCCTTGGGTTGATTCAAACAAAATGAAGTTTATTTTATTTTCGGCTGCATATGCATTTTCACAATTGTTCTTTCTTTTCTTTAATCAGATGTCCAACATTCAACGATAAAACGTTTTTCTTTTGGTATTGTAGAAAATATATGATTTTTGACAACGCTGCATTCTCAGAGTATCAAAATCCACCTTGGGTGATGGCAAAATATGGGAGATTAAAGCTGAGACGTCTGCTCCCAAGGTTAGACTTTCCCCAACTGTGTGGATCTCGTCTTGTAGCGGGAAAATCTAAGGTCGGTCGCCATGGCAACAGGCTAAACTGCTGTCCCTTTTAGGGGCGTGAAATCCAGGGGTCGCAAGTACTTTTACAACTCCAGTCATTTGCGGCCAATACTTAGGTCAATATAGGTACATATTTGCATTTGCCATTTTCGATAGTGGAACGGAAGGGTTAAGATCATCGTTTAGTCGTGAGATAGTATTAATACGATGAGACAATTCTCTCTTTCCTGTTTATAACAGATTGGGAAATATAATTTTGTTTTCTTTCTTTTAAACAGAGTGAATGATCTTTTTGCTCGCCACACATTATATCTAGAATTTTGTAAAGGCTTATATCTACCAGTTGACATACTCGTATTGTGTCACATCTCCTCACCTAAAAATGAAAGGGGGTCGCTTGAGATTCTTTTTTCATTACAATAGAGAATAAGGCTTCAGACTCTTAAGTTGAGCTGTTGTTTTACCTTTATAACTTGTCGTAGATTTCTTCTCTCTATTCTACATATATTCAGCTCGCCCGTACAACTTGTTAGGGACAGGATAGTGTATCTGTACAAACGTTATCGGCACTCCAAATGTGTCGTATATCCAGGTCATACTCTTGTAAAATTAAACTCCAATTAAGCAATCCCCTATTTTTACCCTTCATACTATGTAAGAAGGTAATTGGATTATGATCGGTATATACGAGGGTGGGTTGATGTAATGAAGATATATAGACATCGAAATGTTGCAAGCTTAAGACTAAAGCTAGAGTTCCCTTCTCTACGGTCGAGTTATGTCTCTGGTGAGAATTAAACTTACTAGAAAAATAACTAACGGGATGTTCGACGCCGTTATTGTCAATTTGAAGTAATACCGAACCGATGTCATGATCGCTGGCGTCGATCGCTAAGCGGAAAGGTTGTACAAATCTGGGGGCTTTCAAAACGGGGCTACAACATAACATAGACTTAATTCGCTCAAAAGATTCCTGAAAGGAGAGCGTCCAGACAAATTTTGACTTTTTAGCTAGTAACTGGGTGAGGGATGAGGCTACGTAGGAAAAATTACGACAGAATTTCCTATAGTAATCCGCCATACCTGTGACAGATAACGAGTACCAGCGTACTCATCTGGAAAAAGAGTGTCTTGCCTGCCGGAGTCGAACCAGCGCCCTCCGGAATGCAAAGAAATTAGATTTAGGCACTGGATGGACGCGAGGTGCAATTCAGGTACCCGGATGCTGGGGCCTACACGCGTCCATCCAAATGCATGAGAATTGTGCACGGGCGCGAGGTTCGACTGATAATGGGAAACGTGTAAGTAAAAGTGGGGTGACGACAGTAACAGTGTTGCGACTTCAGCTGCTGGTCGACGACGACGAAGACGAAGACTGTGTTGACCAAAAGAAAGTTTAGCCTGCGAGAAGACGGTGAACTCGCTTCTTTTTGGTCCGCCCTCAACAAAATCTTGTTGACTCAAATATCTATTCCCCCCCTCTATTTTTCCTTCTATAATACCCAAGAATCTTCGTAGTGTTGTATACCTCTTTACTTTCTTATATTCTTCTTCTGTTCTTCTTCTGACGTCTTTTCTATCTTACGTCTTCTTCTAACATCTCTTCTTCGTCTGGACTTCTCTTGGGGTCTTCGTGTCTGGTCTTTCATTGGGGATTTCTCTTTATCAGAAGCCCTGTGTCATTGGTAGTTTTTAGATAATAAGACAAGACTTTGATTTACTTAGATCACATTTTATTTCGAATTCCCCACCAGACTACCTGCGCAGATCGAGTCGGAGCGTGTATAAGACGACTCACTACCGTCGTGGTTTCTCGCCGACTGACTAAAATCTATTTCTAATCTAAACCGGAAGAGGGTCTCCTCCACCGATTCTCACGGTATCCACCGGAAAGGATCAGGATGAGGTCAAGCCTTGTCACTCATCCTTCAAGACCGTGGGCTGCAACTATAACAGCCATTTTGATTTCTACACTACTGTACATGAATATTAAGAATCTAATAATTATGTAACAGTAGGCTCTTAACGTTGGGGTGGGAACATTCAAGACGCTTTGGATTTTGGCATCATCAGGAGATACGTTTCCATAGCCGATTTTATGTAGTTAACTTCATCTCTTCCAAAATCGCTTTTAGCCATATGGATAGTGAGGTTCGCTTGTCTAAGCCTATCGTAATGATTTCATGTGATTCACCCAATACATTACATTACATTCTGAATTTGATTAATTTATTGTACCACATCACCACCATTTAACACATTTGAGAGCAGGAAAAATACAAGTAGATAATTATTTTTAAAAAGAGAAACATTTAATAATCGCAGAAGAACTGAATAAACAATGAAAATGCCACAGAAATAACAATATTAATCACTGCACCAGAGATTGCCATTCAAAAGTTGTACAGCTCAACCACTCACGCAGTTGCAGATATTTAAAAAAAGTGGACTCTACGCCATCGTCTTACGACGGAACGATGCCAACAAAATCACTGGCAAAACGTAGATTAATAGTATTGGCATTTCAGTCTCGGAAGACTATAATAAAGTTTTTGTGCCCCTGAAGTTACAGCGCCTCCTGTGACTGTGAAGTCCGATGTTTGAAAAACATTCTCGACCATAGATGTCGTATTTGAAGGCTGTCCCTGAAGATGTTGATGTTCCGGTGTTTTGTTGCTGCTGTTTTCTTCTGGATCTCTTAGCTTTATGGTGTTGTGTCAGGGTGACTTCTGACATGAACAATCCTCTACGGAGATTCTGCCGCCACCGAGGGCGATTCTGGGCCAAATTTTCCCAGCTGGAAGGGACAATGCCAAAGCACCTGAGATCATTTTTGCAGACATCCTTGAATCGCAGCTGGGGGCGACCAATCTGTCTTTTACCAGACGTAAGCTCTCCATAGAGGATGCCTTTCGGGATTCGTCCATCATCCATCCGACGTACATGACCCAACCATCGTAGACGACGTTGTCTTAGTAGAGAGTACAGCTGGGGAGTTGAGCTTTCTAGGACTGGGACTGAAACTTCACCCAACTCTCGTTATAATTGACTATGTCGTCGATATAAGCAATAACTTAAGTAGGTCATGCAGACAATCATTCATCATTCTATGGGGGGGGGGCTTGAGAGTTCTTCATACCGAAGGGCATGGTTCGATACTGATATAAGCCATGTGGAGTGACGAAAGCTGATATTTCCTTAACCCCTTTAGTCAGGGGTACACACTAATACCATTTTAAGAGGTCAGGTTTGGTGATGTACGTGGCCCTGCCGATTTTATCGATACAGTCATCCATTCTAAGCATGCAAATCGGTCTTGGTGGTGGTATTCACCTTACTATAGTCGGTACAGAACCGGATTGAACCGTCAGCCTTTTTGACTAATACAAAACCGCTTTGGCTGGGTTCAGTAATGTCGTGGTCAAGCATATATTCCACCTCCTGGCATATTATTTCTGCCTTCTGTGGGTTAACACGATAATGGTGCTGTTTGACCGGGGTGGCATCTCCGACCTCCACATCATGTTAAATAATGTCCGTCTGCTTAGGGACGCCTGAAAATAAGTCACGGAAGTCATGCATAAGTACGGTTATATCGTTCCTCTCCTTACGAGTCAAATACTCGATTTTTGAGGCAAGGTCGGCTAAAAAAATTTAATTCCGCAATCTCAGGGGACAAGTCGTTCTTTCCCGCGACTTCCTCGGAAATGTCCATGCGGTTAGGCGTAGGGACAGGTTCAGTTGCGGCCAAGACGTTCTTCTCTTTTCCCCTCTCGTAATATGGCACATTTGTGTTGCCTTTCTTCCATCGGGGGTATTAACTACATAATTGAGGTCGCTGACTTTCCGGGAGATTTCATTTCGTGAAATCGGGCTTTAACGGGGTGACCAGATAAGGTTAATAATACTAGTACCTTATCTCCAGTTTCGAAACTTCTAGGGACTGTGTCTCGATCATAGCGTTGCTTCATCCGCTTCTGACTAATCCGGAGGTTTTCGTGTGCAAATTTACTGGTCTCATATAATCAAGCTCTAAAGCGGAACATATAATGTGATACAGACTCTCTCGTTGGACTATCTTGCAGCCACTTTTCTCTTAACATTGATAAAGGTCCTCGTACGGAACGGAATGTCCGAATATCATTTTGAAGGGGCTGATTCCTGTGGGGCATCTCTGGCTGCGAACATCAGGAATGAGATGCCCTTGTCCCAATCTTTCTGATGGTCGAAGTAATAAGCCTGGATCATGGTTTTAACTTTACTGTTTTAATGCCTAGGGAGTTCAAGGCTTGTTGGAATACCCGAGACATAAAATTTCATCTTTGGTCAGTTTGCACTATCTTCGGTAATCCGGCCATGGAGAAGAAGTTGAGGAGATCCGTCGCAATCTTCCCAGCAGATATCTTTCTGAGAAGGGTTGATTCGGGAAACCGAGTCGTGTGTGTTCGTTCCCACGTTTGGTCTTTGCAAGTGGACCGACACAACCAACGATGACACGGCAGAAGGGTTCCACAAAGGCGGGAATGGGGTGTAAAGGGGCGGTGGGGATATTCTGATTCGGCTTGCCCACCATTTGTCACGTGTGACAGGTCCGACAATAGTTTGCCACATCTCTGCGGATTCCTGGCCAGTAAAACTGCTTGGCTATGCGTATTACGGACACCTAAGTGTCATCTCATGGGTATCTCATGAGCCGTTCTTAATATTTCAGTCCTATGCTTTTTCGGTAAGACTAACTGATGTATCGTTGACCAGTCTTCCAGGGCGGATGTGTGTGAAAGTCTCCATTTCTTCATCAAAATCTCGCACGTAACAAAATATCCGGATGGCGTTTTATCTAATTCCCCTTCAGGTAATACTTCTCTGAAAAGTGGGGCGATTTCGTCATTTTCCTTCTGCGATTGACTTCCACGTAGCGGGAATGTCATCTACGACTTCTTTATCATTACAGTGGCTTGGTGCCGGGGGTTCTAAAGGTATAAGGTTCGATTCCTCCTTGTGACTCAGACACGTCTGGGAGAGATCGATTATCTCGACACCTTCCTTATCATTTCCCTGTACATGGCTTTCTTCTTCAGCTCTCTTTCGAGCTCCTGTCCGGGTTACTACACACGATGGAAATACTCCGGGGTATTTCTCTTCTAATTTCTCGGTCTGTTCCGAGAAGCTTGGTTCTACTGTCATTTATGGGTATAACTTTCCCGCCGACCAAGTCATTGCTAAGCAACATGTATATGCCTCTCATAGGCAGGCTGCTCACCACTCCAACTTCTATGGGTCCGCATACCGTGATAGACTTAAGGGAGAATCTATGGAGTGGGACATTGACAAAATTATTTCCAATTCCTTGGATTAGCACAAATTCGCCCGTGGCCGTCTTTGACTTACGTAGCACACATTTCTCAAAGATCAGAGATTGGGTCACCCCAGTGTCTCCCGGGATTTTAATTCGATTTCTCCTCGTGGGATTATCCACGGGATATACAAATCCGTTTGACACGAACGGTTTATATTCTTTTCTAATACTATCCTCATTTACTTTCGTGAGGTTCTTTCGCAAAGAAACTGTGGCGAGAGAAACCACGAACAAAACCACGAAGCGTGTACGACTGTGTTTGGCATGCAGAATGAGATCACAGGCGAGTGGGGAGATTGAACTCGCATCCTCCTGATCGTGAGTCGTGGCCTGACGCAGGTGAATTGCTAAACTGTCCAGAGTGGCCCGGATGTGAAGGATTGACGCGTGCATATTAGTGTCGCACGTGCTGAACGGGCAGGTCAGAGTAAGGAGCCCGGATGAACACTGTAATTGTGTATTTATTGACCAGCCCTCACAAACCTGTGAGAAAGCTTGCAGTAGCATTTTGTCTGTCGCGACGAGTGGAAGAGAAAAAGATATTTTGATAGTGTTGGTGAGAAGAGTGCAGCATTGCTGGGAGAGATTGTTTCAGACTGAACACTTGGTCAGTTGGGAGAGTAAAAGCGTCGGACTTAACTGTGCCCCCCAGAGAACATTCTTATTAGAGAGACAAACCCTTATACTTTGTTCGGGAATGTATTCCTAGATTCAGCACTTTTTCTTGTTAGGCAACTCGCTATCATGTGTCCTACTTTCCCACAGTAGTAACACGTCGGGGTTTTCCGTCTATCCAATAGTCGATAGACGGGGTATTGGGGGTTGTCGCTGGGGTATCTATTTCTTGGGTTGGGTGATCGTGCACTATTTACTTGACCTGATCTCCTATTCGGACTAACATTAGCCGCTATTCGGAGATTTGTGAAGCTTCCGCTCTCGAATGTGTTGTTATTCTTTAATCTGTCTCGCTCAAGTGTCAAGATATATTCATCTGCAAGAGTAGCCATAGAGTACGCTGTGTCAATCTGTCGCTCATTAAGGAATACTTTAAGGTCGTTATGGACGCACCTTTTGAAGTCCTCCATTAGTATCCCCTTTAGGTCAAATTCCACCAGTCGAAATAGGTTTCCTTCTGGCAAACAAATTCTACATGTGTCTGTTTTTCTTCCTTTCATTAATACCTAAATGTCTGCCTATATGCTTTTGGTACCATCTCATAACTCTGGAGGATGGCTTTCTTTACAATGTTATAGTCAGCGCAATCTGCGATCGAAAGAAAAGCGTATACCTCTTTTGTGCTTTGCCTCTGAGTGTTGTTTGTATCAGTGCTGGTCAAGTTTCTACAGGTCATTTTAAACTTGAGGCGATTTTCTCAAAATGCTAAAGTATTTTTCCACATCTACCTCGTTAAATGCTGGCACGAGTTTGACCTGCTGGACAAGGTCGAAATCGTCCAGTCTTTCATCATGGAGCGGTCTTCTTTCCTCGATCCTGGGGAATCGAGTTGCTTACTCTATTCTTGCCTTTTCTATTTCAGTTTGTGCTATCGCCTGTTTCTTTTCGGCTTCGATTCTGGTTGTCTCCAGCGTGTTTGGTTAAACTGTTTCGTAGCAGCATCGTCATAGTTGTTTCTTCACTGGTCATTCGTTCTTTCAGTAGCGCTGCTATGCTGCAAAGGGGGCAGTAGATATTGTTGTTTTAGCCCTGAAATTTTGGTGTAAAGTCTGTATTCCAGCTGTTGAATTAAGCGGCTTGGTCTGTTCAGTTCAAATCTCTGGCTCCTACTAGGTTTTTACTTCCGGGTTTTACTTTCTAAAAGATAGTGTGCACGATTCAATATCACAGTTTTCACACGAGAAAGATCACTGATACTTGAATTCAAATCATTTTCTCTACATTAACGGTACATAATTGATAGTACACCCCACAATTAGGCAGCAAAAGCGCCAACATATCTTGCTTTTACGGATCTCAATAACAACTTAATTTAATCCGTTAAGCTAATTTAACAAAACTTAGGTATTCTCTCTCTCTCTCTCTCTCTCTCTCTCTCTCTCTCTCTCTCCCTCTCTGTAGCATATATAATACAAATAGTGTCATTTTTTACAGTTTCACACACACACAAACACACACACACATATACAAACACACACACTTATATATATATATATATATATATATATATATATATATATATATATGGGAGTAAATATGGAAAATAAATCCGACAATATAAAGAAAATTTGAAAAAACAAGTGTTCCGAAAATGTGATGAATTTAATTATCGATATTTAAAACATTTCGGTTTCATTGAACCTTCATCAGGATGTATTCTGGGGTGAAGAAAATGATGGATGTTTTTATATGTGACAGGAGATGAAAATCTTTTTAGTTATGTAACTGTATTTGATCAGCGTTATATTTTTGAAAGGCCAGTCGCGATCCACACACGCGAAGGTGTCATGACGCGTGACGCAACTTAAAGAAATGCAAAAGACGAGAAAAAGTATTAATGGACTGATTATTTTTAAGAGAACATAGGGAAACAAAGTGGGAATGATAACTAAATAAATTTATTTAATTATTTATTTAGTTTGGTCTCCTTGCTGGGATAAGGTGATCCGTTTTTATTTCAAAGTCCCAGAGAATTTTATGCGTTTTGTTCTCAAGAACAGATTCTGGTTTATGCATATACCATTTTATTGTATGGTCAAAATTTATTTTTTTCATTATTATTATTATTTACTCCTTTTGAGTTTTCTCATCAGTGTTAGCTGATGGTCTTTCACTGGAGTCTGAGTGACAGCAAGTCTCCTCAGGTCTCCAGGACTCTTCTGAGTATTCTAGCAGATTGCAGCAGTGCAGTGTTCTGAATGGTTTCAATCCTTCCTCTGATATCCAAACTTTCCAAACCCTTTTCTAATGCTTTTGGGACTGTTCCAAGTGCACCAACTACAATTGGTATCACTTTCACTTTCATATTCCATAACTTTTTCAGTTCTCTGGCAAGGTCCAGATATTTGTCTATTTTTTTCATTTTCTTTTAACTTCACTCTGTGATCTGCTGGCACTGCAAAATCCACCAGTTGACAAGTTCTTTCCTTTTTGTTTATCAACACTAGGTCTGGCCTTCTTGCTGGGATAAGGTGATCCGTTTTATTATTATTATTATTATTATTTCATTATTATTATTATTATTATTATTATTATTATTTCATTATTATTATTATTATTATTATTATCATTATTATTATTTCATTATTATTATTATTATTATTATTATTATTATTTATCGTTTATCACCTCTGCTTCATTCTCTTTATTCTTACTGTTAGTAACAGTAGCAGTACTCCTCCTGCTCCCGTTTCTCCGACTAGTACTACTGTTAGTAGTAGTAGTAGTAGTAGTAGTTGTAGTAGTAGTAGTAGTAGTAGTAGTAGTAATGTTTTTAGTCATATCACTGATGCTTATTTTATTTATTGCAGTTTTCCTTGTTGTTTTGTTGTGTTTTTTAATCTTTTTACACCAATAAAAATCCTTGGCGTTTTTTGCGTGTTTGTCTTCTTCTCTGGAACTTTTTAGTGGTGTTTGTGCTTGTTGTTGTTTTAGTAACAACAACAACAACAACAAACAACAACAAACAACAACAACAAGAGAAATATGTTTGCCAAAAGCCTTTTTTCTCAAAATTCCCTCGATTTGTGTGATGTCGACAAACTTCAATGTTTTTCCCCGTTGCCACAACCCTGGGAAACGTGTGGTAGGGTCACGTCGAAAAGAACGAGTTCCCATGAAGTGCCGCCAAATAGCAGAGGGGTTTTTTTGGGGGGAGGGGGGATGTACTGCACGGGAGGTGAGAGAAGATGTAACGTAACGGGTGGGAGGACACAGGGTGCAAAAGGCTGGAGTGATGATGTTTGGGGGGTGTAGGAGTGAGAGCTAGCAAATGGGCTGTGGAGGAGAAGGAGAAGGAGGAGGGGGAGGAGGGGGAGAGGGGGGAAGAAACAGTTCGAGAAGGTGGCAACTTGGAATTCATACTTAAGTCAACCATGAAATAACTTAACCTAGCTTCTATCTGTCTGTTTACAGATCTGTCTCACTCTTTTCCATCTATCGAAGTCTTTCGCGTTGTTCGCCTCTTTATCTGTTGCTTCAATCTACTTGGTTCTCTCTTGGCACTGCCGTTGTGACATTCCAATTCCATTCCGAACACACACTCTCTCTCTCTCTCTCTCTCTCTCTCTCTCTCTCTCTCTCTCTCTCTCTCTTCTATAGAAATAGTTGTGTGTTACTCAAATGAAGGTGATTAGGATAAAAAAAGACTGTGTAGCGCCAGTATTTCGGTAATTTATGAGGAAGTGCATCCCGGTCTCCTGTCTCAAAAATTGCTACCCGGTTACTATCAAAATAACAACCCCAGCTCGTCGTAATTGTTGTTTATCTATCGTAATTTGTCGTAATTCTTGTTTAGATATGAAGATGGATATATTGTTTGTAATAGACTGAATAAGATAGATAGATAAACAAACAAAATAATATAGATAGATATGAACAAATGGAGATAGATATTTTCGACAAGTAAATGTATTGGGGGGGGGGTCGCATCTTTTTTTGTCGTAAAAACAAGACATTAAACAAACATGAATAAAAAAAATCTTAGTATTTACAGTAATATAGATAAATATGAACAAATTGAGATAGATAGATAGATAGATAGATAGATAGATAGATATGAAGTGGATAGTTTTGAATAGACTGAGCTGGGTCGTTATTTTAATAGTCACCGGGTAGCAATTTTTGAGACAGGAGACCGGGACGCACTTCGTCATAAATTACCAGTATTTCAAGTGTGGGGGGGATAGTCTTTTGATCTGCCTGTCTTGAAAATCAATCTTCGAACATTTTAATTTTACCTAGCTTCGAAGATCGACTGAAAAACTTTTTTAGCTACAAAGAAGACTGTTTTTTTTTTATTCAGTTAAGCTTTATCTCTAACCCACACTCTCTTTTATAGAAATAGTTTAGTGCGTTACTCAAATGAAGGTGATTAGGAAAAAAAGACTGTGCAGTGCCAGTATTTCAAGTGGGGGATATATATACAGCAATACTCCACTTTTGCCCTATCTTGGGCTAGACGGGCGGTCGGAGAGGCCCCCTCCGATCAATCGGCTGGTCATGTCAAGCCCTAGGACCTATATGATTTTCCCAACCCTATTGCCTTTATGGGAAGCCCCAACTCCTTTTCATCATATGGGTGCTAGCAGGCGGTGGCTGCGTGTCTACATGTCCTGGGAATGACGTTAAAGTCTATCTGATGGTGAGGTTCCAGTTCTGGAGGTTTGGGGAATGTGGAGCAGCGCTTCATCACCATTGCTCCCTGGTCCACTCTGAACCGGAGTGGTAGTACCTGTTGAGGTCCCATCTATGGGTTAAACAGAAAAACATGTTTATAAACAAAATTGTATTATCCATTTAAGAATTGATTTATTTCAAAACTTTCTTGGCATTAAATGACCCACTGAGGTTGATATACCGTAAAACAAAACAAAATATATATATACATACCGATTTGTATAGATGGGTTGATGAACACGCTCTTCATTTCGTATTTCAACAGTTGTATTAAATGTGACTTGTCACTTAGGTCATTGTTGAAGTACATTGCCCATCGCCTAACTTTGCTCACATCCAGTTTCACCTTCGTGAACGTTCACTTGTGAATTTTTTTTACTCACACGGGAATTCAATGACATGTTAAACTTCATTTTGCCTAACTACTGCTCCGCTAGTATCTGTAACAATACAAAAATAATTATGGGTTATTAGCAAGAAATGTTAACTCCTACTGCCGTACCACCAACCTTTGCTTCAGACGTTGCATTAAAATATAATAAAACTATGGATATACCAGAGTATGATAATTTAATTATTACAATGTTTGATATGTTTACTTAAAAGCTATTGCATAATAGTTCAATATGTAAAAAGTATAATTTTGATTAAACTCTCTCTCTCTCTCTCTCTCTCTCTCTCTCTCTCTCTCTCTCTCTCTCTCTCTCTCTCTCTCTCTCTCTCTCTCTCTCTAACACACACACACATACACACACACTTTCTTTCTTTCTTTTCTTATTTGCATCTTTTCATTATGTTCGGTGGAAACAGATTAGCGTTATCGCTTCTGCACGCACACCTCCTCGCTCTACCTTCCCCATTTCTCTTTCTTTCTTATTATATTCGCCTGTGTATCATGTCCTTTTCTTCCTTTCCTTTCATTATAATAAAAACGGAATGGTCCATTATTTTACTGAGGTGAGAACACTCATGAGAAATAAGAATTCTGCGGATAAGTAACACCAGATAATCAGGATTTACATTTTTGCATTTCATCTCGGGCAATTTGGACGATCTGATTTTAAACCAGACGGTGTTGCAAGATGATAACGGTCCGACGATTAAGGAACAAGTGTATTAATATATAGATTGGAGGAATTACTTTCTGACCGACTCTCTTACGAACACGTCATGCCGTCACTTATTCCTTGGTGATAATGCATGGCTAACGGTGGTGATTTTGTACGAGAATAACCTTCTGTGGATGAAAATTTAATCTATGCAATGGTGTAATTGGGGACCCTGGTTTGGTCCGGTTTGGTTTTGTTTGGTTTGTTTTACGGCATATCAACATCGGTGGGTCATTTAATACTGACAAACCTTTCCAATCCTTTTGGGACCGTTCCAAGTGCACCAACTACAATTGGTATAACTTTGACTTTCATATTTCATAACTTTTCAGTTCTCTGGCAAGGTCCAAATATTTGTCCATTTTTTCATTTTCTTTTAGCTTCACCCTGTGATTTGCTGGAACTGCAAAATCCACCAGTTGACAAGTTTTTTCATTTTTGTTAATCAACACTAGATCTGTTCTTCTTGCTGGGATAAGTTGATCCGTTTTTATTTCAAAGTCCCAGAGAATTTTATGCGTTTCGTTCTCAAGAACAGATTCTGGTTTATTCATATACCATTTTGTTTGACAAACTTTTGAAATAAATTCATTCTCAAATTCTATCTATAAACATTTTTCTATTAAACCCATAGATGGGTTAACAGGTACTACCACACCGAGTCAGAATGAACCTGGGAGCAATGGTGATGAAGGGGTGCTCTACATTCCCTAAAGCTCCAGGACTGGAACTTCACCATCAAATAGAGTTTAATGTCATTCCCAGGACATGAAGCCCCTTAGCCACCGCCTTCTATCACATATATGATAAAAAGGGTTATGGATTGCCATAAGAGCAAAAGGGTTGGGACAATCATATAGGTGCTATGGCTTGACATGACCAGTTGATTGATCGGATGGGGCCCCTCTGACTGCCCATCTAGCCTAACTAAGGGTCTAAGTGGAGTGTTGCATGTCATGGACTGCTCATCAACCAGGGTTCTCTCCTTAAGCATCACAGGTCGCCACCCACAGCCAACAGGTGGCCCCATTGGGGGATTTACCTCTCTGCAGAGGTGCAATCGGTGTATTCTAACGCCACTGCCGACAGAGCGATGGGTACCCAGTATCTGTTGTAGTTTCCGTATAAATAAATGGGGGTCATCACTTTTGGACTGTCCCTCATATATTAACGCATATATATGGAGGCGCAAGAAGGCACCTCATGTATCCTAATGGTTAGCAAACTAGCTTAGCTAGATCATTGTTAGTGAGTTCGATTCTCACAGGGTGCCCCGTACTTCTGACCGTGTGCCACATCTAAGCTAAGATTAGTTTTTGAGAAAGCGCGTGGTGTAATGGTTAAAGTCATGGGAAATGGACTCGTTGCTCCGAGTTCAAATCCTGGATGTGCTAATTTCATTTCACTTAGCGCTAATACCCTTGGGAAAGGTATGAATCCTAATCTTCCTCCAGCTATGGGTAAATAGTAGGGCAGACTGGGCTTTTTTACCTTGGTTAGGCAACTTGAATTCAAATCTGTTGAACTCCGCTTAAGAAATTGGCCTTGTGTCACATCCTGCTCGTGCGGAGGGGTTGGGTAAATATATATACATGGAGGTGCGCCGTGTAATGGTTGGAGTCGTAGTAAATGGACTCATCGACCCGAGTTCCTATCCTGTACGAGGCTGTTTGCATTTCACACTGCGTTAATACATTTGGGAAAGGTATGCATCCAACTATTCTCCCTCCAGCTACGGGTAAATAGTAAGGCAGACTGGGCTCTTTAACACTCACTAGGTAACCAGTCTAAGAGAAGGAAAACTCTGAATTCAAACATGTTAAACTCCGTTTAAGATATTGACTTTGTGTCGCATTTTTCTCGTTCGGAGGCGTTGGTAAATATATATATATATATATGTATGTGTGTGTGTGTGTGTGTGTGTGTGTGTGCATATTTTAATATGGATTCCTGAAAAATATTCAATGTTATGGAACGGTATAGATTTCATAAATTATTCCTTTCAAAAACATATATATTTTTCTTAATATCAGTTTATGAATAGCAAAGATGTTGATCTCTTTTGATAAGTGGATAAGGGTACTTTGGGTAAATTATTGTTTCTTTTACTTGTTCATTACGAAAAATAAATATTGTAGCTCATTCAAATTTGCATTAAATCGGATACATCAAATGGTACACGGAAACGTACGTACTTTTCTATAATTAGAATGTGCTTACTGTCGAAAAAAGGAAGACTGTGCGGCGCCAATTTTGCAAGTGAGAAAGACATACTAACCACAAATGCTGGAGGCAAATACGTATCTTAACCAAAGAAGCAGGCTCAAAATTATGTGTGTGAACTTGAATCTATATATATATATCTATCAGCCTGAACACACACACACATACACACACATACATATATATATATATATATATATATATATATATATATATATATATTAATTTGGCAAATTTTGGGCGTCAGAATTTGAAGAGGCGTCTTTAAATTGACTCGGGGCAAAAAGAACAATTACCAGATTAGAAACCGTCGAGGCTGATTTGATTGTAAGGATCTAAAACCAAAAGTGCGAAATTTAACTAATTACCTTGTTAATTACATAAATTAAATTGTCATTATTAATTAGTAGAATTTTCAAAAAATGTTGAAGAAGGTTTGTTTGGCTGTAGGGTCTTCAAACATTTTTAGAAAGTCATTTTTTCTTAAAGTACAAAATCTCAGCCTACTCCGATCTTATTATAATGGAGATTGTGTGTCTTTCTCTCTGTGACCGAAACTATATCACTACACAAGTCAAAATTCTTTTAGTTATCTATGTCACATTCTCCATGATTTTATTTTTATTTAAACATCAATTATTAATAATAAAAATGTTTTACATTATTAATACTGTTGACCATATCTACATACTAGGATATTTACCACGTACCCCACGTGTATGGGTTAAGCACAAGGTCCTATTAATGTGGGACCACCCACGAACCGAAGCTCATATGTGTCAGGTGCAAAAAATGTGTTGATTCCGTCGGCATTCCACCTCAAGTGAGCGCCCACACACTGGGCAATAAACCCATCCCTGCCCCTTTAAATCAAGGGGACATGTATTGCCTGGAGGGATGGTCCCCTGACCTCAACGAAGTTAGCTTGTATGGTCCAAGGCTAAAACCACGAAGCTCATGGTGGTAGACAAAAATACGTTGATCCAGTCGGCATTCCCCTCAAGGGGGCGCCTCAGGTACTGGGCAATAGACCCAGCCCTGCCCCTTTAAATCTAGGGGGCAGGTGATGCCTGGGTGGATGGTCCCCTGGGATTATCGATGTTGTAAGGTCCAGCGGCCGAAGCTCACTGGACCGCCGGTCGAAACCGAAGTTTGATATCTTGGAAATATCTACTAATAATATGCAATTGTATTTATATCTATCTCTTATTATAATGGAGATTGTGTGTTTTTTCTGTCTGTAACCGAAACTATATTACTATACAAATACCAATTCTTTTTGTTATTTACATCACATTCTCCATGATTTTATTTTTATTTAAACCTCGATTATTAATAAAATTGTTTTACATCATTAAGATTGTTGACCATATCTACATACTGTATTTACCGCGTACCCCACTTGTACGGGTCAGGCACAAAGTCCCTATTAACGTGGGACCACCCACAAGCCGAAGCTCATGGAGTGGCAGGTGAAAAATTGCGTCGATCCCGTCGGCATTCCCCCTCAAGGGGGGCGCCTCAGGCACTGGGCAATAAACCCAGCCCTGCCCCTTTAAATCGAGGGGGCAGGTGTTGCCTGGGGGGATGGCCCCCTGGGATCGACGCTATTAACTTGTAAAGATCCAGGGCCGAAGCCACTGGACCCCCGGCGTTGGCCAGGTCTACATACTATTAACATGCAAATGTATTTAAATATACAACAAAAGAGCGGTTTACAGTATGAATGGGAAGGCTAATTTGCATATTGATCTTAAAAAATTGATTTTAATAAATATATGCTTAGTATTATTGATTTCAAAATGTTTGGGTTTTTTTCTTATTGAATATGAGCAACAATCTCTGGGATAAATCTTGAAAGAAATTCATTAACAAGAAGAAATAACTGTAATTTTATTCTTTACTTCCTATTTTAACTAAATAGTTAAATTAGAAAATTTACCAATGAAAGACGGGAGTAATGGAAAATGATGGAAGAGTTAGTTTCAAAGTTGTTCTATTTTACGATTATACCCCCTCTGTTCCAAATCTTATTATCTGCATTCTTATTCATTTTCATTAGCCTTTCTAATTTAATATGATATTTTATTATAGTAAAACATAAATACTTGCATCCGGAGGGTGCATATATTTGCTAGTGCCAATAATTTATTAAGTTTTTGGTTTTGGTTTGTTTTGTTTTACGGCATATCAACCACGGTGGGTCACTTAATGCCGACAAAGTTGTGAAATAAATTAATTCTTAATGCATAGTACAGTTGTTTATAAACTTATGTTTTTCTATTCAACCCATAGATGGGACCCTAACAGGTACTACCACTCCGGGTCCGAGTGGACCAGGGAGCAATGGTGATGAAGGGGTGCCCCATATTCCCAAACCTCTAAAACTGGAACCTCACCATCAGATAGAGTTTAACGTCATTCAGAGGACATGTATACCCTCAGTCACCGCCTTCTAGCACCCATATGATAAAAAGGGATTGGGGCTTGCCATAAGGGCAATAGGGTTGGGAAAATCATATAGGTGCTAGGGCTTGGCATGACCAGCCGATTGATCGGAGGGGGTCTCTCCGACCGCCCGTCTAGCCCAAGATAGGGCCAAAGTGGAGTATTGCAAGTTATGAACTGCTCATTCATCTGGGCTCTATCCTTAAGCATCACGGGTCGCCACCCACGGCCAACGGGTGGCCCCATTGGGGGAGTCTTACCCCTCTGCAGAGGTGCAGTCTAACGCCCCAGCCGACAGGGCGGGAATAATTTATTAAGTCTTGATGTAAACTAATAAAAAAATAGATATTAAGAATCTGGATATTTTTACATTGTTAATTGGTGTGCATCAATGATCGATATGTTAATACTCGTGTTCCTTAAAAGTAAGACCATTATCCTCCAACACCTTCTGGTAAAAATGAGACCGTCCAATTCATCCAAGATTAAATGCAAAAATGTAAATCCTTATTATCTGGTGTTGATTATCCGCTTAATTCTTATTTCTAATGAGTGTCGTCACCTCAGTTAAATAATGGACTATTCCGTTTTTATCCTAAAGAAAGAAAGGTAAGAAAATGGACAGGCTACACTGAAAAAAATAATAAGAAAGAAGGAAAGAGAGTAGGGTAAAGATAGAGGGAGGGGGTGAACACACCAACGCTAATCTGTTTCAATGGAATATAATGAAAAGATGAAAAGAAGGAAGGAAAGAAAAACAGAGTAAGAGAGAGAGAGAGAGAGAGTTAAATCAAGATCATTATACTTTTTACATATTGAACTATTTGGAAATATCTTATTATAATGGAGATTGTGTGTTTTTCTGTCTGTAACCGAAACTATATTACTAATCGAGTCACAATTAACATAGTTATTTTCATCACATTCTTCATGATTTTATTTATATTTAAACCTCAATTATTAATAAAATTGCTTCACCTTTTTATTAGTGTTGTCCATATCTAAATACTAATAACATGCTATTGTATTTATATATACAAAAAATAGCGGTTTGCAGTGTGAACGGGAAGGCTAATTTGCATATTGATATTAAAAATGTGATTTTATTAAATATGTGCTTAGTATTATTGATTTCTAACTGTTTGGTTTTATTTTAATGAATATAAGCAAAAATCTCTCCAATGAATCTTAAATTAAATCCATTAACAAGAAAAAATTAGTGTAATTTTATTCTTTATTTCCTAATTTAACTAAATAGTTAAATAAGTAAAATTCAGCAATGAAAGACGGCAGTGATGGAAGAGTACGTTTCATTTCTATTTTTCTATTATACCCCCACTCTGTTTCAAATCTTTTTATCTGCATTCTTATTAGACTTTCTGATTTAATACGATATTTCATTACATTAAAACTTAAATACTTGCACCCGGAGGGTGCATATATTTGCTAGTATCTTAAATAAACATATCAAACATTGTAATAGTTAAATTATCACACTGTGGTATATCAATATGTCCTCCTTGTACTATTTATTGCAGAGAGAGGCATAATGTTTCATAAAGATTAACCCGGATTTTTAGTAGAGTCAATGATATAAAAAATAGAAAATATATGCACCCCCCAGGCGCAAGTATTTCATTTTTAATGTAAGGAAATATATTAAATTAGACAGACTTATGAATATAAATAAGAATGCAAATAAAGAAATTTGAAACAGAGATGGGTATAATCGAAAAATAGAACAACTAATAATGTTTGAACTAGCAAATATATTCACCCCCCGCCGGGTGCAAGTATTTAAGATTTAATGTAATAAAATATCATATTAAATTAGAAAGGATAATGAAGCTAAATAAAAATGCAGATAAGAAAATTTGAAACAGACGAAAAATAGAACAACTGAAACTTACTCTTCCATTACTCCTGTCTTTCATTGCTAAGTTTTCCTAATTTACCTATTTAGTTAAAATAGGAAGTTAAGGATAACATTACAGTTATTTCTTCTTGTTAATGGATTTCTTTTAAGATTTATCCCCGGGATTTTTGCTCACATTAATTAAGATCAAACCAAACAATTAGAAATCAATAAAAATAAGCACATATTTATTAAAATCAAATTGTTAATATCAATATGCTAATTAGCCTCCACGTTCACACTGTAAACCGCTATTTTTTAAATATGTATAATTACAATTGCATGTTAGCAATATGTAGGTATTGTAAAACAGTTTTATTAATAATTGAAATGTAAATAAAAATAAAATCATGGAGAATGTGACGTAGGTAACTAAATGAATTTTGATTTGAATAGAAATATAGTTTCGGTTACAGACAGACAAACACACTATCTCCATTATAATAAGAGATGTTATAATCTAGATTGAATTAAGATCTCATTTTTCTTCTTCCCTTCCGTCAATTTTGCTGTGGTCTGTCCTCCTCAATTAAAAAAAATAATGATTTTCTCATTTGTACTGATATGTATACAATTATCTGTTAGAAGAATTTTAAGTGGGTTTCTGTGTTGTGTGACTGTTTATATAAAACGACCAAAAAGGGACTTTTGTCAAAACAGTGCATCACCTTACTATAGAATAGGGTAGGTCGTTTTTTCACTTTTTAAAAATTTAAAATAGGATTTAAAAATATCAAACTGTCCACATATGCGAAAGTTGTGTATTAGTATACTGAATACTGATACCAAAAATTGAATATTTTACTTGTACCATTGTTTGAGGAAATAGCATCAAAGATCGTCTACTAAAATGCACTAAAAATCCTCGTTTTTGCAAAATTTAACATAGAAATTAGTTAGAAAATTTACCGTTTTCAATATTTAAATTAGAAATATTATTTTATTTTGTTAAAATGAAATGAATTAAATATTATAAATAGAATTCGAATTGAGAATGTGTTCACCCCCATCTCCACCGACACCTCTAATATGAAGCTCTTTACCTCATTAACTTAATTCTCAAGACATGTAATTATCCATTGCTTCGTTGGATTTTATGTCAACCGTTGTCGGGTTTGTTTGGGGGGGGGGCCGAAGACGTTTTGTTTTATTCATTCTTGATAGATGTTCAAGGTCTTTTATAAACTGATTTTTTAAATACTCATTTTTATCTATTTAATCCATAGATTGGACCCTAACAG
This sequence comes from Doryteuthis pealeii, assembly GCA_023376005.1. Taxonomy (NCBI): domain Eukaryota; kingdom Metazoa; phylum Mollusca; class Cephalopoda; order Myopsida; family Loliginidae; genus Doryteuthis; species Doryteuthis pealeii. Next base: position 64,170,278 of record CM042145.1, on the reverse strand, counting down.
GTAATACCACTCCGGTTCAGGGTGGAACTGGGAGTAATGGTGACAAAGGGGTGTTTCACATTCCCCTGTTTCAGAATTGGAACTTCACTACTAGATGCAGTTTAGCGTCATACCCAGGACACTAAGACCCTCATCCGCCGGGTTGGGTTGCCATAAGGGCAATAGTGTCGGAACAATCATATAGCCACTAGGGCTTGACACGATCAGAAGAGAGCTATCTGACCACCCGTTTAGCCTAAAGGCCCAAGTGGAGCGTTGCATGTCATGGATATCCAGCCACCAGTATTCCGTCCTTAAGCATCACAGGTTGCTGCCCATAGCCAACAGGTGGTCCCGTTGGGGGGATTTTTACCCCTGTGGGGAGGCACAGTCGGTATATTCTACAGCGCTAGCCGACAGGGTAGAGTAATTAGTTATTAACTGTCAGTAATGTAAGACTAAGCCGTCTCAGTCGGTAGAGCGTCCACCTAGTAATCACAAGGTTCTTGGTTAGATGCTAGCCCTCACCAACTCAGCGTATGAGTAGCACAGGGATCTGTGCGGTAAAGTGAGGAGCTGATGGTAAGTGTGGCGCTGTTAATATTCTCCTTGGTCTAGCGCTAGGGAAAAGGGGATATACTCCCTTGATGTATGGCTGATACCGACATTAGGCCGCCCCGATGACTTACTTTACTTACTAGTGAGATGAAAAAAGAACTCTTGAATATCATATTTATGATTGTTGTGATGTGTAGTTTCGGACTTCTTGTTGTAGTCGTAGTAGTAGTAGTAGTAGTAGTAAATTCTCTGAGCTTATCATCTCTCTCTCTCTCTCTCTCTCTCTCTCTCTCTCTCTCTCTCTCTCTCTCTCTCTCTCTCTCTCTGCTTATCGTAGCTAGTTTCTCAATGTCCTCCAAACTATCTCTAAATATCTCTATATAGCTTATCCTCCAAACTATCTCTATATATCTCTATATAGCTTATCATTATCTCTCTCTCTCTCTCTCTCTCTCTCTCTCTCTCTCTCTCTCTCTCTCTCAGCTTATCGTAGCTAGTTTCTCAATGTCCTCCAAACTATCTCTAAATATCTCTATATAGCTTATCCTCCAAACTATCTCTATATATCTCTATATAGCTTATCATTATCTCTCTCTCTCTCTCTCTCTCTCTCTCTCTCTCTCTCTCTCTCTCTCTCTCTCTCTCTCTCTCTGCTTATCGTAGCTAGTTTCTCAATGTCCTCCAAACTATCTCTAAATATCTCTATATAGCTTATCCTCCAAACTATCTCTATATATCTCTATATAGCTTATCATTATCTCTCTCTCTCTCTCTCTCTCTCTCTCTCTCCTCTCTCTCTCTCTGCTTATCGTAGTTAGTTTCTCTATGTCCTCCAAACTATCTCTATATATCTACCGCTGTAGGAGAGATATGCAAATTGGCTATCTCACTACAATAATATTGATAAAAAGTCTGCTCAATTTATTTAAAATCTTAACTTAATTTATTTAGTTCAAATATTAAACTGACAATCCCACATGTTTTTATCCAAAGTCTTTTTTTAAAATTTAACAAAAATATTTCGTGATTAAGACGACGGCAAAAATAATAAATTCTAAATAGACGCAAATAGTTTTCCAAATTTTCATTGAAATCAACGCTGTTATCAATTTCTCAATTGAAAACGTTTTGTGATCAGGATCATCTGAGACTTCAGTTGATTTGTATTGTTACAATACTAGCAGGACCAGCGGATATATTATAGTATGATAATTTAATCATTACAACGTTTGATATGTTTACTTTAGAGCTATTGCGAAATAGTTCAATTTATACAAAGTATTATAATGTTGATTTAAATCTCTCTCTCTCTCTCTCTCTCTCTCTCTCTCTCTCTCTCTCTCTCTCTCTCTCTCTCTCTCTCTCTCTCTCTTCATCTTTTCATTATGTTCAATTTAAACATATTAGCCTTATCTCTCCCGCGCGCTGACTTCTCGCTCTATCGTCCGACTACGCTCTTTCTTTCTTTCTTTCTTTCTTTCTTTCTTTCTATCTCATATTTTTCGTGTAGCATGTCCTTTTTTTCCCTTTCATCATGATAAAAACGGAACGCTCCATTGTTTAGCTGAGGTGACGACACTCATAAGAAATAAGAATTCGGTTTGATAAGCAACACCAGATAATCAGGATTTACATTTTTGCAATCCACCTGGGACGGTTTGAACGGTCTCATTATTAACCAGAGCATGTTACAAGATGATGACGGTCGGAAGATTAAGGAACAAGAATATTAATATATAGATATATAATATACATGTATGTGTGTGAGAGGGAGAAGCGGGGGGGGAGAAGAAAGAGATAGAGAAGAAGAGAAGGAGAGAGATAGTGGTTGTACGGAAAATATGTAACCATTTAATGATACTGAATAGCATAGGCCAATGACATCTTAATCCCCTTCAAAATACCCCCCTTCAAAATACTCCCTCCTTAAAATACTCCCCCTTCAAAACACTCCACCTTCAAAATACTCCCTCCTCCGAAATACTCCCCCCTTCAAAATACTCCCTCCTCCGAAATACTCCCCCTTCAAAATACTCCCTCCTCCGAAATACTCCCCCCCCCTTCAAAATACTACCTCCTTCGAATTACTCCGCTCCTATTCAAACGTTAGATATTTGTCCCAGTGTCATTTTCACCGAACAAGACAGTCTGCAACATTTTTACATTCTCCTTAATCTTATCCACGGCCTTTCAATTGTTGTATAGCCGTCTACTCGACTTCAATAAAACCACAGACACGCGTATATAAAAATATGACCCGTCTTTATTTTCGTCAAATTTTGTTTTAAAGAATGCGATAATATATGCTGAATTGATCCAATGTCTAGATGATCGAAGTCTTTCATTGATAATGCAAGAGGCCAAGGATTGTGGCCACAAAGCCTTAGAGATTTTAAGGTCCCATTTCTTGTCAAAAGGAAAACCCCGAATCGTCGGATTGTATAGTGAATTAAGTAATCTATGAATCCATGAGGGATTATATAATAAGGAGTGAAAACATTGCAAATTCACTCCGAGACGCTGGTGAAGTTATTGGCGATGGCTTATTAATCGCCATGGTTTTGAAAGTTTTGCCCCCGAACTTTAAATCTTTTACCACGGTGATAACTCAAAAAGATAAAACTTTGACATTCACGGAATTTAAAGTTAACCTACGCAGCTCTGAAGAAACGGAAGCTATGTACTCTAAAGAATCAGACCATAGGATCTTACAAATGAAAACCCAAATTAAATAGGGTGTAAGGTTCAAGGTTCTTGATATTATATTATAACTGGTTGAAACAAACAACTCCGACACAAGTGTTAAACATACATTAACGGACTTTAATAAAAGCACATGGAGAGACATTTATGACATGAAGTACATATACATGAAACAAGATAGATAGTAGATAATATACGTATATAAATACATAAGAAGAGTTACATAGAAGATATGTTTAGTCATGGAGAGTCCATAGACTAAGGTCACTTACCAGTGTCTGTAATGGGGACCAAAGCACCCACACGAGGAGGTATAGACATAAATGTCTAACCCATTGTAGTCACGTCCCGAGAAGCAAGAGAGAGAGAGAGAGAGAGAGAGAGAGAGAGAGAGAGAGAGAGGTGGGGAGAAAGAAAGAAAGAGTTTGAAACATGCGCTTAAATACATCAGACCCCTGGTGGAACCCAGAGGGAAGATAACTCTTCCAGATCCAAGGGAAGAAAATCCAACAAGAGTAAAATCTGGAATTCACGCTATGATTGTAATTCAACAAATTATAGCAATTATTATAATTATTGCAGACCTTGCAATGGTAACAAGAAGTCGCCGATGAAAACAAATATTACATGTTATGGGTTAGCTCATTCGGTAGAGCGTTCGGCTAGAAATCACACGGTTCCTAGTTCGATATCGGTTCTCGCCAACTCAGCGTATGAGTAACACAGGGATCTGTGCGGTAAAGTAAGGAGCTGATGGTAGGTGGGGCGCTCCACCTCAGATGCCAAAAACAATCGCCTTGGTCTAGCGCTATTGAAAAGGGAATAGACTCCCTCGCTGACTGGCTGATACCGATTTTAGGCCGCCCCAACGACTTTACTTTTTTTTACATATTTGTAATAAAAACGGGAATATGTCCTATAACTGTAAAAATAAAAAAGAGATTTTTGTCAGAATATTAAGTATTATCCAAAATACAACTTTGTTTGTTTTTTTTTTGCTGTCGGGTATGACGCACTATCATAGAAGGACAATTTGCTCGTTGCTTGTGGTGCGACCCAGTATGTAATTAACGATAAAACTAAATTAAAAAACGTGGACCCCAATTTTGAGCCTCAAAATCATTTTGTCGAGTTTGCAGATGGAAGCAAATCCAATGGTTTAGTTAAGAAACACGGAGACGCGGGTATATATTTAAAAGACAATGAGGGGCAAATTTGCGAACGCATTTTAAAAGGAGCTTTGTATATTCCCAGTTTTAAACAGAATATTTTTTAAAATTCCAAATTGATTTACCGAAATGGCACGATATTTAATATAAACCAAATGGGTTGCTTATATTATTTAAATAATGTTGGTTTTACAATGGATGTAAGTTGAAGCAACGAAAACATTGTTGCTCTAATATTCTGACCTGGCAGGCCGAATTGAACCCCTCTAGCAGAGGGGAAATTAAAGGCATGTACCTAATGTCATTGTCGATTGTACATTTTGACCCATAAGTTTATAAAAGACAAAAGTATTAGCTTGCATTTCCCCCTGTAGGGTTTTAACATATTTTTTTTCGAGTAAAAGTTTGAAAGTTTCACTGGTACAAAATCAAAACTTAAGTAATATATACAGTTTTGGTAAGACTTGCTTTTGTTATATGCAAAACAAAATATGATGCTAATAGAAAAGACGGTTTGGTTTAAACAAAGTCCAACCTTTTTACGATAAATCGCAAAAGAGGAGGGGCAAAATTCAAATAAATATTGAAGATTATGTGGATCCACGGACGGCTTTTTAAAAGGAATACATAAATAAATAAAAATATTGGGTATGAGGCTCAAAAGGAGCCTGATTGACGGACCGGGTTTTTAAACGTTTTGTTAATGACCCTATCATGTATATTAGGGAATACTAATAAACATCAGTGGAGCATCGTATTGGCAAAGAAAAAAAGATTAAAATGGCTCAAAGTTTTTGGAGTATATTGAATCAAAGAATGATATTCTATCTACAAAGCCAGGGAGTTGAATAAAATGGAATACTTTCAAATAGGGGACACAATTTAGAATATATAATAATTTCGCCCTGTCGGTATGGGCCGTAGAATATGCCGACTATTTCCATGCAGAGGGTAAAAAAACGGATGTTTATGGCAAGACATTAAACCAGCCCAATTAAAATTAATAAACCACTAATATATATATATATATATATATATATATATATATATATATATATATATAAGTTTTGTTGAACTGTACAGACAATTCCTGTGCTGTTTTGAAAAATCCCTGGAAGTAGCACCTTACAAAACCACAGGTGGACGGCTACTTACCTCCCATCTCGTAAATCATCCAAGAAAGACGAACAAGTTATACTTGCTACTGCTGGAGAGAGAGAGAGAGAGAGATAGAAAGTAACAGGTTTAAGTACCAAGTGTTTTGGATGAATGTGTGGAATAACACATATGTTACATTGCATTTGTTCGTTTGTTCGGGAATTTTTGCAGCTACTCCTCATGAGCTCAAGACGAACCCGGGAAGGCACGCACACACACATGCTCTTATATATACATATATAAGTAGGAAGCGCGTGGGGTAATGGTTAAAGTCATGGGAAATGGACTCGTCGCTCCGAGTTCAAATCCTGGACGTGGTAATTACATTTCACTTAGCGCTAATACCCTTGGGAAAGGTATGAAACCTACTCTCGCTCCAGCTATGGGCAAATAGTAGGGCAGACTAGGCTCTTTAACCTTGGTTAGGCAACTGGTCTAGGAGAAGGAAAACTCTGAATTCAAACCTGGTAAACTCCGCTTAAGAAATTGACCTTGTGTCGCATCCTGCTCGTGCGGAGG
>CM042145.1:64099192-64159192 GCA_023376005.1 Doryteuthis pealeii | reverse complement strand
AGTTAACTTCTTTTTACTGTAAAAAAAAAAAAAAGGACGAGAGTGAAAAACAATTTTTAAAATTGCTTACTCAAATTTTGGGTATATAGCATACGAATATTGTGACGTAAGCTGTGACGTAGAGCTATGACGTAGTTTTTGTTACAGACAGAAATACAGACAATCTCCATTATTAATAGTGATATCCGAGCAAGGTTTAAAATAGAAATCAAAATAATAATAATAATAATAATAATAATAATAATAATAATAATAATAATAATAATAATAATAATAATAACCACTCAATCATATACTTAAAATGTACAGCGGGATACAAATTCACTAACTTACAAGAAAAGATAAACCACCTTACGTACATGAATGACATAAAAAAATTGCAAAAAATGAAAAAGAATTAGAAACCCTAATACAAACTATTAGAATATACTGCCAGGATATAGGGATGGAATTCGGAATTGAAAAATGTGTTATGCTAGTAATAAAACAGGGTGAAAGAAAATTAATGGACGGAATACAACTGCCAAATCGGGACACTGTAAAATCACTTGATGAAAATGAAAGTTACAAATACTTAGGAATTTTAGAAGCAGACAATATCAAGCAAGCAGAAATGAAAGAAAAAGTTTAAAAAGAAAACCTTAGGAGAATGAGAAAACTCCCAGAAACCAAACTCAACAGCTGAAATCTGATCAAAGGAATTAATACCTGGGTTGTCCCCATTATAAGATACTCTGGGCCATTCTTAAAATGGACAATAGAAGAACTCGGACATATTGACCAAATCTGCAAGAATACTCAGAAGAGTCCTGGAGACCTGAGGAGACTTGTTGTCACTCAGCCTCCAGTGAAATACCACCAGCTAAAGCTGATGTCATAAACTCAAAAGGAGTGAATAATAATAATAATAATAATAATAATAATAATAATAATAATAATGTGTCAAGAAAGGAAGGGGGAGATGTCTTGCCAACATAGAGGACTGCGTAGAAACCACAATCCAACAACTCGAGGATTACACAAGAAAGAGCAAAGACAAACTACTTATGGTGGCCAACAATAGTAGAAGCGACGGATGGACAAACAGAAAAACAACAAAGACTAGAAAACAAAAATGGGAAGTAAAAACAATTATATGGACGCTTCAAACGACAAATAGAAGAGATTGTACATGGAAAGACTTGGACTTGGTTAAGAAAGGGAAACCTCAAAAGAGAAACTGAATCACTTATAATTGCTGCACAAAATAATGCCATAAGGACGAACTATATCAAAGCGAAAATTGATAAGACCCAAGAAAATAGTAAATGTAGATTATGCGGTAATAGAGATGAGACTGTAAACCATATATACTGTGAATGTAGCAAACTAGCACAACGAGAATACAAAACTAGACACAACTGGGTTGGGAAGTTGATCCACTGGGAATTATGCAAAAAATTAAAGTTTGACCACACAAAAAAATGTTATATGCATAAACCAGAATCTGTTCTTGAGAACGAAATGCATAAAATTCTCTGGGACTTTGAATTAAAAACGGATCAACTTATCCCAGCAAGAAGACCAGACCTAGTGTTGATTAACAAAAAAGAAAGAACTTGTCAACTGGTGGATTTTGCAGTGCCAGCAGATCACAGGGTGAAACTAAAGGAAAATGAAAAAAGGACAAATATCTGGACCTTGCCAGGGAACTGAAAAAGTTATGGAATATGAAAGTGAAAATGATACCAATTGTAGTTGGTGCACTTGGAACGATCCCAAAGGGATTGGAAAAGGGTTTGGAAAGTTTGGAAATCAGAGGAAGGATTGAAACCATTCAGAACACTGCACTGCTGCAATCTGCCAGAATACTCAGAAGAGTCCTGGAGACCTGAGGAGACTTGCTGTCACTCAGACTCCAGTGAAAGACCATCAGCTAACACTGATGTGAAAACTCAAAAATAATAATAATAATAATAATAATAATAATGTTGATCTTGTCAGAGAACTGTGGAAGCTGTGGAACATGAAGGTGAAGGTTGTACCAATTGTAATTGGTGCCCTGGAACAATCCCCGAAGCTCTGGAAAAGAATTTGGGTGAATTGGACATCAGAAGAAGAATCGATACCATCCAAATTACAGCACGGTTTGGATCGGCTAGATTACTCAGAACAGTCCTGCAGACCTGAGGAGACTTGCTGTCACTTAGCCTCCAGTAAACCATGATCCACGACAGGTGTGAAAAACTAATAATAATAATAATAATAATAATAACAAGGAGAGAACCTGTCATCTTGTGGATTTTGCCGTCCCGGCTGACCACCGAGTGAAAATGAAATAATTCGAAAAGTAAACAAATACTTGGACATTGCCAGAGAACCGAGGGAACTGTGGAACATAAAAGTTAAGATTGTATTAATTGTAATTGGTGCCCTTGGAACGGTCCCTAAAGCTCTGGAAAAGAATTTGGGTGAATTAGAAATCAGAGGAAGAATCGAGACCATCCAAACTACCACATTGTTGGGATCGGCTAGAACACTCAGAATAATCTTGGAGACCCTAGGATACTTGCTGTCACTTAGCCTCCAGTGAACACCAGCTACGGCAGGTGTGAAAACATTATAATAATAATAATAATAATAATAATAATAATAATAATAATAATAATAATATATTTCAGCTAGTATGTTTGGTCTGAGATCTGTCAGCTATTCCTTAATTTAAAACATTAATCTTATCTCCACTGAATATTTACATTCTTTCCACAATTCATCCAACTCTATCTTAAAAGAGTTCAGAGATGGTAGTCTATTTCATGAATCTACTATCCTGTAGGTAAAATAGTTTTGTCTTAGATTTGTTTTGTAAAATGTTTTTGAAAGTTTTGATTTATGACTCCCGGTATTGGTTTTTTAACAACCTTCAATAGATTAATATTTGTTGAATAAAATCAATGAGTATATTTATAGACTTCAATCATATCTCCTCTGGTTTGTCGATAAGTCAAAGTTAGTAAGTCAATCTTCCTATGTCTTTCTTCATACGAAAGAGTTTCTTTTTTAATCATGCATTACCTTAGTAGCTCTCCTTTGTACTCCTTCGATGAGTTTTATGTCCTTCATTAATCTTGGATTCCAAACTACATTGGCAATTTCCAAATGAGGTCTCACCAATGCAATGAATGAATTTTTCAACATTTCTTTATTCAAATATTCATATGACATACGTATTAATCCTAATATCTTGTTTATTTTATTTACTTGTATTTCTATATATTAATAGGCTAATATATTAGGCTATATATGTATAGGTTAATCATCGTAGAATTGAGATTATCAACATTCAACTCCAAGTTTTTGACAGGATTCGAACTCCGACCTCTGACACTGAATAAACCAAGCGAATTCACCGACGAGGCTGGTGGTTAGTTTTTATTACAATTACTAGCAAATATATGCACCCCGGGTGCAAGTATTTATGTTTTAATGTAATAAAATATTATACTAAATAAGAAATGCTAATGAAACTAAATAAGAATACAGATAAAAAGATTTGGAACAGAGGAGGGGGTGTAATAGAAACTTACCCTTCCATCACTCCCGTCTTTCATTGTTAAGTTGTCCTAATTTAGCTATTTAGTTTTTCAACTTGTAAATGGATTTCTTTTAAGGTTTATCACCGGGATTTTTGCTCATAACCCTTAAGATAAAATCAAACAATAAGAAATCAATAGTACTTATCACATATCTATTAAAATCAAATTTTTAATATCAATATGCAACTTAGCCTTCCTATTCACACTGTAAACCGCTATTTTTTTGTATATATAAATATAATTGCATGGTGTTAGTATGTAGATATTATCAACAGTATTAATGATGTGAAACAATTTCATTGTTAATTGAGGTTTAAATAAAAAATAAGATCACGGAGAATGTGACATAAATAACTAAGGGAAATTTGATTTTAGTAGTGATATAGTTCTGGTTACTGACAAACAAACACACAAACTCCATTATAATATGGTGATCAACACGTTTTTATAATTATATCACTGGCATAAATGTTTATGAGTAGATTGGTAGCTATTGCTATACTATAGCTGCTTACTTTAGATATTAGTGTTTGTACAAGGTATGTTCTAAAAGTATTGAGAATGAAATTGTATTTACTAAAAAAGGAATAAACAATAAATAAAACATTAATTTTCTTATAAATAGTCTTCTTGGTATGCAAACATATTTTTCCTGCAAGTTTTCCATTGGTCAGAGCACCTATGAAATTACTTTTTTGATGCCCTCTATATCCTCAAATCTTATCCTTGAGATTAGGAAACAGGGAAAAATCACATGGAGCTGAAGGTCTGCTGAATATAGAGGATGGTGCACTTTCACAAACTTGTGTTTTGACAAAAAAAATTAATTCAAAATATATTGGATCTGAGTATTCTAGGCAAATTCAACTGCGCTGTTGTCTTGATGGTTCCCAAGTCAATTTTCCGGACCTTTTGGTAACAGTTCCAATGGAACTACAATGGATATCACTATCACCTTTATGTTCTATGACTTTTAGCTTGGATTGGATGATCCGTTCCTATCTTAAAATCATAGAAAATATGGACGTTTGGTAAGTGTAGAGGGTAGGGAAAGTGGTTAAGTGCAAGGGAAGAGAAGCATGGTAGGTGGGGAATTAAGTTAACATTCTTAGGTTGGATTGGAGTAACGTCCTCTTACCCACCTTCTATCCTTGTCCTGTTCCCTTTTACTCATACCTAGTGACTAAAATCGCCAAAAACTTCCCCTTCACACAAATGAATGACTACCCATCCCTTCCACCCCACTCACTAAACTTTAACTTCTTCCCTTCTGCTTCAATCGATCAAATTTCTCTCCAAGATGGTTGACCCATTTTCTCTCCTATCTTGTTTCTCTTCCTTTGCACTTAACCACTTTACTCTGCATATCCTTTCCAACTCACTCCTCTCTTTTGATCTTTTCTCCCTCCCCATCCACCAAAGATTTCCTTCTGACCAATCAAATCCTCACAAACGCTATCCCATCCACCTGACTTCATCCCCAAATCCACGCTTCTCCCGTCCACTTTCTCTTCTAGAAAACACATGTATGATGCTTTAATGATCAAATAAACGAATGATGAAGCTGAGCTCAATGCACGGCAAAATATATCTCCTACATACACTTGTCAGAGTTTTGGTCAAGCCCGTGAGCATACTCGCGAGTCGAAATGGTCCATAACCACGATACCCATGGTATTTAAGGCCTTTTTATTCCCAAATATATATATATATATATATATATATATATGTGTGTGTGTGTGGTGTGTGTGTGTAGAATTAAACAAAAGGCACATCTCCTGTTTAACAATTTTATTTTTGATATTTTCTAATTTTCTGGCCAACTTTTTAATGTTTGGGTGGAATTGGTGGATAAGTCTACCAAAGTTCAGTTCCCGAGTACTTTCGGCACTTCTAAGTGCCATCATCAGGGGTGATGTATTCCAGTTTGTTTTTATTATATTAATGTGGAGGCTGGAAGGAGAAGAATTGGAGAGAAAGGTGTTATAGGCATTTTATAATGTGTGTACTGTATTGGAAATTAATTTTGTTTAAGGATGGTTTGTATTGTTTCATGTATAAAGCTTCTAGTATTTGGAGTTTTTGTTTATATTATATATATATATATATATATATATGAGAGGGATATATATATATATATATATATATATATATATATATATATATATATATATATATACAGGAGAGGGAAATTATGAAAAAATATAAAATTGTTTTTTCTATTTAGGCTTCCTCTGCGTAGCCATATCCATGTTATCTCGTGCACAGAATATTTAGTCTCTATCTTCGGGAGTTTTCATCTAATTACCCACCCCCATTTTTTTATTTCTCGATTTTTATAGCTGTTTATCTGTTATGTGCCGTTTTTCGCGGTTGTAATTAATCTCACTTTACTTACTTTGCATAACCTCTAAGTCCCTGAATTTTTGAATCTACACTTACATTTTCCACAGTTTTCTCTTTCTCTGATCAAAATTTTCGAGCACTTCTACTGTTCAATTTAGAAAGAGTCCAGAGTCTCACAGAAAGGAAACTGTTCAGATAGCTATTCTTTCGATTACGTCTCTCCATCTAATCTAAACTAAGCTTAATAAATAACTATATATATATATATAAATAACTATATATATATATATATATCCTGTGTTGTTAATTATACCTGTCCTAAACAAAATGGCATTACTTTTTGGCTTATCCTCGCATTTTTCCCATCATTGATAGATCGGTTGTTGGTTTCTAGTTATTTGGTGCTGTTCCTTTTTTATTATTATTATTACTAAAAAAACACCCTCTGGGCGATGTAAAAATAGATTTTTGAAACATATTGCCTGAGGGGTGGGAGTTAAAAATTCAATGTCAGCGAGTTTGTACCCTAAGTAAGTAAAATCATCAAATTCATTAAAGGATTAAAAAATAAAACAATTTGAAATGTAAACTTTAAATATGTATTAAAATAAAACAAATTATATATAGATATAATAAAATTCGAAGGCAATACAATGCGTAAAAAATAAAGACAAAAAGATGTTTATATGCCTAATCGATTTCAAAGCGAAGCTTTATCGTCAGAGACTGATTTCAGAAATCAGTCTCTGACGATAAAACTTCGCTTTGAAATCGATTAGGCATATAAACATCTTTTTGTCTTTATTTTTTACGCATTGTATTGCCTTCGAATTTTATTATTTTATAACATACTTAACAATGCTTCAAGCAAATTACCAATTACTTTTATATATAGATATATAATACCAGTTATGTATTTATTAAAACTTGTTTTAAAAAACAATGAGGACTGTCTAATGTTGCATGTTCAAATTTTGAGTGTATTTATTCTGTTTTGACGAATTTGGGTAATGTGACGTAATTTTTGTTACAGACAAAAACCGGAAGCGAATCTCCATTATTAATAGATTTTTATCTCCTTCTCTTTTGTCATCCATTTGAAAATGTTTGCTGCCTCTTGTAAGTATTTGTGCAGCTGTTGTGCTTATCTCCCGCGGATCGATACGAATTGCTGGAACCAGAAGTGGTGGATATCATCGTGACCTGTTCTCTTCCAATTTATAATTCTTTTTAGAGTTCTTGCCAGGGCTGCAAGATTTATTTCACCTTCCAGTCATCCTGCGATTCCTTCTATCTCATTCTTCATATTGATTAACCTCTCGACTTTTCGGCTTTTATAGCTTTTTCCACAATTTCCTCCAAAAATAATTCGTATATATCTTATTATAATGGAGATTGTGTGTTTGTCAGTCTGAAGCCGAAACTAAATCACTACTCAAGTCACAATTCCCTTAGTTATTGACGTCACATTCACCATGAATTTATTTTTATTTAAACCTCAGTTATTGATAAAATTGTTATACCTTATTAATACTTTTGACTATATCTACATTCTAATAACATGCAATTGTATTTATATATGCAACAAAATAGCGGGTTACAGTGTGAACAGGAAAGCTAATTTGCATATTGATATTAAAGTTTAATTTTATTAAATATGCGCTTGGTATTATTGATTTCTAATTGTTTTTTTTTTTCTTAATGAATATGAGCAAAAACTCGGGGATAAATCTTAAAAGAAATCCTTTAATATAAAGAAATAACAGTAATTTTATTCTTTACTTCCTAATTTAACTAATAGTTAAATTAGGAAAATTCAGCAATAAAAGGAGGGAGTGATGAAAAATGATGGAAGACTTAGTTTCAAAGTTGTTCTATTCTTCGATTATACCCCCTCTGTTTCAAATCATTTTATTTGGATTTTTATTTAGTTTCAAAAGTATTTCAAATTTAACATATTTCATTACATTAAAATTCAAATACTTGCACCCGGAGGGTGCATATATTTGCTAGTATATATAATTAAACTATATATAATATATCATATTATTGATTAAATTATATATAATATAATATAATATAAATTATAATTATATATTATATGATATAAATATTATATCTATTAATAATGGAGATTCGCTTCCGGTTTTCGTCTGTAACAAAAATTACGTCACTGCTTACGTCACATTACCCAAAATCGTCAAAACATAGAATAAATACACTCAAAATTTGAACATGCAACATTAGACAGTCCCCATTGTTTTTTAAAACAAGTTTTAATAAATACATGACTGTTTTTTATAAATAAAAGTTTTGATAAATACATGCCCACTATTATATATTCATATATAGTCTGTTTTATTGTAATACATACTTAAAGTTATCTATCTATTAATAATGGAGATTCGCTTCCGGTTTTTGTCTGTAACAAAAATTACGTCACTGCTTACATCACATTACCCAAAATCGTCATAACATAGAATAAAATGTATTCTTGGATTTGGGGCATGTTCAAATTTTGATTGTATTTATTCAATAAATACACTGAAAATTTGAACATGCAACATTAGACAGTCCTCATTGTTTTTTTAAAACAAGTTTTAATAAATACATGACTGGTATTATATATCTATATATAAAGTAAAGTAAAGTAAAGGAGGCGGCCTAAAGTCGGTATCAGCCAGTCAGCGAGGGAGTCTATCCCTTTTCAATAGCGCTAGACCAAAGAGATTGTTTTTAGCATCTGAGGTGGAGCGCCACACCTACCATCAGCTCCTTACTTTACCGCACAGATCCCTGTGCTACTCATACGCTGAGTTGGCGGGGACCGGTATCGAACTATGAACCTTGTGGTTTCTAGCCGAACGCTCTACCGACTGAGCTAACCCGGCCCCTTACATTTCAAATTGTTTTATTTTTTAATCCAGTAATGAATTTGATGATTTTACTTACTTAGGGTACAAACTCGCTGACATTGAATTTTTTACTCCCACCCCTCAGGCAATATGTTTCAAAAATCTATTTTTAGATCGCCCGGAGGGTGTTTTTTTATTTTCTACTAGTATATATAATTTTGTATGTCTGTGAATATGTTGAACAAAGTTATGAGGTCCTTACCCGTCCACGGATTTGTAATTATTTCCTATCATTTTTCTGTTATTTTATTTTAATGTAAATAACAGCAAGAATGAATAGCCCGCGTCTGTATAAGCAAAAGTAAAGTCGTCGGGGTGGCCTAATGTCGGTATCAGCCAGACAGCGAGTCTATCCCCTTTTATCTAGCGCTAGACAAAGGAGATTGTTTTGGCGTCTGAGACGGAGCGCCACACTTACCATCAGCTCCCCACTTTACCGCACAGATTCCTGTGCTACTCATACGCTGAGTTGGCGAGGACCGGTATCGAACCCGTAACCTTGTGGTCCATAGTCGGACGCTCTACCGACTGAGCTATATCGGGTTTTTACTCACCCTCTTTTAGTAAGCGCGTGGTGTAATGGTTAAAATCACGAGAATTGGACTCGTCGCCCCGAGTTCAAATCCTGGATGTGGTAATTGTATTTCACTTAGCGCTAACACCCTTGGGAAAGGTATGAATCCTACTCTACCTCCAGATACGGATAAATAGTAGGACAGACTGGGCTCTTTAACCTTTGTTAGGCAACCAGTCTAGGAGAAGGAAAACTCTGAATTCAAACCTGCTTAACTCTGCTTAAGAAATTGACGTTGTATCACATCCTGCTCGTACGGAGAGGTTGGTAAATATACATAGCGGACTTTTTAAGCTTATGTACCCCCTCATTACACCCCCTCTCTCTCTCCTCTCTCTCTCTCTCTCTCTCTCTCTCTCTCTCTCTTTTCTCTATCTATCTATCTATCTATCTATCTCCCTCTATCTCTCTATCTCTCTATCTCTATCTATCTATCTATCTATATATATATCTACCTTTGCTATTCAACACAGATACCCACAAACAATTTCCTTCTTTCCTTTTTTTACCCGAATGTATTCAATTATTGAATTGACCGAAACAAATGATCTCTGACTCACTGACATCTACAGGTCTCAACTTGATCTTTAATAGCTCTTCACCTAAAGCACTAATCCTTATAAACGTCCAGCTAAACTTTAAACTGAAGGCATTCATAGTACATTGGCCTGATTACAAAATACGTTATTTCTTAATTGTTGCTGCTGTCCACGTGACTGACAAACACTTCCTCCCGCTCTTCTCATAAACATAAAAATGTCATTATATAAACAATAAAATGAATAAGATCAATCTTAAAATAAAACTAGCAGAAATATTTTTTCAACATTTGTTTTATTCATAAATATCTAACAAGTGTTTTAAGATAAAAAAAAAAAAAAAAAAAAAGATAGAAATAAAAAATAAATAAAATAAATTCACGTGTAAAAACCATCAAAGCAAAAATGAACAAGTTAATTATTTTGAATTCTTTTTACGATTTTTCTATGCCTCCATTTTGAAAAAAAAAACAGCATATAACTGCCTGAATTAACCTATAGAATTTAAACATTTACAGTATTCAATGTTAAACGGGGAGTTAAATTCCTTCGTAAGTGACTTGCGCATAACTGCAAAGCCCCCATCATCACATACACACAAGCTATTCACTGCTATACATTTCGTATTTTTTCAATGTGGGCTTTTATTTGCTTCTTTCTTTTCTTCTTATTCATTCTCTCTCACTTCTTTCTTCCTTTCAATCTCTCTCGTTTTCTTCTTTTGTTCTCCCCCTCTCCCCTCGCTTCGTTCTCCCTCTCTTCCTTCCTTCCTTTCTTTCTTCCTCTCTTCCTTCCTTTCTTTCTCGATCTCTTCCTTCCTTTCTTTCTTCCTCCTTTCAGTCTCCCTCTCTTCCTTCCTTTTTTCTTCCCTTTCTTCTTCCTTCCTTTCTTTCTCTCCTTCTCTTCCTCGCTTTCTTTCTCCCTTTCTTCCTTCCTTTTATCTCCCACCCTTTCTTTCTTTCTCCATCTCTTCTTCCTTCCTTTCTTTCTCCCTCTCTTCCTTTTTTTTCACCCTCTCTTTCTTCCTTCTTTCTTTTCCTCTCTCTCTTCCTCACTTTCTTTCTCTTTCTTCCTTCTTTCTTTCTCTCTCCTTCCTTCCTTCTTCTTTCTTTCTTCCCTCTCCCTTCCTTTCTTCTCCCTCTCTCCCTTCCTTCTTTTTTCCCCTCTACCTTCCTTTCTTTCTCCCTCTCTTCTTTCTTCCTTTCTTTCTCCCTTTCTTCCTTTCTTTCTCTCAATTCTCCCGCTTTTCCTTCTTCTCTCTCTCTTCTATCCTTCTTTCTCCCTCTCTCCCTTCCTTTCTTTTCTCCTCTCTTTTCTCTCTCTCTCTCTTCCTCACTTTCTCCCTCTCTACCATTCTTCCTTTCTTTCTCCCAATTCCCCCTCCTTTCCTTCTCCCTCTCTTCTATCCATTTTTTCTTCCTCTCTACCTTCCTTTCTTTCTCCCTCTCTTCTTCCTTCCTTTCTTTCTCACTCTCTTCCTCACTTTCTTTCTCCCTTTCTTCCTTCCTTTCTCTCTCCCAATTCTCCCTCCTTTCCTTCTCTTTTTCCATTCTTTCTCCCTCTCTTCCTCACTTTCTTTCTCCATCTCTTCTTCCTTCCTTTCTTTCTCTCTCTCCCCTCTCTCTCTCTTCCTCACTTCCTTTCTCCCTTCCTTTCCTTCTCCCCCTCTTCTATCCATTCTTTCTCCCTCTTTTCCTTTGTTTCCCTCATAAATGACAGTTTCGTTTATCTATGGATTGCTACTTCTGTTTGTAGATTGGCTCATCAGCCGCTTTGGTTTGTTTAAACCGCATGGGCATGCGTCGACTGAAATCCTTTTAAATCTCACACAAAACAAACAAGCAAATAAAACTAAGAGAAATTTAGAATATTAGAAAGTGATACAGAGTAGGAAAAACATTAAAATACTAATATTTGTTATGCGACAAAAGTCAAAGAGAAAAACAAAGTGTGTGTATGTGTGTTTGAGAGAGAAATAGATAGATAGATAGATAGATAGATAGAGAGAGAGAGAGAGAGAGAGAGAGAGAGTTCACCCAGAGTGGTATTATCTGTTAGGGTTCTGTTTACGTGCCAAAAAGATCTGCTTAAAATTATTTACGTTCGATAGGACTGTGTGCTAAGAAAACAAAACACAATTCTGTTTAAGAAACAACCACACAAAAATGTTATGAATGTACAGTGAACGCGATTCTCTAACTCCTACGCATAAAGTAATCCAAGATTGGTTGACATGGCGTTAAAATCAATTTACTCACACACACACACACACACACACACACACACACACACACACATATATATATATATATATATATATATATATATATAGGAAGCGCGTGTTGTATTGGTTAAAGTCATGGGAAATGGACTCTCGCCCGAGTTCAAATCCTGGATGTGGTAATTGCATTTCACTTAGCGCTAATACCCTTGGGAAAGGTATGAATCCTACTCTCCCTCCAGCTATGGATAAATAGTAGGACAGACTGGGCTCTTTAACCTTGGTTTGGCAGCCCGTCTAAGAGAAGGAAAACTCTGAATTCAAACCTGTTGAACTCCGCTTAAGAAATTGACCTTGTGTCACATCCTGCTCGGGCGGAGGGGTTGGCATATATATATATATATATATATATATATATATAAATATATATATTATTGATAATAATAGGGATACTATATTAACAAGTAAACACTGCTCAATATCGCAGATAGAGCATTTATATTTAAGTTACGCTACGTAGACATGGAGTCACGACGTTGGTTTACTGTCAATCTGAGTTGACAGTGAGCCTTGGTTTTAACAGATAAGGTGAGAAACTGTCCGTAACCAGACACCGTTGAGTCCATGTCTACGCTACAAATACACACACACACACACACACACACATATATATATATATATATATATATATATAAAAGGGTTTTGTAATTTGCTTGAAGCATTGCGTATATATTGGTTTGTTGGTTGGTTTTGAAGGCTGTCACAATGCGAGTGTAAAGAAATGATCAGACACACAGACATAAGCACCACGCACACACACATACGCTTACATTTACACACACAAGCACGCGCACACACACACTTACACTTAAAATATATTTATGGAGAATAAGTGTTTTTAATTGGAGTCGTACCTAATTTGAAAATTAATTAATTAATAATGAATTAGGCGGGAATACCTATTAAATGTATGGCTAAACAAAAAGGGTTTTGTAATTTGCTTGAAGCATTGCGTATATATTGGTTTGTTGGTTGGTTTTGAAGGCTGTCACAATGCGAGTGTAAAGAAATGATCAGACACACAGACATAAGCACCACGCACACACACATACGCTTACATTTACACACACAAGCACGCGCACACACACACTTACACACACAAACACACACATAAGCAAGCACCCCAACCATACACATACACACACAGAATTTGGAAGACCCAAGGCAGAACGAATGTAGCAGCCGCTAAGACAACTTCAGTTCCAGTATTCTTCTGAGGATGGGAATCTCTTCCCGAAATATTGAGAAATAAATGACAGGTTAACAAAAAACATCATAGTTACCTTCTTTTTTCTTTACACTCGCATTGTGACAGCCTTCAAAACCAACCAACAAACCAATATATATATATATATATATTATATATATATATATAAAATCTTGTTATGGTGTCCACGTATGCTTCCAAGTATGAATCCATCTATTCTCCCTCCAGATATGGGTAAATAGTAAGGCAAACTAATTTTAAGATTTAGCATGTTAAACTCCGCTATTATATTGACCTTGTGTCACATCCTGCTCGGGCAGAGGGATTGATAAATATATATATTTATCTGTAATATATATATATATATATATATATATATATATATATATATTCCCTTACTATATATTAGGGAAACATATATATATACTCATCAGATATTCCGACAAAGAAGCATACGGGGACCCCCATAACAACACCATATATATATATATATATATATATATATATATATATATAGTTTTTTTTTTTTCGTAGTTAGGGTCTTTCCATGTGTGGTTTAACCAAGCTGATGCAGGTAGACCATAAGGAGAGCTCAATGTACCTAATATCAGTGAGTAGAAGGACAGAGCAAGATATTTAGTAAATGAAGAAAAACTCTAAACTTGCTTCATTACAATAATTTATTTCAACCGTATTAATACGGCATCTTCAGGTAATCACAAGAACATGACTCTTACCTAGTCAAGTAAGAGTCATGTTCTTGTGATTACCTGAAGATGCCGTATTAATACGGTTGAAATAAATTATTGTAATGAAGCAAGTTTAGAGTTTTTCTTCATTTACTAAATACTATATATATATATATATATATATGTCTGTGAGATATATATATGTCTACGATATATATATATATATATATGTGTGTGTGTGTGTGTGTGTGTGTGTTTGTGTGTGTGTGTGTGTGTATGTGTGTGTTTGAGCAGCATTCTTTCATTTATGCATGTCGAATTAAACACAAGGCAAGTCTTCTGTTTAACGGTTTTATTGATGATCTTTTCAAGTTTTCTGGACAACTTTTTTATAATTGGATGGAATTCGTGGATTATTCCACCGAAGTTCAAATCCCGAATACTTTCGGCACTTCGAAGTGCCATCATCGGGGGTGATGTGTTCCAATTTTTTTCAAAGTATATTGATGGATATACGAAAGAAGAAGGAGAATTGATGGGGAAATTGTTATAGGCATTTTAAAATGTGAGTACTGCATTGAAAATGAACTGGAACAAAAACTGGAACACATCACCCCTGATGATGGCACTTCGAGGTGCCGAAAGTTCTCGGGATATGAACTACGGTGGATTAATCCACGAATTCCATCCAAATATAAAAAAGTTGGCCTGAAAATTTGAAAAGATCATCAATAAAATCGTTAAACAGGAGGTGTGCCTTTTGTTTTATTCGACATGCATATATATATATATATATATATATATATATATATATATCATAAAAATAGTTTTTCAACCATTTTATTTTGGTATAGGAAACCATTTATCCACTTCCTGCCTCAGTAATTCATAAACTTGCTTTAAATGTTTTCACCATTAAACAAACATGCGGAACTCTAGTGACCAAAATATACTTTATGGTGTGCAGAAATACGATGTGATTAAAATTGCTGCACTGGAATGTGTGAACACAACTATTAATATATTAATATTTATCAATATTCAGCATTTATACAATAAATTTCATGATTTCCTGTTTATACTTTTTTTATAACTAAAAATAAGCTAATGCCTCGCAAATAATTATTCTATAAATACGAGGGTTATTATTCTAGACTCTCGGCTCTACCGAGAAAGAAATGACGTAGGCCATAAACCGTACATGGTATTCCATGTATTCCACCAGCAATTCAATATATCACATTGTTTCTTATGTTCCTTTTGTTTTCTTTATAGGTTAATTTGCGTTAAGACGATAGAAAATGGTGTTCATAATTATTTGAACAAAGACAGATTATGAACAAGTCAAAATCCGAGATGTGTGGTTTTGGCTTTCTAACATTGCAGAAATCATTCGGTGCAGGAAAATTCAAATTATTTCCAAGTTTGACAACTTTTCAAAATATCAGTATGATTGGTTGATTTTCACATCATGTCAACTCGTCTAAGTCTATTTTATTTGTAGATTTGGTTTGTTTTGTTTGTTTTGTTTTACGGCATATCAACCTCAGTGGGTTATTTAATGCCGATAAAGTTTTGAAATAAATCAATTCTTAATGGATAATACAATTTTGTTTATCAACTCATGTTTTCTTATTTAAACCATAGATGGGACCATAAAAGGTACTACCACTCCGGGTCAGAGTGGACCAGGGAGCAATGGTGATGAAGGGGTGCTTCACATTCCCCAAACCTCCAAAACTGGAACCTCACCATCAGATAGTTTAACGTCATTCCCAGCACATGTAGACCCTCAATCACCGCCTTCTAGCACCCATATGATAAAAAGGGGTTGGGGCTTGCCATAAGGGCAATAGGGTTGGGAAAATCATATAGGTGCTAGGCCTTGACGTGACCAGCCCGTCTAGCCCAAGATAGGGCAAAAGTGGAGTATTGCAAGTCATGAACTGCTCATCCACCTGGTTTTTATCCTTAAGCATCACGGGTCGCCATCCACGGTCAATAGGTGGCCCCATTGGGTGGGGGGTACCCCTCTGCAGAGGTGCAGTCGGCGCATTCTAACGCCCCAGCCGACAGGGCGGTTTATTTGTAGAGGTAAAGGAATTGTGTGCAATGTACGAATGCTCCACCCCCTTCATCTCTGACTCGGAGTGGCAGTCCCCCTTAGGGTTCCGACTATGGGTTAAATAATGTTTATAAAAAAACTGAGTATCCAGTAAGAATACATTTATTTTAAAACTTTGTCGGTATTAAATGACCCACCGAGGTTGATATACCGTAAAATAAAACAAACCAAACCAAACAAATGATCCAGGTCCTTTTGCCAGGGCTCATTAAATAACATCGCTGTTAACTGGGCTTAGAATATGCTATCTGTATAAAACCCCTGTATATACTGTCCTGATTATGAAATTAAACTTACACCAGCGATGAGGCTCCACTTCTAGATAGCTGAGAAGTGTTAAATACCCTTTCATTACCATTGTTCCCAGGTCCATGCTAACACAGACGGGGGGGGGCGTAGTACCAGTTAGGGTACCCATATATAGATCCCAAATAGATCTTTTTTAAAATGATTAGCATTTGATAGAACTACGTCCAAAAAAACTTCTAAGAAACAACTGCAGAAATATTTTAATGTACAGTGAACGCGATTCCCTATCCTCTAGGCATAAAATAACCCCAGACAGATTGACATGCCATTAAAAACAATCAATCAACCTCATTAAATGAGCAAATCGGTGAACCATTATTTATCATGTGACCAGAAGCGGCTACCCGGCGTCGTATGTGTAAAATGGGAGCAAACGGTTAGTCTTGCAAATCCATTATTACAGAATTGTGAGTTGGATCCTCGCAGGATGCCCCATAAAAATCCCTACGTAAAAAAAAGGCCTCCTATTTAAAATATTAAATGCCAAAAAAAATCCATGCTGTTATTATTTAAATTCTATTTTTGTTTTAATTGTTTTTACGAATAGGAATCAAATGTTTATTATTTTTGCACAAAGAAAACTCTAGTGAAAGTGAATATATATATATATATATATATATATATATATATATATATATATATATTTGAATGCAATTTACAATGCAATATGTGTTAAAAATTATATAATTTTCAACACATATTGCATTGTAAATTGCCTTCAAAAATCTTTATATTACACATACACACAATGCTTCAAAAAACCTTTATATATATATATATATATATATATATATATATATATATATATATATATATATATATATATATGAGGAAAATGGGATTGGAATGAATCCGACAGAGTGAGGTGAAATAAGGAATGAAAGAACAAAACTCAGACAAAAATGTGTAGTATATTTTGCTGGAACGTTAATTCCACTTCCTCAAGCCTTTATTGCAATAAAGGCTTGAGGAAGCCGAACTTAACGTTTCAGCGAAATATACGACACATTTCTGTCTGCGTTTTGTTCTTTCATTCCTTATTTTACCTCATATATATATATATATATATATATATATATATATATATATATATATATATATATATACTTTGTTATTACTTGTTTTATTTTCATAGTTTCCCCCGGACATGAATACACACAACTGCCCTTTATATATTTATAGAGATAGATGATATAGATTATCATCACATTAGAAAAAAAAACTTTGTTTTGCGAATTGCAAATAAAGGATTACAAATAAAATCCTTCATTCAAGTTTTTTTTTCTTTTTCACTAAAGCCTCGTAATTGTTATGTAAAAAGTTTCAAATCGAATATGCCGTTCAATGACAGATTTTTAAATGAATCTGACTTATTATATCCTTTTGTGGATATTTACTAAGCACATGTTTGTGTGGTACAAGGCCAAGATTTTTGAGTTTATTGTGGTTTATCTTTTGTCTATGATCACTTAAGGTATATACCGGCGTACTTACTTTTTTCCACCCCTGTCAGCTATGGCTTTTGAACATATCGACTGCACGTCTGCAGTAGGGTAAGACACCCCCTCACCAATGTGGCCACCTGTTGGCCGTGGGTGGCGAGCCATGATGCTTAAGGATATATAGTCTAGCTGGGCGATAGGAGAGGCGCCCTCCAATCAATCGGGTGGTCACGTCAAGCCCTAGCCCTTATAAAATTGTTCTAACCGTTTTCACATCATGGCAAGCCCCAACCCTTTTTATCATATATGCTAGAAGGCAGTGGCTGAGGGTCTTAATGTCTTGAGTATGACATTAAACTCTATCTCTAATTTCCAGTTCAGGAGTGCGGAGAACTGGAGTTCATTGCTATAGCTCCCAGGTCCGCTCTGACACGGAGTGATGTTACTTTTTAGGGTCCCATTTATGGGGTAAATAGAATTAAATGAACTCTAAAGAATGTGTTTAAAAAATTAGTTTAAAAAAATCTCAGTACAAGACTGAATAAAGCAACAAAATGGCATAAAATGACCCAACAAGTGTTGACATGCCGTAAAATCCAACCAACCAACCTACTTGTTTCTCTTAGTGTGTGTACGTATGTGTAAATGTTTTTTAATTAATATTTCGTTTATATGTGTAGTTATGGAGAGTGTGTAAGTTAGTATTTTGTTTATTTTCATGTATAAGTAGTTGTGTGAGAATGTGTGTGTGTGTGTATGTGTGTGTGCGTATGTGTGTGTGTGTGTGTGTGTGTGTTTGAAGGAGAATGAGTGAGAGCGTACGTTCATGTGGGTGCGTGTTATGTACAACAAAACAAAAGTTTTTTTTTAAATAATTTAAAAATTCAAAAAACAAAAACAAAAAAAAACAAAAGGCGAGCAAAAGGGTCTCTCGTTCTCATGCGACCATTTTGTGGAATTACATAAGTGCAACATTTTTTTCATTTACTTGTTTATTTTATACTGCTTTTATTTACTTATTTATCTATTATATATATATATGTGTGTGTGTGCGTGTGTGTGTGTGTGTGTGTGTGTGTGTGTGCGCGCGCGTGTGTGTGTGTGTGTGCGTGTGTGTGTGTTTGTGTTATTTTTTATTTTAGTTTTTCTTTCCTTGCAAAACATGTCCAGATCCCACGCTGCCGACAGAAACGTGATACAATTAGTCAGCAAGGCGAAGAGCGGGAAACCGAGGTGACAGGGAGGGGTGAAGAGGGGGTCTGTGGGATGTTAGGGAGGAGGAAGGAGGAGGGAATGGGGGTGGTGGGTGGTGGTGGTTTGGGGTAGGGGAGAGAGCGCAGATGGATTCGATGTGTCGTTGTTGTTTGTTTGCGTAACATACTGCAAACCTAACCGCCTCCTCCTACTCTTCCTCCACCCACACTGTTCAACCTTCAAAAAAAAATTCTCTTCGCCACCCCACTCTCTAACGCCGCCATCTTTGAAAGAAATTTTGTTTTGTTTTTATTCCTTTTCGTGTATTTACACTCAATTCATAGTCAAATTACTCTACCCAAAGAACCGTGGGATATGGATTGGAAGATAATTCGAAATTGGAATGGAACTATTTTTTACAACCATTATTAGGGCCCATGAAAAGCATTTAAAAAAAAATCAATTAAGATTTCTCAGGGAAACTTTGCATAGATCATGTGCGTCTCTTAAGCTTATGTAATTTTCAAAATATTCTATCTTTCGAGGACCCTAGCTCTTCTGAAAGTTTTCAAATGCTATTGGTCGAATAGCAGTAAGTATATATATATATATATATATATATATATATATATTGGTAGAGAATATTTTGCAGTTATAGATCTATTTCTGCTCACAGGTATCTGTGTATACACATGGGTTTCATCAGACCGTTAACTTTATTCAAAATCGTTTTAATAAAGTTAGCGGTCTAAAGAAACTCATTGGTATACGCAGATATCTGTCGGCAGAAATAGGTCAACAACCGCAAAATGGCCGATTTAAAGCATTTTTCTTTACCAATTATATTGCTCTGTTCAATTACATTGAACATCGAACACTTAAATTGGACCTGAACTATTCTAACATTCCATCATTGGAAGAAAGGGCCAACTTAGAATCATCCTAATACCAACTTACCTGGTAACCCATCTACGGATATATATATATATATATATATATATATATATATATATATATATATATATATGTGTGTATGTGTGTGTGTGTGTGTGTGTATTTAGGCAGCATTTTTTCTTGGAGGCATATATTGTTAAATAATGCAGCCATTTTTTGTCTGCAAGTTTTGTCCTTTGTCTTTTCGTATTGTCGGATTATTTTTGTAATATCTGGCGAAAATTGGCTGATGTATTTGCTATATGTCATAGACCAAGTACTTTCCGACCTATCGTAAGCCATCTTCAGGGTATTTTGAAACAGTACAACAACTATAAAATTATAATAATTGTAAAAGTAATAATAATGACAATAATAATAATAATAATATTAATAATAACACTAATAATAAAAACAACAACAATAATAAAAACAACCTATATAGATAGAAAATGGAATAGCCCATTGTTGTACGGTTTCAAAATACCCTGAAGATGGCCCACGATAGGGCGGAAAGTACTTGGTCTATGACATATGGCAAATACATCAGCCAAATTTCACCAGATATTACAAAAATAATCCGGTAATACGAAAAAAACCATGGACAAAACTTGCAGACAAAAAATGGTTGCATTATTTAACAATATATATATACATATATATATATATATATATATATATAAATATATGGTGATTGCCGCTCCTTCACAGAATAAGACCATCTCTACAAGTAGTTCAGTTGTGAGCAGTTGTGAGCAGTTGTGAGCACGCCGATGGCCCACGGATCCAGCTTGTTTTTATGTACCCTGTCACACATATGAAACCCTCGCCATACAGGCCCTGCCACACAGGTCAATGTAGGAAGTGTTTCCATGGCGTCCATCATGTGTCGCTTCAGGATGGATGGCTCGAGTCACCTTACCTCAAACTTCTTACAGCTACCATCGGCCTGTTTCCATGAGGATGTGTATCCAGCCCTTCTGACAATTGGTCCTTATCGCTGAAACTGACTTCCGCGAGGGCATCGATGTCGGACCCATATCGAGATGCCCCCCCCCTGTCACTATACCAGTACGTAGTTTGGGGTTTCCGAATCTCTCAAGATCGGGAAGTGTCCAGACATTCCAGGTGGCTATTCTTAGCCTTGTTTTGTGTTGTAGTATTTTCTTGTTTTCGGCCAGCTAATGTGGACATCCGTCGAAACGCTGGTTTCTATCCAGCTTGATAGATGAACCGGCATTTGTTTAGGTCACCTTTTCTAGAGTGTTAACCAAGGGGCTGCTCATTCACCCACAACCTCGCCGAGGCACGTTGCTGTTCAATCAGCAAGACGGTGACGTTAAGTAGGTCACGAGTCACGCCGTATGTAGATTCACATCTGCGTGCTTCCAGCCTGTCAGGCCTGCACACCTCACCATTTCTCCATCACTCTGGGACGTAGAAATGTCTGCACATGTTTTTTTCTTTTACATTTTGCGCGCTTGTGCGACACGCACCGCATGCTCTCCTTCCCCAAAGTCAAGTATCAGTGACAAGCCGAGGCAAGATGACTGGGAGACTTTGGGGAACGCAGATGGGTGATCTGATGAGATATACGTGTCCACCACACAAAGGAAAAAAATCTAAGTTTTAACTTAGTATAAGTCCACAGGTACGATTTTAGATTAACGAAAATTAAAATCGGTAAGCAAATTCAAATTAATGTTTTTGAAAGACACTGGAGTTAGCAGTAAACAATAGGGTAAACAGAAATAAACATGTGTTAAAGAATATACGTTTCTACACTTTAAAAATATTATTGTAAAATATGACTTATCTGAACACGTCTTCACTCTCAAACAACATTTAACGTTTTGACAAAAGCACGGTGCCTGACTGGGACTTTTTTTAAGGTGTGGGGGTGGCTTTTAACCTACGTGACTTGCAGGCTGGAGTGGAATAATATTTGAGAAATACATTGCTTATTTAAACAAAACAAAAAAAAACCAAATTCTTTTTAATTGCATCCGATCTGAAATAGGAAAAATCTTTGGGAAAAAGCAAAAAGGAATCTACATAAATTGATCCACAACTTCTCATATCCTGACTATTTATGGAATCATAGAAGGGTTTCGAGCAAAGAATCTTGAGACAACGCTACTATTTGTATCTTTTTTCAAGGCATTTGAAGAATAATTAAAGTTCCAATTACCGTCGAACAGGGAAGACAAGCCAACAAACGGTTGTAACTTAAATACAAACCCGAATAGTCACAAAGTCTACTGCAGAATGACAGGATATATATAAGACTCCACAATGTCATTCAAATCAAGCAGACAAGCAGCCAATCAGAACTCAAGGAATGGAATGACCCAAATCACCCAAATTCATGAATGAGTCATTCTTGATTCCTATATATATCAACTGTCTTGGGCACTGCTTAAGTTGTACATAGCTGCTGTTATTCAAACCAACAGTAGACTTACTGACTTCAATAGCATTGACAATATGCGGACTACGCAGATGACCGAGCACTTGTTGCAGAATTCTTGCTACATTGTCTGAAGAAGGGGGCACTGAACATTGGCCTCTTTGTGAACTCCGAGAAAACTGAGTTAATGTGTTTTAAAAATGAAGGAGGTGTCTCCACACTCGACGACGGCAAGCCTCTAAAATCGATGCAACAAATCACGATTCAAGGTAGTAAAATCCCATCCACAGAAAGCAATGGTAATGCACGAATAGTGAAGGCATGGTCCGCCAGAGACAGATTATAAGTCATATGGAATTTCTATCTCACTGACAAGTTAAAGCGACAACAATTATTCCAAGCCGTAATTGTATCAATATTGCTGTATGGCTGCAGCACTTGGGCCCTAACAAAGCACATAGAGAATAAGCTAGATGTGAGCTGCACAGGAATGATGATTGGTCGAATTATTTTCTACTTTAAGTTTTACACGATCATAATTGCCAAGGGACGGTTGGACACAAGCGTGCTTTATTTCAAGGGAGAATTCATTACTCCTATAATGCTTAAATGAATTCCGGGCAATACAATTTGATATCTATCTATTTCTTGTATTCTGCAAACAGTCTGAGTAATATTGAGGCTCACTGTAAAATCTGTTGGAATATTTTGGAGATATATATATATATATATATATATATATATATATATATATATACCAACTCCTCCGCACGAGCAGGATACGACACAGGGTCAATTTCTTAAGCGGAGTTCAACAGGTTTGAATTCAGAGTTTTCCTTCTCCTAGACTGGTTACCTAGCCATGGTTAAAGAACCCAGTCTGCCCTGCTATTTGCCCATAGCTGAAGGGAGAGTAGGATTCATACCTTTCCCAAGGGTATTAGCGCTAAGTGAAATGCAATTACCACGTCCAGGATTTGAACTCGGGGCGACGAGTCCATTTCCCATGACTTTAACCATTACACCACGCGCTTCCTGTTTTTGAGATATAAGGCGTACTGGAATCCACCACTTAAACTTATCGACTCGGCGTGGTCACGTGGATTAAACTCAGCCAATCAACAGCTCGAATGGATGGCCTACACTGGCGTTGCCTATGTGCTGGTTTTCCATAGGAGTACGTCACATGAGGTCGTCCTTGCTTCTCCAAAAGTGACCAGCATTTTCTATTCGTCTCACATGGATAGTTTGTGTGATAGGGGGCAAGTGGCCGAACAGCTGCTTTCCGCGATTTGTTTAATATCATGCGCAGTTGGGTAGGTCGATTTTTCACTTTTTTAAAATATCAAATTGTCCATCTATGCGAACGTTGTATGTTAGTATACTGAATACTGATACAAAAAATTAGATCTTTTACTTGCACCATTGTTTGAGGAAATAGCATCAAAGTTTGTCTACTAAAATGCAATAAAAATCCTCGTTTTCGCAAAATTTAGCCTAGAAATTGGTTAGAAAATTTACCGTTTTCAATATTTAATAAAAAATGTTATTTTATTTTATTAAAATGAAACGAATTAAATATTATAAATAGAATTCAAATTGAGAATATGTCCATTCCCATCACCATCGGCATATCTGATTTGATGCTTTTTACCCCATTAATCTGTAACAGACAATCTTTGATGCTATTTCCTCAAACAATGGTACAAGTAAAAGATTTAATTTTTGGTATCAGTATTCATTAAAGACTATGAGCGGCACAAAACAAGATATCCTCAGCGATCCACAAGTTGTTCCAGGCACAAAGAGCGAGAATGTCACCCAGCCCAACAAATATATACTAAGCAGGAGAACAGGATAGAAGAAGACAAGTATATTATGATTCCTATTAATACGTCATCACTCCTTTCAATGTATTGTATATTGAAGATATTTAAAAGAAGGTGAAAACGGAAGCGAGGCTTTCCGGACAAAGAAGCAGGGAGAAGATAAATAAATATATAACAAATGCCCGTTATCAGATCAAAAGATAAAGATGCGTAGGCCAGAGAGTCGAGCCGACAGAGAGAGAGTTAGACAGGAGACAGCGGACGGCGAACAGTGAGTGACCGACGCTCACGGTCCATTGCAGCCAACGGCTGTGGGACCAACCAGCCACCCTCCACCTCACCAACGCTAGTCATCCTAGCAGCAGTAGTAGGCATTGTCACTGCTCGCCACCCACCACTCGAGGGAGAGAAATAAAGCCAACTCCTACTATACCCATGTGTTGTGATTTTCTAAGTCCGACTACTATATATCCGCTACCATACGTACGCCGATTTAGCAGCGTGGGTGTGAAGAAGCCGCTATATAACATATAATGAATTTGATGCCAGTATATAACATATAGATATTTAGTGCCGGTAAAGAAGGCGCTACGCAACAAATGGAGCTCCGCCACGTTACAATATTTTCAAAAGCAGCTTCTGGTTTGTGCTTATACAAATTCATGTGCGTAGTTCTATTCACTCGTGCCCATTCACTCGTAATTGTTTTTATACCAGCAGTAAGAGGGGTGACTTAAACTGAAGATGGTATGTCTTTTTGATATTGCAGTCCTCTCTTCAAAATACTTGCTGATTTCATTGATGCTATCATCGACATTCTTTTTCAATTCTTCTTTCTTTTCTTTTTTCTTTTTTTTTTCAATTTCTCCAAACTGATCAGACATGTTGGCCAACCGGTGCAAAAACAACCTGTCCCCCTTAACTAGTGCTAAATCTGTCACAGAACTTATTCAGCATATTGGCTGACCCAGGAATAAAATGATCAGACACTCTTAACACATACTGAACCACACATACAAATTTAAATTCTTTTTTAAATTGAAATAGATCACTTAATAAGACCGAGCCTATTGTAGTAGTGACTACCCCAAGCGGAGATTTAACAGGTTTGAATTCAGTTTTCCTTCTCCTAGACTGGTTGGTTAACCAAGGTTAAAGATCCCAGTCTGCCCTACTATTTACCCATAGTCGGAGGAAGAATAAATGAATTTATACTTTTCCCAATGGTATTAGCACTATGTGAACTGTGGCTTCGGCCAGGATTTGAACTCGTGTCGATGAGTCCATTTCCAACGATTCTAACCAGCACACCACGCGCTTCCCGTCAAAAGAATTAATCAAGATAGTGTTTTAAGCGAAAACTATGACAAATTTTCTTTTAACTTACTGTCATTACATTTTAGTTTTCTGAACTGATGTATACCAATTTTATTGTCCGTCACGGTAGTTGTATCACCAAAATTCAATTCCAGATCTGGGAAGTATTCTTTCTGAACTGATGTATATTTTTATTGTCCGTCACGGTAGTTGTATCACCAAAATTCAATTCCAGATCTGGGAAGTATTCTTTATGAACTGATGTATACCAATTTTATTGTCCGTCACGGCAGTTGTATCACCAAATTCAATTCCAGATCTGGGAAGTATTCTTTCTGAACTGATGTATAACGGCAGTTGTATCACCAAAATTCAATTCCAGATCTGGGAAGTATTCTTTCTGAACTGATGTATACCAATTTTATTGTCCGTCACGGCAGTTGTATCACCAAAATTCAATTCCAGATCTGGGAAGTATTCTTTCTGAACTGATGTATACCAATTTTATTGTCCGTCACGGTAGTTGTATCACCAAAATTCAATTCCAGATCTGGGAAGTATTCTTTCTGAACTGATGTATACCAATTTTATTGTCCGTCACGGCAGTTGTATCACCAAAATTCAATTCCAGATCTGGGAAGTATTCTTTCTGAACTGATGTATACCAATTTTATTGTCCGTCACGGCAGTTGTATCACCAAAATTCAATTCCAGATCTGGGAAGTATTCTTTCTGAACTGATGTATACCAATTTTATTGTCCGTCACGGCAGTTGTATCACCAAAATTCAATTCCAGATCTGGGAAGTATTCTTTCTGAACTGATGTATACCAATTTTATTGTCCGTCACGGCAGTTGTATCACCAAAATTCAATTCCAGATCTGGGAAGTATTCTTTCTGAACTGATGTATACCAATTTTATTGTCCGTCACGGTAGTTGTATCACCAAAATTCAATTCCAGATCTGGGAAGTATTCTTTCTGAACTGATGTATACCAATTTTATTGTCCGTCACGGCAGTTGTATCACCAAAATTCAATTCCAGATCTGGGAAGTATTCTTTCTGAACTGATGTATACCAATTTTATTGTCCGTCACGGTAGTTGTATCACCAAAATTCAATTCCAGATCTGGGAAGTATTCTTTATGAACTGATGTATACCAATTTTATTGTCCGTCACGGCAGTTGTATCACCAAAATTCAATTCCAGATCTGGGAAGTATTCTTTCTGAACTGATGTATACCAATTTTATTGTCCGTCACGGCAGTTGTATCACCAAAATTCAATTCCAGATCTGGGAAGTATTCTTTCTGAACTGATGTATACCAATTTTATTGTCCGTCACGGTAGTTGTATCACCAAAATTCAATTCCAGATCTGGGAAGTATTCTTTCTGAACTGATGTATACCAATTTTATTGTCCGTCACGGCAGTTGTATCACCAAAATTCAATTCCAGATCTGGGAAGTATTCTTTCTGAACTGATGTATACCAATTTTATTGTCCGTCACGGTAGTTGTATCACCAAAATTCAATTCCAGATCTGGGAAGTATTCTTTCTGAACTGATGTATACCAATTGTATTGTCCGTCACGGTACTTGTATCACCAAAATTCAATTCCAGATCTGGGAAGTATTCTTTCTGAACTGATGTATACCAATTTTATTGTCCGTCACGGCAGTTGTATCACCAAAATTCAATTCCAGATCTGGGAAGTATTCTTTCTGAACTGATGTATACCAATTTTATTGTCCGTCACGGCAGTTGTATCACCAAAATTCAATTCCAGATCTGGGAAGTATCTTTCTGAACTGATGTATACCAATTTTATTGTCCGTCACGGTAGTTGTATCACCAAAATTCAATTCCAGATCTGGGAAGTATTCTTTCTGAACTGATGTATACCAATTTTATTGTAAGTCACGGTAGTTGTATCACCAAAATTCAATTCCAGATCTGGGAAGTATTCTTTCTGAACTGATGTATACCAATTTTATTGTCCGTCACGGCAGTTGTATCACCAAAATTCAATTCCAGATCTGGGAAGTATTCTTTCTGAACTGATGTATACCAATTTTATTGTCCGTCACGGCAGTTGTATCACCAAAATTCAATTCCAGATCTGGGAAGTATTCTTTCTGAACTGATGTATACCAATTTATTGTCCGTCACGGCAGTTGTATCACCAAAATTCAATTCCAGATCTGGGAAGTATTCTTTCTGAACTGATGTATACCAATTTTATTGTCCGTCACGGCAGTTGTATCACCAAAATTCAATTCCAGATCTGGAAGTATTCTTTCTGAACTGATGTATACCAATTTTATTATCCGTCACGGTAGTTGTATCACCAAAATTCAATTCCAGATCTGGGAAGTATTCTTTCTGAACTGATGTATACCAATTTTATTGTCCGTCACGGTAGTTGTATCACCAAAATTCAATTCCAGATCTGGGAAGTATTCTTTCTGAACTGATGTATACCAATTTTATTGTCCGTCACGGCAGTTGTATCACCAAAATTCAATTCCAGATCTGGGAAGTATTCTTTCTGAACTGATGTATACCAATTTTATTGTCCGTCACGGCAGTTGTATCACCAAAATTCAATTCCAGATCTGGGAAGTATTCTTTCTGAACTGATGTATACCAATTTTATTGTCCGTCACGGCAGTTGTATCACCAAAATTCAATTCCAGATCTGGAAGTATTCTTTCTGAACTGATGTATACCAATTTTTATTGTCCGTCACGGCAGTTGTATCACCAAAATTCAATTCCAGATCTGGGAAGTATTCTTTCTGAACTGATGTATACCAATTTTATTGTCCGTCACGGTAGTTGTATCACGGTGATGTTAAATTTTATTGTCCGTCACGGCAGTTGTATCACCAAATTCAATTCCAGATCTGGGAAGTATTCTTTCTGAACTGATGTATACCAATTTTATTGTCCGTCACTCAGTTGTATCACCAAAATTCAATTCCAGATCTGGGAAGTATTCTTTCTGACGGCAGTTGTATCACCAAAATTCAATTCCAGATCTGGTAAGTATTCTTTCTGAGCTGATGTATACCAATTGTATTGTCCGTCACGGTAGTTGTATCACCAAAATTCAATTCCAGATCTGGTAAGTATTCTTTCTGAGCTGATGTATACCAATTGTATTGTCCGTCACGGTACTTGTAACACCAAAATTCAATTCCAGCTCTGGTAAGTATTCTTTGTGCCTCAGGAAGCCAGAGTCAATTTTTTGTTGAACAAAACCAGCATCACAGTTACAGGTGGTACATGAACCTTCACATCCGCTGGATTTCAATCCACACTCGCATTTTTTTGAGTCTGTAACTTCCTTACTCCAATATTACATGGGCTGAAACATTCCTCCAACCCAACAGCCATATGTTTCCGTTTTATATATTACAATTAACCAAATGTTACCTTACGTGTAGAATTTATAAGTATCTCTGTTTTCATTAAAAAAAACAAACACACACACACACACACACACACACACACACATACACACACTCGAGGAATTTGGAACGATACTAAAATATTACTAAACAAACATTACTCACAAATCTATTAACACTACTCGTTGTGATGGGGGCAACTGGGTTGATCAAGCAAAACTTTTAAAAATACCTTGAAACAATACCAGGTAAACCAAGCTGCTAGGAGGTGCAAATAGCAGCGAACAAAGGAACATGATCCATCCTAAAACGATCGTTAGGATACAAATACTATTTATAAAGGGATCAAGTGTTAGCTCCAGTCAGGGGAACCTTGGCTTCTAGAAATTGTTAAAAGAAAAAAAGAAGAATTCGGAAGTATTAAACATTGTTAAACAAACATACACACATTGTAAAGATTTTAAGTGCCATCCTTGGCCAGTTGAAAAGGGCTTAAAGAAAGTTCAATGCTATGGAATCCTTTGGTGATTCTTTGGTAAGCGTATAAGTCATATCCTACGTATTGGTAAAGGTCCAGTGATTTAATCCTATGTCCGTCGTCCATGAATGTTACAGTAATTATGACCAGTAGGGTCGGTTAAGTATTGTATCAGCCTCAAAGTACGGCCAGTGATTGGCCAAGAAATAGATCACATGATCTCGCCTAGTCTATAAGTATGGATCTAGCACACGCCTTAAATACTAAAAATTTCTCAACACACATACAAATACAAACTACAACAGAACAGTTTGAATGTCCTGGGAATGACGTTAAACTCCCTGATGGTGAATTTCCAGTTCTGGAGGTTTGGGGAATGTGGAGCACCCCATTCATCACCATTGCTCCCTGGTCTACTCTGACCCGGAGTGGTTGTACATGTTAGGGTCCCATTTATGGGTTAAATAGAAAACATGAGTTTATAAACAAAATTGTATTATCCATTAAGAATTGATTTATTTCAAAACTCTATCGGCATTAAATGACCCACTGAGGTTGATATGCTGTAAAACAAACCAAACCAAATCAAAAGAACAGTTTGATTCAAGCAGCAATCAACATTTCTCGAGAATGCTCCGAGCATTCAGAAATCTTTTGATGAATGGATTTTCATCCCGAAGTCAAAGGTAAAGAAACAACATCGTACTTACCTCATTTTTGTTGCATCGTGATAACTTTCAAAACCAACCACACAAACAATGCTTCGAGAAAATTATAAAACTCTCCATCCCATCTATGGGTTAAATAGAAAACATGAGTTTATAAAAAAAATTGTATTATCCGTTAAAAATGAAATTATTTCAAAACTTTGTCGGCATTAAACATTTTTGAATATCAAATTACCAATAGAAGTATTCGGCATAAAATAACCCAAGGGGTTGACATGCCGTAAAACCTAACCAACCAAAACAAACGAAACTCTTCAAATATATAAATATAAACACTTAAAAAAAATGTCAAAATATTATTGTGTTGGAAATGTGATATGTCAAATACTTAAGTATGCACAGTATTTATCTCCCTTTAAAGAAATCTTCTTTGATTTTGTATGAGTCTAATACATGGGAAATGGCAACAAAACTACTCGTAGTGAAAATCTTTTTCACCGAATGATGAAAACTTTAATTTTTTTTCATTCAATGATATCTAATCAAAATGTTGATACTAATTAGTCATGCCTTTTAAATCAAAATTAAAGGATTATAACAGAACCAAAAACAGAGGTTTGGTTTGGTTTGTTTTGTTTTACGGCATATCAACCTCAGTGGGTTATTTAATGCCGATAAAGTTTTGAAATAAATCAATTCTTAATGGATAATACAATTCTTTTATAAATACATTTTTATTTAACCCATAGATGGGACCCTAAAAGGTACTACCACTCCGGGTCAGAGTGGACCAGGGAGCAATGGTGATAAAGGGGTGCTCCACATTCCCCAAACCTCCAAAACTGGAACCTCACCATCAGATAGAGTTTAACGTTATTCCCAGGACATGTAGACCCGCAGCCACTGCCTTCTAGCACCCATATGATAAAAAGGGGTTGGGGCTTGCCATAAGGGCAATAGGGTTGGGCAAAAACAGAGGGAAATATTCATTAAAAATCTAAAATATATAAAAACAGAAACTTGGTAAAAAAAAACTCTTTCATTTTATGTTTTTTTTTTTGGTATAGATTATCTGATAGTTAAATGAGAATGTCGTAAAATCTAATTTTGATATTGTTGTGATGTTAGTTCAACAGTAAAAAAGAAGTCAAGTCGAGGTAGGGTAAAAAGAGACAAGTGTATTTACAATAAGGTACAAGAACGGCTAGCTTGCCGCTAAACAGTAACAGTACGGTAACAGTACCACCTTTTCCCTCGGTGTCTCACTATTTATAGTGAGAACCGGTGTATATTCTCCACTGTAGGAACGGCCGATATAACAGATATTGACTAAAATTATTCTAACATCCAACACTTTTCTCTTGTCTGTGTTACAAATTCATCAAATAGTAATCACTTTCCTAATAGAAATATTTCATTTTTCTCGCTTTTCTGCTATATTGTTCCATCAGTAAGAAGGCAGGTCTTTAAAACTAGGTCTGATCTTTTGGCCGGTATTCGGTTATCCGTTTGTATCTCAAAGAATTTTATGTCTCTTATTTTCTAGGACAGGTTCTGGGTTTTTAGTATGGTCAAAACTTAAACTCTTGCACAATTCCCAATAGGTTCCCTTCCTCCCCCAGCCGTGTTTGGTCATGTATCCCCTTTGTGTCAGTCTGCTACATTCATTTATTAAGTGATTAAATGTTTCATCTCAATCACCATACAGCCCTGTCGGCTGAAGCTTTAAAATACACCAATTGCACCCCTGCAGGGTGTAACCCCACCCTCCAATGAGGCCATCTATGGACCGTGCGTGGCGACCTGAGATTCTGAAGGACGGTTGGTTGATTGTTTGGATTTTACGGCATGTCACCTCAT
Organism: Doryteuthis pealeii; assembly: GCA_023376005.1. NCBI lineage: Eukaryota > Metazoa > Mollusca > Cephalopoda > Myopsida > Loliginidae > Doryteuthis > Doryteuthis pealeii. The sequence goes on along the minus strand of CM042145.1, from coordinate 64,127,082 downwards.
TAGCTTAAAGACGGAATATTTGTGGCCGAGCAGTCCTTCACATGCAACACTCCACTCTAGCCCTTACTTAAACTAAACGGGCGGTCGGAGAGGCCCTGGATCAATCGGCTGGTCCTGTCAAGTCCTAGCACCTATATGAATGTCCCAACCCTATTGTCTTCATGGCAAGCCCCTAACCCTTTTTATCATATATGAGCTAGAAGGCTGTGGCTGAGGGTCGTGGTGTCCTGGGTATGACGTTAAATTGTATCTAGTGGTGAAGTTCCATTTTTAGAGTTCTGGGGAATGTGAAGTACCTTATTCATTGCCATTACTCCCAGGTCCACTCTGACCCAGAGTGGTAATACCTGTTAGGGTCCCATCTATAGGTTAAATACAAAGAAATGATTTTGAAAATATGTGATTAAAAAATTGAGTTTAAAACAAATTCATACCCATTAAGAATGAATTAAAAAAACGGTTTCTCAGTCGGTAGAGCGTTCGGCTAGAAACCACATGGTTCCCAGTTCGATTCCGGTCCTCGCCAACTCAACGTATGAGTGGCACAGGGATCTGTGCGGTAAGGTAAGGAGCTGATGGTAGGTGTGGCGCTCCACCTCAGATGCCAAAACAATCTCCTTGGTCTAGCGCTATTGAAAAGGGGATAGACTCCCTCGCTGATTGGCTAATACCGACTTTAGGCCGCCCCGATGACTTTACTAGACATGCCGTAAAATTCAAACAATCATTACCATATCACTTGTTATTCTTCTGCAGATCATCAATATTTAGATTGATATGTCTAGTTATTATGGCAACATCCGCTTAAAATTGATCTTGTGTCACATCCTGTTCGTGCGGAGAGATTAGTAAATACAGACAGTATTCACAAATCCCTGTAAGAATGGGGGGGGGGTATCAATAAAATGTTTGTAGGTACGGTCATTACTTTTGATCTGGGTCGTGGCGTCTAATTAAAGGAATTGGTAGTTTCTATACTTATCTGGATCGGAATTGCTGATATTCTGCATTTGTCGTTGGACTGGAATCTTCTCTGTTCTTTTTTTGTGTATTTTGTTTCTTTTCTTTTCTCTTGTGCGATGGCCACAAAACTTGAGAACCGCTGATTTTTATTCGTTTTGTTCTTTTATTTTCTTTCCATTATGGCCTTCCGTATATCTCAACAACCTTTCGTCACCTTGATCTCCCGTCTTAAATCCATGGCACTGGCCTGGCATCCGGTATCAGGTTTAACTTCCGTTTCAGAGCAACTGACGTAACACAAGTCTGGAAATTACTTGGGATTTCCTGGTTTCTTTCTGGAATGTCTATTTATAGACTCAATTAGTGTCTTCAGATTTTACTTTTGTAGCCATGTCCAGATCTTCTGATGTGCAATTTCCTTCGTTTGATAATTAAATTATCCATACATATTTTTTTCTCAATTTTGTTTTCTGTTTCTTACTAAGTTATTTCTGTTGATTTTGCTGTTACTGTCTCTAGTAATCAATGTATCTTTGCTTCTTTCGAGTCCCTGAATTGTTTCATCTATGTTGTATTCGATGCTGGTGAAATTCCCTTTCTCCATCTTTTCTTGATATATAAAGTCTGCCATTTCTCAGGTTGAAGGCTTTGTGCATCGTCATCAATTTTATTGTTCATAAGTCTAAGCTTTTCTCTTTTCCATTTTAAAAAGTGCCTTACAGAGAAAGACTGCGCAGATATTTATTCTTTTGATGAGATTTCTGTCGTAGAATTTGGTTTTGAGATGTTTTCTTGTTCTTCTAGCTATTTTTTAAATATTTTCTTTCATTTCCGTTTGTTTAAGAGTATCTGCTTCTAATATTCCGAGGCATCTGTAGATTTCTTTTTATCTAAGTCTTTTGATGCTTTCCTTAAGTTATAATTCTTAGCTTGTTTTTCTTTTTCTTTTTCCTTTTTAAACTATAAGCATCGCGTATTTTTCAACTCTAAATTCCATTCCTATATCTCGGCTGAATATTCTAATAGTTTCTATCAGGGTTTCTAGTTGTTTTTATTCTTGGAAAAGAAATCTTTATATTATCCATAGGTGATTCATCTGGCGATTTAGTAATGTTACACAAATGTGTTTATTTATAAACAGAGGCAGGAAGTCGGTTGGTAGGTAAATTGACGCCACCCATATAATTCTTTTCAGAGTTTCCCGCGCTGAGATCAGCAAAGGCCACACATGACAAATAACGAGATCGTTGATTGGCTGAGAGGAAGACAAGTAACGAGAGAAAGTAACGCGCCATAAATGCGAAATTTAACGAATTAGTCGGTATTTTAATTCGATTCTTTATAGATACTTATGTACGGTTTACTTATATTAGTTAATGTGGTTTTATAAATATTTAACTCATCGTACCACATTTATAGTATTTTTAGTAGGTTACAAAGGAATGGTCTACTTACTGTTAGGCCCAGCTATGCCAATGAATCATAAAAGAAAGTTTCTGTGTCTGGTATACCAGTTTTTAACACCTACTCTGAAGGCTGATTGGCTCCAGCATTAGCCAACTAGATGTACAGAAGCCGAGGTCTGCGTTGGAATAACTCTATTTAAAGCCAGTTTATCTGCTAGCGTAGAACAAGACAGGTGACGCACTAGAGTTTGATCATCTCTAGTGGGGTCTAACTGGCGAGGGGGTATTATGAACCAGTAAATGAAAACATAACTTATGACGCCACCCAACAAGAGTCGTTGGAAATCGCTCGGAATAATCGCAACGTGGATGACTCGAATGGAAAAGATTCGAAGGATATGGCTCACAAGAAGAATACTTCTTATGAAGAGAAGGCTATTCGAACGTCACTAAATTATCACACAGATGATAATTAAAAATGAAGGTTGCTTATGAAGAGAAGGCTATTCGGGCGTCACTAAATTATCAGAGAGATGATAATTAAAGAAGAATGTTTCTTATGACAAGAAGATAAAAAAAAACAATGAACTGTTGCCAATGTTACCAATCACAGTTGAAGCTAAGTAAAGACTATTAACTCCTCATCCCTTATTATCTCATTTCTATTTCGTTGCCTACATTATGAAGTTGAAAATGTATTCACCATTCTCTTGACAAATATTAACTTGAACGTTTTTCTATTCATAAGAAACCCCTTCTGTTTATTTGATGTTGTTTCGCAATTAACGAATATTCTTTCATCTTTGACGGTTTGTCATCATTTCTCATATCTTCTAGGATTTTTAGCTCATTTTTATTTTCAGTGTGTTTGAGTAAATCTTTCAGGAGATAAGGAATTTGTTTTATGTAACAGGCATATCTGCCGATTCTGACGGACTCCTGACTTGTGACTGTAAGGTGCATGGTGCAACGGTTAGAATCTTAGGAAATGGACGCGTCACCCCGAGTTCAAATCCTGGACAACGCTACAGTTCCCATAGCGCTAATACCATTGGGAAAGATATGAATCCAACTACTCTCCCTCAAGCTATGGGTAAATTGCAGGAAAGACTGGGCTCCTTAATCTTGGTTTTGCAGCCAGTCTAGGAGAAGGAAAACTCTGAATTCAAACCAATTTAACTCCGCTTAAGAAATTGACCTTGTGTCACATCCTGCTCATGCGGAGGGGTTGGTAAATATATACATCGGACTTTTTACGTTTATGTACCCCCTCGTTACATCTCTCTCTGTCTGTCTGTCTGTCTGTCTGTCTGTCTGTCTCTCTCTCTCTCTCTCTCTCTCTCTCTCTCTCTCTCAAACCTTTAAATCCGCTTGGGGGAGGGGTTCACTATTAGAATAGGTTCAGTCCTAATTAATGATCGATTTCACTATTTTTTTCAGTAAACAATGGACATTATATTTTGAAGATACTATAAGGTTTGAGAGATTCCGCCTGTTGAAGCTTCGTTTTTTTGTCAGAATCGACATCATAAAGTGTACTAACACTTAGAACAACGAAAGCCTCATTATCAAACACCGTCATGATGAGACACGTTTGGTTCAGGTACACGTCAATATTGTCTCGGCCGGTTCTGTGCAATAAGCTTTACATTAGAAAATGCCTCCATGAGGCTACAAAAATGTCACTATAAGGACCAGTTCAAATACTCACTGAAAGTAACGGGTATAAACTATCAGACCAAGAAAACTGAGACAGCGGACTGAGTGTCGGTGAAAACTATCATCTACATGATTAATGAGCTCTTTGAAACGAAAAAGAAATGCTATCGTGTCGAAAAAGTAGCGAAAGAAATGACGTTCCTCGCACAAAACGAGTACAAACGTGTCTTGCGTGCAAAATTAGTGAGGTGCTCGAGAGAAAATAAGATATGGCTGCCATAACACTGTAATTTAAAGAAACGCGATCACGGAACCAGGATAATCGACGAGAGTGTATTTTCACGTGTGAATTGTTTTCGAAATATCAATATGATTTGGTGCGTGATAATGAGTTTACGTTGGTAACTGCTGTGTTAATGTTGCAAGCGATAGACTTTATCATAGAACTTCTTAAGGGATCGGTATACAAATATCAGTCCAGAAGAAAGGAACGAAAGCAAGGGTCGTAGCTATATAGACTAGGGTAGATCGATTTTTCACCTTTTAAAAATATCAAATTGTCCATCATGTAAAAGTTGTCAGTGCGTATACTGAATACATATACCAAAAATTAGATCTTTTATTTGCTCCATTGTTTGAGGAAATAGCATCAAAGATCGTCTACTAAAATGTACTAAAGATCCTCGTTTTCGCAAAATTTAGCCTAGAAATTTGTTAGAAAATTTACCGTTTTCAATATTTAAATCAGAAAAGTAATTTTATTTTATTAAAATGAAACGAATTAAATATTATAAATAGAATTGAAATTAAGAATGTATCCCCCATCACCACTGACACCTCTGATATGATGTTTTCTACTTCATTAATTAAGCTGCAACAGACGATCTTTGATGCTACTTCCTCAAACAATGGTAAAGAAAAAGATCTAATTTTTGGTATCAGTATTCAGTATACTACCACACAACTTTCGCATGAATGGACAATTTGATATTTTAAAAAATGAAAAATTGAAATAGCCTAATTTGCAATCACCCTTTTAAAATTAGTAAACTGAAAGCGGAGTTAAAATGTCTTGATATCCGCAAAACTGAAGCGTTTAGTAACACGCAATAATATCGACCTGTTGACCTCCTTTAAAATACAATCGCTTTGTTAAACGTATCAGATTGGCAAAACATTATATTAAGCAAGATTTTCATTTTATTGTTCACCGATGAATGTCGGAAGAGTGTTGGAGTAATGACGGAGATTCTATTTTGGACAAGAACCACTGATGATGAGTTGATTAGCCTCTAGAAGGTGGAAGGTTGTTTTAAAATTACATATTCTGAATTCAATTGTGGTTTCGGAGCTTTAATATCGTTACCACTGACTCAATATGTTATAGACATTTCCAACCCGTCCTTCGGGACGGGGGTTCGGTGTGCTTCGGCCACTGGATTGGTGTTGAATTAATAGCGTCGATCCCAGGGGGCTTTCCCTCCAGGCAATACCTGCCCCCTTGACTTAAAGGGGTAGGGATGGGTTTATTGCTCAGCGCCTGAGGCGCCCCCTTGAGGGGGAATGCCGACGGGATCGACGTAATGTTTGTTCTTTCCCACCCATGAGCTTCGGCTTGTGGGTGGGCCCACATTAAAACGAGGCCTTGTGCCCAGCCCATACAAGTGGGGTATGAGGCAAATACCCATTGACTCAATATATTAAAAGATGGAGTACCCATCAAGCATGAATAAAGCAACAACGTCTTCGGTATAAAATACCCAACAGGGGTTGACATGCCGTAAAGTCAACTCAAACCATCAAACATAAGTTTGAAAGTATCTTGTCGTATGGTTTCGGGAGAGAATGTAACAATACCCGGACTGCACTCGCGCACTTTCGTTGCACAATGTTGATGGCCCCACGTTGTATGGTTCTGTGCTGGCCGATTCGAAGGATACGAGTCAGGGACAGGTTCACAAGGATGAAAAACACAACACAAAGTTTGATAATAGGACGCTAATGGAGGTTGATTGCTGTCTTCACTGATATGTGTCCCTAGTTATTTATTATCTATTCCTACTGAGACGACACTATCACTTTGACTGCCGGTCTGAAACTAACTGCCTAGGGGCTTGAGCCAGCTGAATATATGCAAATTCCCCCATACACAACCATGGATTTGACCATCCAGAACGTGGGTACTTACTTTTCTTCTCAGACTTTTTGTCTGCGATTTCTCTTAAAACGATAGCCACAACATTCTTATCAGTCTCAGTGTCACCACTTTTCAGACCATTCACTTTTTCAATATGCATTTTCTCTTAAAATCTACACCCTAAAGATATTAGCTTTAACTAGATTAACATTATGGTGGTCTTACATCCATTATGACTCTCTTGAACTTTATCTTACTGATCGAATTCTATATTCCTTCTTTTTTTTTTTTTTTTTGGTATCTGACTATATTCTCACTTAACCATTGTGTCACATGTTGTGGGTTTTTAAGGGTAAAAAATAAGACAAACGACTGGTGAAAATGGATACAAATGTATTGAACAAAAATGAGTAGAAATTACAGAAAAGAAAGTGGAGTTGCGTCCGACCATACAGTTGCTAACTGACTCGCGTTGCTTGTGGTATTTACATATTTCCCACTTTTACACTATATGGCACAAGGCCGTTTTATGTGGGCACCACCCACAAGCCGAGACTCATGGGTGGTAGGTAGAAAAATTGCGTCGATCCCGTTATCATTTCCCCTCAAGGGGGCGCCTGGGATCGACGCTATTAACCAAACGCAACCGGTCCAGTGGCCGAAGCACCACTGGACCAGCAAGCCTACGCGAGTAAGCTTAGTCGCAACTCGCGTTGCTTGTGCCCCAAGCCACAATTGTCCCTGCTACTTATAGTAGTAGTCGGTTCATTCCATTTATGTACATAGGTTATATCACCTATAAAATTAAATTACCGAGAAGTTTGGTTTTTTTAATAAAAGAAACAAAAATAGTCTCAGCTATATTTAAAATGAAATTTTGAAATATGATCCGTCATTGAGACTTACGGAGCGGAAAGAAAAAGTTATAAATAATTAAGAATTGATAAGTGTATGAAAACTGCTGATTCTAGTCTTATGGCGTTTAATATTTCGCTGGAGATTGACGCAATGACATTGTTGTCTCTCACAAAATGTTGCCGTTCTTTCTACGACCGATGCAAAAATAATACATTTACAAAGTTATGTCTTTCAATAAGGAAAAAATAAGATTTAGTAATTATTAAATCAAAGCAAAATCTATATATCAATACTCGTGTACGACCGTTATCATCTTGCAACACCCACTGGCTAAAAATGAGACCGTCCTTATCGTTCAAGACAAAATGCAAAAATGTAAATCCTGATTATTTGATGATGCTTATCCGCCGAATTCTTATATCTTATGAGTATCGTCACTTCAGTTAAATAATAGACCATTCCGTTTTTATTATTAAAAAAAGGGAAAGAAAAAGGACATGCTACATAGAAAAAATATAATAAGAAAGAAAGAAAGAAAGAAAGAAAGGGAAAGATAAAAATAGGGGTCGCGTGGAAGACATAACGCTAATCTGAGTAAAATCATAATTATTATGTATTTTATATATTGAAGTATTTACAGTAGTGCTTAACTAAACATACCAAACGTTGTAATAATCAAATAATATCATCATACTATGATATATCCACAGGTCCTGCTAGTCTAGTAGAATTACGTTTGCACCTGAAGTGTAAAGAGGTCAAAAATATTCTGCGTTCAGGTTAGCGATCAAAATGAGTTGGTAGACATTGCTAAAAAATTATTTGCTGCTGTGTGCTTGTAAAATCTGCTCATAAACATCGTGATTCAAAATATTGAGAGCTGCACAAGGATGCTGCGAGCAATCTTAACCCCAAATTATGAGTTACAAATTATTAAAATAATTAATTGAAATACCTAATTGTTCTACACATTCACTTAGTTACCGAGTTAATCTGACATGAATAGACGTGAATTTTTCAAAAGCATAATTCGTCTACACCATTATAGCCAGGTGTTTTTCAATTTGGTACTTTCTTCAGTAATTCCCTTAGCAAACCCAGGTGTATCTCGTCCTTGAAGTTTTCTTCAACTATTTGTAATTCCCTTTTCATGTTACTTATCCACTCGATCTTCCTATTATGTTCTTTCTTTTACCACATCTTTCTCCCAAAAAGTCTTTGCATTCAGTTGTTCGTTTGCTGTCAGCCTTTCTCCAATGCGCATGGGCACGACACCATAAGATAAATCGATGTATGTAGTATAGTAGGGGAGGTCGATGTTTTACTTTTTTTAAAATATCAAATTATCCATCTATGTGAATATTGTGTGTTAGTATACTGAATACTGATACCAAAAATTAGATCTTTTACTTGTACCATCTGTTATTATCTGTTTTCCTATCACGGTCATGAGCTGGTATTCTTTCAAAAAACGGGCTTCAAAAAATATAATTGGGAAAATGAACTAAAATAAAATACTTACGTCTTAAAATTTTCTAAGTTTTAACTTAGTTAAAAGTCCACAAGTCTTTTTGTATAAATCAGGTTAATATTACATCCTTATCTGTGCTACTATTTATATATATATACATATATATATATATATATATATATAATATGTGTGTGTGTGTGTGTGTGTGTGTGTGTGAAAAGAGGGTGTAGTAACGGACAAGCCAGAGAAACGAGTAAGTCGCAATTTTGAATGTTGAAGTAATTAACTGAATAAGTCGTAATTCTGAATGAAGATAAAAGTGTGCAGGACCTTTGTAGAGCTGGGTTAGAAAACCGATATAGTCACAATAAGCCTACTCGAGTTTCTCCGTAGGATCCTCTGGGCTTATATATATATTATATATATATAATATATATAATATATATATACAGATGATCGTACCCGAGTGAAAATCGCTCACCACTTTAATACCCCTTCACACAATCTAGACTACTTGAAATGTATCTTAATCTAACACGGCTTTCCATCCACTCAAGCCAGGAAACTAGCTGAATTAAGATGGATCATTAGACTAGACTCACACAGAAAAGGACTAAATACAGATACCAGCACACTAAAAGCTTACACTTATTTCCAGGATACCCCCATACCACCAACCCCATGAACCCTATCAGCTTACTACACACAGTACAAACTCACTAACCACCAACCAACCAATCAACACCCAGCATCACCTCCTCGTCAAAAAGAGCAGCAAGCAGCCAGAAAATTACTACTATCCTCAGGTCTTGACGAAGGGAGCTCATCATAATCCCGAAAATTCACCACTACTACTAAATAAATGGAACTAAAAAAAACAAGAACCGCGTTTTCTGATATTTAGTCCAAGATGAATATATTATGATAAGTACATTAATATAATATAACACTTTAATGCTTCACACGAATGCTCAAACATGATACATGTACTTCCGAAAAACGGATTAAGATACAAAAATATATCTCAAATACATATATATATATATATATATATATATATAGCCTGCTATATTATAGATTAATAGTGCTCAATATCCTAGATAGAGCATGTATTTCTTAGAGAGTAGCGTAGATATGAAGTCAATGGCGTTTGGTAGCTAAGAGTTTCTTGCTTTAACAGTTCTGGTTTCATTGGCGAGAAACTGTGAATTACCAAGTGACGTTGACTTGATGTCCACCTTACCCTCACTTATATATATATATATATATATATATATATATATATATATATATAGTCAACGACAAAATTATTGAATATTTTGACCCATTACTAATGATTTATATCCGTATGATGCCAAACGTTTTATTTGTTACGTACAAAAAAAGGAATCTACATCTCAATTTTGAAATTTTATCTAAAAATTAACAAAAGAGGAAAACACAAAATTATCAGTATGAAAAATAGAATCTAATATCTCTCTCTCTCTCTCTCTCTCTCTCTCTCTCTCTCTCTCTCTCTCTCTCTCTCTCTCTATATACCCGGGAATGTTAGAGTGGTATATACGGATATACAACACACCTCTGTCATTCCTCTACTGCATTTCATCCATCGTTTGAAATAGCATCCCGACTCTAATATTTTTGGTTTATATTAACTAGCAAGTATATGCGACTTCCAGACATAAGAATACAAGTTTTAATGTGATGAAATATATTAAATTAGAAAGACTAACGAAATTAAATAAGAACGCATTTAAAATGGTTACACTTATTCTAATTATATTTTAATTGGTTTCTATATAAAATCATTCATAGAATTGTTTTTAATACTTTGGAGAATAAAACAATAATATTAGAGACTAATAACACCAAGTAATTATTTATCAAACCCGATTTTTTTTTAATATTTTGGACAAGATTTTTTTTTTTTTGGGGGGGGGGTCTTTCGATTTTGTTGACCGATTATTTATTCGAACTTTCAATTCTCGGCAGAGATTTTCAATAGGATTCACGTCAAGACTCATTGAAGGCTATGAGAGAACTTTAATCTTCTTTTTCTGAAGCGATCTAGATCAGGATTTTGCTCTTCATCTAAAATGTTGATATAATCTTCAGATTTGATTATTTCTTATATTGCAATTAATTTCTTAAGTTTAACAGGTTTGAATTTAGAGTTTTCCTTCTCCTAGACTGGTTACCTACTATTTATCCATAGCTGGAAGGAGAGTAGTTGGATGCATAACTTTCCCAAACCTCGTCTAGAATTTAAACTATTATATACTATAACAATGAAATATTGATTAACAAAAGCACTGATAATGACTGACATTCCGATGGGCTCCTACGATGGTGCAGAAATATGTGACTAGCGGTTGCTTACTGTTGTATAATATCAACACGATAGTAGACCCTATTAACCACGGAATTAACTGTGATGACTGGTTGCTTACATTAAATAACAGTACCCCTAAGAAAGGAGACAACACACGTAAAATATTTCATTGTCTATGTTGAGAATTATGATATATATGGTGTGTAATGGACCTCCGTTCCTACTTATAGACTAGGCCAGATTTATGTGATCTATCTCTTGGCCAATCACTGTCAGTACTCTGAGGTTGATACAATACTTAACTGAACCTACTGGTCATAATTACCGTAACACTCATGGACGACGGACATAGGATTAAATCACTGGACCTTTACCAATACGCAGGATAGGACTTATACGCTTACCAAAGGATTCCATATCACAGGACTTTCTTTAAGCCCTTTTCAACTGGCCAAGGATGGCATTTAAAAACTTTACAGTCTATTTCATGAATTTGGTTTTAAAATCGAAATCGACACAAAGCTAAAAGTCACCGACATCGTGGATATCTCTTTCAACCTTAATGATGGGTCTATATCCAGTCCCCTTTGATATAAACAATCCCAAAATATCATCGAGTAGCTTCCATGTTTTAATATTGGCGCTGTGATTGGGGGGGGGGGCTCGCATTACTCGTATAAAGTGTTCTGTACATCATTAGGTCTAAAAAGCTCAATTTTTGTTTCATCACATTGTTCACAATAGCAAGTTTCTTTGTCCAAGAACATTTTTTGCAAAATTAAACCTAGCAACAATTATTGTATACCCTTTCTTTCCTTACTTCTATTTTTCTTCTGCTCATCTTTGGTATCTTACGTTCTTCTCCTAGCGTCTGGACTTCGTCTTGGTGGTCGGTCGCACTTAATTCATTTCTTCTTCTAGATCAGTCTTGTTCCCAAGACATTCATCAACCACAAAACCATATTATTTATGTAAGCTTTTATTTACTTAACTAAACTTTTTTCATCTAACTAACATAACGCGTGTGTGCAGTGAGCTTCAGCTAAGGCAGAAAGACCTTATCTGCCTGACGTCCCTGCTGAAACTGAGAACCAACCAGGTCCCACGTGACTTCGCGTATTTCGCGGGCTTTCTATAATATTCCATGGAAAGTCCCGTCCGTGATATGAAAAGGGGCCATCACTTCAGAAATACAGTGGATTGACAATAATCTTATGCAACCGCATAGATTATGTAACACAATGTTTTAATATGAAACTTCCTATTAGTCTTAATATGTTGACCATTATCATCTTGCAACACCCTCTGATTATAAATGAGACCATCCAAATCGTCCGAGATGAAATACAAAACTGTAAATCCTGATTATCTGGGGTTGCTTATCTGCTGAATTCTTATTTCTTATGAGTGTCGTCACCTCAGCTAAATAATCGACCATTCCGGTTTTATTATAAAGAAAGAAAAACAGGAAAGAAAAAGGACATACTATACAGGAAAATATAATAAGTAAGAAAAAAAGAGATTTGTGGAAAGACAGAGAGAGTGTGAGAGCGCGTTGTTGGGTCAGTAAAACGAAGTCTGGTTTGTGAAGAGTGGTTCGTCCTGGTAATTTCCATACAACTCATTTCTATTTAAACAACGTTGTAGTGTGCAAGTAGTTTTGCTGATACACATCGTATCCAAACATTTTGCGATGTCTTTCAAAGAAACTCTTGGGTTTACATTGACATTGCGACACGGTGTTCATGCAGTTCTCGGTGACAATTTGGCTTTTCTTCTGTTGTGCCAAAATGTTAACCTTCTTTTTTAACGGACTGTACTGTAGATCTATGTATAGCTAACCGATTTGAAATAGAGCTCGATTTCTTGACTTGTGTAAGTTAATAATAATCTGTCTCAAGTCAATGCTAAGCTTCTTAGTCTCTATCGTGTTGTTAACGTAAGAATAACAATGGGGACACTCTATGTACCACATGATGTTCTTTGTTGGAATCATCACAAATATACAACTGAATGAATAGTTCAGAAGGCTTCGCCGATAAAACAATTTTGTAAATTACCTATACTTACAGGACCAATAAAATTAATCCGATATTTTCTAAGTAAAAGTAAAGTCATCGGGGCGGTCTAAAGTCGGTATCAACCAATCAGCGAGGGAGTCTATCCCCTTTTCAATAGCGCTAGACCAAGGAGATTTTTTTGGCGTCTGAGGTGGAGCGCCACACCTACCATCAGCTCCTTACTTTACCGCACAGATCCCTGTGCTACTCATACGCTGAGTTGGCGAGGGCCGGTATCGAATTAGGAACCTTGTGGTTTCTAGCCGAACGCTCTACCGACTGAGCTATCCCGGCCCCTTCTTTTTGTCTTTTCCGATTCTGCATCATTTGCCTATCAAATGTATGGTATTTAACTATTGTTCTGAAAATAGAGTTTTATATTTCCTTTTATATATTCCTGTAGTGACGAGTCGAACTTACCTGACTCAAAGCGTCCTCGGTGTCTGGCCAGCAAAATGAGACATGGCGGAAGAAGGAATGTGGTTGGGGCGGTACGCCACTGTACCCACTCTGAGTAAGAAGTGTCAAGAAGTTGGAGGGGGCAAAGTGGTTGCAAGGCATTATGGGTGACTACCCATAGTGCATTGCAACTTTTGTTTGACTATAAAAGCGACCCATTTTTGCCAGAACGGTGCATTGCATTTTTGTTCTTCAGTAACAGAGTGTCTAGGAAGAGGAAGAAGAGAAAGAAGAAGAAGAGAAAGAGAAAGAGAAGCTGGTAAACAATTTAGTGTGTGTGTGTGTGTGTGTGTGTGTGTGTGTGTGTTTATTAACATATAAAAAAACTAACATCATATGGACATTCATTGGCATTACAGTCTCGGAAGACTATATAGTTCTTGTGCCCCTGAAGGTACAGCGCTTCCTGTGACTGTTGAGTCCAATGTTCAAAAACCTTCGACCATAGATGTCGCATGTGAAGGCTGTCCCTGAAGATGTTGAGATGCCGGTGATTTGTTACCGCTGCTTTCTTCTGGGCCTCTTGGCTTCGTATAATAAAAACTAACATTCTACGGACATTAGATCCTCAGAATTAGGTAAATATATTTAAAATTGAACGTGTACGAATAATTTCGTCGTTGATTATATATATATATATATATATATATATATATATATATACCATCAGGTTTCTTAATTACTTTAACATGTAACCACGTGTTTCTAAGTGGGAAAAGGATTTAAAACGACTTGACATATTTAGATATTTTCGGCATTTATTTTTACTTCAAAACAAATATTCCAAATATCAGTTATTTTTACGACTTAAAAGAAGAAATTGAAAAACTTAGTTTTAAAGTCGATGAATCCCAGTATTTTTTGTTGATTTATCATTATTTCACTCGTAGTAATTTTTGTTTCTTTTTTTTACACCAGCGTTAGCTTATGGTCTTTCACTGGAGTCTAAATAACAACAAGTCTCCTCAGATCTGAAGGACTCTTCTGGGTATTCTAGTCGATCGCAACAATGCCGTTGTGTTGTATCGCGAGGTAGAAAGATACACATATGAATGGTGTGCTTAAGACATCTATTCAGCACCAGCATCCGTTGCTGAACGGATACATACAAACACACAACAAATAAGTACAAATAAGTAACAAGACAAACCCGCACTAAATGAGAAGGATCAATTCGGTATAGCCAACGCAGCAAAGTCAGTCTGAATATTATTCAGCTAGTTAATTTACTTTAATCATAGGCTATGTTATGGCTATGAGCCAGTCCATCTGATAAAGTGCCGAAGGGGTGTTAGCTACTCTCCAGCATGTTGACTCCTTCCCCCGATTTCCAGTTCCTCTAGTCTGTTTTCTAGACATTTCGGGAGCATTCCAAGTGCACCAACTATAATTGGTATAACTTTCACTCACATATTCTACAGCTTTTTCAATTATCTAGCACGTATTTGTCTATCTTTTCGTTTTCTTTCCCCCTGGCATCTGCTGGAAATTCAAAATCTACCAGTTGATAAGTATTTTTCTTGCAATTCAATACTAGGTCTGATCTTCTTGCTTGGATAAGGTGATCTTGCTTTATCTAAATGTCTCAGAGAATTGTATGTGTTTCATTCTCAGGAACATATTCTGGTTTATGCATATACCATATTGTTGTGGTCAAAATTCAGTTTCTTCCACAATACCCAGTGGATCAACTTTCCAGCCCAGTCGTGCCTAACCTTGTATTTCTGTTGTGATATTATTATTATTATTATTATTATTATTATTATTATTTACTTCTTTTGAGTTTTCACATCAGCGTTAGCTGATGGTCTTTCACTGGAGTCTGAGTGACAGCAAGTCTCCTCAGGTCTCCAGGACTCTTCTGAGTATTCTGGCAGATTGCAGCAGTGCAGTGTTCTGAATGGTTTCAATCCTTCCTCTGATTTCCAAACTTTCCAAATCTTTTTCTAATCCTTTTGGGACCGTTCCAAGTGCACCAACTACAATCGGTATCACTTTCACTTTCATATTCCATACCTTTTTCAGTTCCCTGGCAAGGTCCAGATATTTGTCCATTTGTTCATTTTCCTTTAGCTTCACCCTGTGGTCTGCCGGCACTGCAAAATCCACCAGTTGACAAGTTCTTTCTTTTTTGTTTATCAACACTAGGTCTGGTCTTCTTGCTGGGATAAGGTGATCCGTTTTAATTTCAAAGTCCTAGAGAAATTTATGTGTTTCGTTCTCAAGAACAGATTCTGGTTTATGCATATACCATTTTGTTGTATGGTCAAAAGTAAATTTTTTGCATAATTCACAGTGGATCACCTTCCCAACCCAGTCGTGTCTAGCTTTGTATTCTCGTTGTGCTAGTTTGCTACATTCGCAGAGTATATGGTTAACAGTCTCATCTCTATTACCGCAAAGTCTACATTTACTATCTCGTTGGGTCTTATCAATTTTCGCTTTTATATAGTTTGTCCTTATGACATTATTTTGTGCAGCAATTATTAATGATTCTGTTTCTCTTTTGAGGTTTCCTTTTCTTAACCATGTCCAAGTCTTTCCATGTGAAACCACTTCGATTTGTCGTTTGAAGTGTCCATATAATTGTTTTTCTTCCCATTTTTGTTTTCTAGTCTTTGTTGTTTTTCTGTTTGTCCATCTGTCACTTCTACTATTGTTGGCCGCCATAAGTAAGTTGTATTTGCTCTTTCTTGTGTAATCCTCAAGATGTTGGATTGTGGTTTCTACGCAGTCCTCTATGTTGGCAAGACCTCTTCCCCCTTCCTTTCTTGACACATACAATCTATCTCTATCATCTCTAGGGTGGAGAGCCTTGTGCATGGTCATTAATTTTCTCGTCCTTTGGTCTATCTGTCTGAGTTCTTCTTTTGTCCATTTTAAGAATGGTCCTGAGTATCTTATAATGGGGACAGCCCAGGTATTAATTCCTTTGATCAGATTTCTGCTGTTAAGTTTCGTTTCTAGAAGTTTTCTAGTTCTCCTGAGATATTCCTTTTTAACTTTTCCTTTCATTTCTGCTTGCATGATATTGTCCGCTTCCAAAATTCCTAAGTATTTGTAGCTTTCATTTTCATCAAGAGATTTTATAGTTTCCTGATTTGGTAGTTGTATTCCATTTAATAGTTTTCTTTCACCCCTTTTTATTACAAGCATAGCACATTTTTCGATTCCAAATTCCATCCCTATATCCTGGCTATATATCCTAATAGTTTGTACTAGGCTCTCCAATTCTTTTTCATTTTTTGCAAAAATTTTAATGTCATCCATGTACATAAGGTGGTTGATCTTTTCTTGTGAATTACTAAATTTGTATCCCCGGTACATTTTTCAGTATATGGTTTAGCGGCATCATTGCAATAATAAAGAGTAGTGATGATAATGAGTCTCCTTGGAAGATACCTCTTTGGATTTTTACTTCTGCCAGGGATTGTTTTCCAGCTTTTAATTGAACTCGCCAGTTTTCCATGGCTTTTTTAATGAAGTTTATAATGTTTGGAAATTTTATACATTTGTAGGCATTCTAAAATCCAGGTATGTGGGACCATGTCATAGGCTTTTCTGTAATCGATCCAGGCCATTGCAATATTTTTCCGTTTATTTTTTACTTCTTTAAGAATGTATTGGTCTATATAGAGTAAGTCGTGGGTTCCTCTTTTTCCCTTGCGACATCCTTTCTGTTCTTCTGGGAGAAGTTTCCGCCAATTGAGTGAAAAGTATACTTCTTCTCTTACAACAGCAGTTAGAATTTTCCACATCATGGGTAGACAAGTTATTGGTCTATAATTGCTGGGGACATTTCCTTTTTGTGGGTCTTTCTGGATTAGTGTAGTTATTCCTTTTGTCATCCATTCGGGTATCTCCGTTTCTTGTAGGCATCTGTTCAGTTGCTGGGCCATTCTTTTGTGGATAGTCGTAAATTTTTTGAACCAGAATCCATGTATGCCATCATGGCCTGGTGTTTTCCAATTTGCTACTTTCTTGAGTACTGATTTAAGCGTAATTACATGAACAGTATTACATTGAACATGAAATGAACATTATTATTATTATTATTATTATTATTATAACCTTCACATTTCATTCTTACAGTAACCCGAGGTTTGTGATAATAAATTTCCTTTCATCAAATTTTATCTTTTTTGTTTTTATTTCTGACGAGGTTTGATTTTTTTCCATTCTTCATAAAAGTTTAACTCTTCCGGCAAGTATTTGCAAAACACTGTAAGTACACTAATAATTATGATTTGGTTTGTTTTGTTTTGTTTTACGGCATATCAACCTAAGTGGGTCATTTAATGCCGATATAATTTTAAAATAAATTCCTTCTTAATGGATACACAATTTTTTTTATAAATGTATTTTTCTATTTAACCCATAGATGGGACCCTAACAGCTACTAACACTCCGGGTCAGAGTGGACCAGGAAGCAATGGTGATGAAGGGGTGCTCCACATTCCCCAGACAGGGACAATTTCCAAGCAGAGTAAAACTAATTTGGATTCACAGTTTCCTTCTACTAGATTGGTTGACTTACCAAGGGTAGATAACCCAGTATTACTACTATTTACCCATAGCTGGTGGAAGTAGTGATACCTTTATCAGTTACATTAGCGCGAAGTGAAATTCAAACAACTTCTTCCAGGATTTGAACTCAAGTCATTAATTCTATTGCCTACGACGATAACCGGTACACCAGGACATTAAGACCCTCAGTCTCAGTACATATATGATAAAAAGGGCTGGGACTTGTCATAAGGGCAATAAGGTTGGAGCAATCATATAGGTGCTAGGGCTTGACGTGCCCAGTCGATAGATCGCAGGGGCCCTCTCTGGCTACCCGTTTAGCTTAAGTAAGAGCCAAAGTGGAGTGTTGCTGGTCATTGACAGCTGAGCCACCAGGGTTCCATCCTTAAACGTTACAGGTCACCACCCAGCGCCAACAGGTGGCCCGATTGAGGGCTAACTAGTAGTAGTACTACATCACATGTATTTAAATGTTCACACCTGAATGAGAGGTGTTTATACCCAGAGATTAATAAAACTTATTTTGGAGTAAATAAAATAATGCCATAAAGAAAAAATGTATATTTTTATTATATTTTGCTTGAGGGCAACTACAATGCATGTATCGCATAAAATTTGATACTTTTTTTTAAATAGAAAATGAACTTGACCAGTCTAATCTCGGCAAAGGATCGCTCGGTGTGTAGAACATCGTACAGACTGTTTCGACTTTATTAAGTCTCATCAGCGATGTATACCAACGGCTTCCCTCTGACAGAAAAGGGAAGTCGTTGGTATACATCCCAGATGAGACTTAATAAAATCGAAACAGTTGTACGATGTACTACACACCGAGTGATCCTTTGCCGGGATTACACACGTCAAGTTCATTTTCTATGAAAAAAAAGTATCGGATTTTATACGATACATGCATTGCTATGTATTGTTAGTTTGCTATATTATTATTATTATTATTATTATTATTATTATTATTATTATTATTATTATTATTGTTCTAGTTCTTGTTCTTGTTCTTGTTCTTGTGAGTTTTTCACACCGGCATTAGCTGATGGTATTTCACTGGAGTCTGAGTGACAACAAGTCTCCTCAGGTCTACAGGACTCTTCTGAGTATTCTGGCAGATTGCAGCATTCTCTGCAATGATATGAAGAGAGCTGCCTTTAGCAATTTCGTTGATCATGATAGACTTTTCATCATCGTTGGGGCCTTTTTAACGTCCAATTGTTCGTAGAAATCAAAGAAGCTATTAGCGTGGGTCACCCAAAAAACAACGAATCTGAAATAAAAATGGTGTGATCTATAATATTGAAACCCTAACAATTTTATGCCATATTGCGCAGACCATCAGGGGAAAATTACATCAAAATCGATTCTCAAAAAACCATGATAGAATGGAACCTCGGTTCTCGAACGACTATGAAATCGAACAAATCAGAGTTCGATAAAAAAAAATTGAGTAAAAAAGGCCTCAGTTGTCGAACAAATGTTCAGACTTCAATCACACGAGTCGAGCCAATGAAAACAGAAACACGGGAATAACTGCCGAGCCAAACCAAAGACGGCCAAACAGCTGGTCGAAACTACCTAAGCAGCACTAGTTAGCGTCAGTCACTATCTTGAACGAGGGTGATATTATTTTTGTGTAAATTCTTCGCTTCGTTTGAGTCTATTCACTATTTTATGCTTACTTTATCCCTTATTCATGGATCCTAAAAAGGCATCAGTGATATGACTCGAAAGGTAAAAGGAAAGTTTTGAGGTCTGATCAAGAACGTATAAATCCACTTTAAACTATTTACTATGGAGAATATTGTTTCCAGTTTTCGAAAAAGAAAATCGGTTCTCGAAGATAATTTTAGAACTAATTATGCTCGAAAACCGAGGTTCCACTATATTCTAAATTACACTACCAAGCTATCATCATGGTTCTGAGTGTATTTGTTTAAATGATCTCTCAATAGCAATGTTCCACATTCGATTAAGAGCATGTATCCCTGCCCCGTAAAATTCTGTTGACTGTTTTTGAGCCACTTCTTCACAAGAGATTTCGCTCCCTCGTCACTGGAATAATGATGGCCTCTCAAAATATTTCCAATGATGAGGAAGTTAAGTCTGTAGAAAAGAAGTGGCTCAAAGAACAGTCAACAGAATTTTACGGGGCAGGGATACATGCTCTTATTAGAAGGTGGAACATTGCTATTGAGAGAAACTGTGACTATGTGGAGAAGTAGGGATATGGTCCACACAGGACCCACTTCATTTTGATGTATGATGCATGTTCCTGTGTTGGTAATTATACCAGTCCTAACCAAAATAGCATTACTTTTTGAGTCACCCTCGTATTATTACATAATCATTAGATACCTAATGATTATGACAATAGTGTAGAAATCATATTAGTGCAGCTGATGGCCTTGAGAGTGAGTGACAGCGTTTGACCTCACTCTCACCTTGCGTTCTGGGGATGGAACGTGAGAACCAGAAGGCCCCCTTCCGGTTTTAGGGGTAAGCAACTCAGTTAGAGTTAGAACTTAGAAGCGAAGCTAGCAAGATGTGAGTCTCACTGCGTGATTGTCTGGTCTGGGGAGCTACGAATAAAGTACCATCATCGTAAATCAAAGTCTTGTGATAATTACTAAAAACTAACCATGACACAAGGCTTCTGATAAAGAGTGATCCCCAACCGAAACCAGACCCGGAATCCTCAATAGAAGACCAGACGAGACCTTAGAAGATATACCAGATCCGTCCAGAAGAATAGACGACAGAGTAAGAAGTAAGAGAAGTATATAGCATATAGATATTTAGTGCCGGTAAAGAGGGTATGCAACAGTATATTCTCGATTAATATCATTATATTGTTTTCTTGTTAGGTAAGCGGTATTGAGTACAACTCCAAATAACTGGGGATCGATATAAAATCTGAATTCTTGTATCCTTATCGATTATTACACCTGTGTTCTCTCAAAGTGAAATGAACAATGTTCTGAACTACCAGACTGTAGTAAGCGAGTTTGGACTCCAATAAGACTATTAAGTTTACTTTCGGACTAATACTCAGGAGAAAGAAATGAAATCCCTCATACCTTAGCTAGGGTTTAAATAATATCTCTGCTGTTCAACAAGGATGGCTTTGACATTAAATGACCCATGAAGTTTGATATGCCATTAAACTAAGAAACCAAAACAAACCAAACAAAGGCAATCTATCGAAAAGGCACCTTCCAGACTCACTTGGAAGACAAAAAGGCACCTTCCAGACTCACTTGGAAGACGAAACACTTTTATTCATGCATCCAAAATTTCTCACTTACGCTCTTCAAGTGAAAACAAACTATGCAGTCAGGATACCTGACAATGGGATAATATAGCCCAAATTTACTTCAGATATCCGAATCATCAAAGGTTTAGACATTGTGGAAGACATTCTCACGCTCCACAATACAATACAGAGAAAATCTTGATTTGGACCGCATCATCAAACAACATAAAAAAGCCACATTCGATAGACCAGAAAAGGACACTTGTAAAGCATCGAAGTTACAATCTGTCGCACTCGGAACCAAAACACTGCTTAACAACATGGAGACATGATATTTCGATACCATATATATAACCATCACACCAAAGATGCCGTACTTGGAATCATTCACAAAGAACAACGATGGAACACTCAACACCCCTAACGAATACAAAAGGGACAAGAATTACCCACACCTACAAAAGACTACGATGGAACACTACACCCTCAAATAATATAAAAGGGGCAATCAATTATCCACACCTACAAAGAACACTACAACGCATAACTCTACACTCTACAAATTCAAAAGCAGGCACACAAGTATATACACCTACAAACAATTCCACACGTATTACATATTGAAAAATATTTTCAATATTTATCAATCTGCCAGGGGTTTTATAGGGATCGGCCCCTATATTTTTACGGCATGTGGAATTGACCAAATTAAAATAATTAAGTTTTCTTAAATAACTAGAGTTACAATGGTATGTCATGAGTTTAGAATTAGGTAAACAAAAGAGAATCGAATGAATATTAGTTTAGAAATATTTTAGGAACAATAGAAACAATGGTTTAAATTCATCCGATAATTTACGTCACCAGAATTCCACATGTACCAAAATCATTCGATATTGCATCATTGCAAATCACCTGATATTTGAGGAATATTTTAGCTTAATGATCACAATAGACAATGACAATAAGAAAATTATAAAAAGGCCCATTTAGCTGAAAGAGAAGGGGACACAGAGACAGTGAGGAGCTTTTGCTCTTCCTGACTCAACAGAGTTGGAGAGGATGCTCCTAACTCGACAGTGGGAACGTCCGAAAACATCAAATACGACTCAACAGGTCCGTCTATCTTTTCGTCTCCTATTTCTCTCTCTCTCTCTCTCTCTCTCTCTCTCTCTCTCTCTCTCTCTCTCTCTCTCTCTCTATCAACAACAACAACTTTCAATCACAAGTTCCAATCACAGACAAACTACTAATATGTTGACACAAGCAATCACACTAATATAAACACCATGTCACAGTTGTCACACACAACTATACACAGACACAATCAGACTGCAACACCACTGAAAGAACAATGAAACTATATTAATTGTATTTATGTATATAAAGTTTGTTTCCTTTATCGATGTCTTCTTCTTTTGTTACCTATGGAAACTACATTTTCCGTAGTCCTTATACATATAATTGTAGGGACCCATAACTCGGATCTACAACTCCTCAACCATACACTCCCCAAACAAACAGGGTTCCTACAAGGCCGACCAGCAAAAACCTACATCAGTCAGCTCTCTATGGATTCTGTATACAGTGTGGAGGACTATCCAGTGTACATAACTGATAGGGATGGTTGCATATATATATATATATATATATATATATATATATATATATACTAGCAAATATATGCACCCTCCGGGTGCGAGTATTTAAGTTTTAATATAATAAAATATCATATTAAATTAGAAAGGCTAATGAAACTGAATAAGAATGCAGATAAAAAGATTTGGAACAGAGGGGGTATGATTGAAAGATAGAACAACTTTGAAACTAACTCTTCCATCATTTTCCCTTACTCCCGTCTTTCATTGGTAAATTTTCCTAATTTAACTATTTAGTTAAAATAGGAAGTAAAGAATAATATTACAGTTATTTCTTCTTGTTAATAGATTTATTTTAAGATTCATCCCCGAGATTTTTGCTCATATTCAATAAGATAAAACCAAACAATTAGAAATCAATAATACTAAGCAAATATTTATTAAAATCAAATTTTTAAGATCAATATGCAAATTAGCCTTCCCATTCACACTGTAATCCGCTATTTTGTTGTATATATTAATACAATTGCATGTTATTAGTATGTAGATATGGTCAACAATCTTAATGATGGAAAACAATTTTATTCATAATTGAGGTTTAAATAAAATCATGGAGAATGTGATGTAAATAACTAAGGGAATTGTGACTTGAGTAGTGATATAGTTTCGGTTACAGACAGACAAACCCACAATCTCCATTATAATAAGATATATATATATATATATATATATATAATATATATATATAGAGAGAGAGAGAGAGAGAGAGAGAAGAGAGAGAGAGAGAGAGAGAGAGACACACACATCCGTGCTGCCAGCATAACTTAATAAGGATGAATTCTGTAATAAAGTACCACTGGATAGGTTGGCATTCCGTTAAAATCAATTAATCAATCGAGCACTTAGTTATCAGAGAAAGGGTAAAGGTTATATTATATACTCTTATAAACATTGGGTATGTAATAGAGAGAGACAGACAGACAGAGAGATAGATTAAAGATAGGGATGGTCTTACTTGTTACTCTGCAGGTTATTCTACTGCTTACTGGTTCTTCTTCTATCTTGTCGTCCGCCATGTAATCTAGTTGACTTTTATTTAAGGGCTTCTTCTGTTCTGAGCTGGACATTGCTTGTTTTTGATTATCAAATAACAAGACATGGTTTTATTATTTGATCAAGCTTTATTTTATTCTAGCCCATATTCCGCCGCGGAGAGTATTGACCCGGTAGAGCCGGTGATGACGTCCACCCTCCTTCAAAGCTGGGTCGAATCGAAACTCTGAATAAAAACTATTACGTGTCTGTCATGATGCGTTTTCAAGGGATCAAAAGGTCATAACCGTCACCAGTAATTTTCCACTTCCTAATCCCAAAGTTAACGGCCCTTAATTTAAATTCTTAGCTACAGGTCTGATCACAATTCATGACCTCTCATGAATTGTAACAGTTAAAAGGCTTGTGGATAAAGGAAAATATTCAAGAGCCGGAGGGGTAAGATGGCCGATCTCTCTGAATAAGAATTTATGAGGGGACAAAACTACCCTGATTGACACCATCAACACCACCAGCTTAATTAATCCCTGGTCATAAACGCCGCTGCCCCTAAAGCGACGAGAAGAACAGATCTTAAAATTTTTAGAACTCCCCAGAAAAAATGTATATATAAATTTCTGTTCACCATTTTCAATATATGGAAACAAATTGTTGAAGCCCTTAATATTGGTTGCTTCTTTTAAAAATGTTTACTAATGTCAGATTTAGAAAATCTATTAATAATGGAGATTGTCTGTATTTCTGTCTGTAACAAAAACTACGTCATAACTCTATGTCACAGCTTACGTCACAATATTCTTATGCTATATACACCCAAAATTTGAGTAAGCAATTTTAAAAATTGTTTTTTACTCTCGTCCTTTTTTTTTTTTTTACAGTAACAAGAAGTTAACTTAAAAATTTACAAATAAATAAATACCTACGATTTTGTGGAAAATTGATGTGGAAAATATTCAAAATAATTGCCTGATTATTACATGCACACAACATTTTATTTGAGAGGGACGCGGCTCAGTTTTCATTTCGAATAGTTTTATTCTTTTTTACCCCTTTAATAAATATGAGGATTTGTCTTACTTATGATACAAACCCTCTGACATTGAATTTTTAACTCCCACCCTCTCAGGCAATGTCTTTCAAAAATTAATTTTTACGACGCCCGGAGGGTGTTTTCTGTTGCTAGTAAATATTTTTTTAAAAAGATTGGGATATTTTTAAGAAAACATAGCATGACTAAAATATTTTTTGCCTTTTAATACTTAATATATATTGAAAAAACAAAGGTTCTACAGAGGGATATTCCTCGGTGTAAAAGATCCTGAAAAAGACATCAAAAATCCATTACAAATGTTTTCGTGAAATAATTTTGTTTTCCTTTTTTGTCGAGGTCGCACCCTTCGGGAACTTACGCTTTTCTTTAATCAACTTCTCACACGCAAAGATATCTGTTATCATATATCATGTTTATATATAAGTGTACACTAAGTCATTCATAACCCGGTTGTTTGTGGCTTGTATTTACCGTTGTTTTCTATAAACGACAGTAATCGACCTGACCAATTTTATTTTCCCCATTCCATACCAAAACAGTTTATGATTCATAAAAATGCCGCTGTGGAGCCGATTGACTTGGGGCCTTTATCAGCTCTTCACTGGATTCATTGTATTAAGTTAAGAAGTTTGCTTAACTATTTACGACATTGATTCATTTCAACTTCTCTGCAACCTTGAAAGATGTTTGTATGATATACGAGTTCCAGAAGAGTTACAAAAACAGTTTGTGAGGCGCGAAATGGGGGAACAGATATGTACAATCAGTTTGTGAGGTCAGGCGAGAAATGGAGGGAGGGGGATAGATCTGTGCACCTTTCAAAGATTCACTGTAAGTGCATATAGTACGACGGGCATTTTGATCATGAGATAAACAAATTTAAAGAAAAAAGAAATTATATATTTTTAAAAAGGAAGGAAATTTTGAGTGACAAATAATAAGAGAAAGAGAAATACTTTAAAAAGAAAATCAAGAAAAAGAAAAAGGAAAAAAAGAAAGAAAGTTAGACTAAAAGAAAAATTGGATTTAAACAAGAAAAATAAAGAAGAAAATAAAAAATTTAAAAAAACAAAGAAGAAAAAGGTTAGGAAATAATTTTAAAACGAGAAAGAATAAAATCGAGCAAAGAGAAGATTTTCAATAGGAAAAGTAAAAAGAAAGTGAAGGAGGAAAAAGAAGATTAGTTCATGGTGAAAATAAAGAAAGATCGAAAGAAGGTCGTGAAAAAGAAAAAGTCAAAATTAATAATGGGAAAAAGAAAGAAACAAACAAAGGAAACAAAGAAATAAGTTATGAAAAAGAACAGGTAAAATATATATGAATGAAAAAAGAAAGAAAGAAAGAGTGAATGAAAGAAAAAAAGAAAGAAAGAAAGAAAGAGAGAAAGGGAGAGAGTAGGCTGTGAAGAAGAACAAGTCAAAATAAATGAATGAAGAAGGAAAGAAAGAGAGAGGCTCGTGTAAAAGAAAAAGTCAGAATATATGAAAAAAGAAAGAACGAAAATAAAAAAGAAAGAAAGAAAGAAGAAAGAGAGAGAGAGAGAGAGAGAGAGAGAGAGGAAAGAAGGTTGTGAAGAAGAATAAGTCAAAATATATAAATGAAGAAAGAAAGAACGAAAAGAAAGAAAGAAAGAAAGAAAGAGAAGAAAAAGAAAGAAAAAATTGTTTAATAACGGAAATATAAAAAAGACCCTATTTATCTTTCATCATTTTGAATGATGCAAAAAATTCACATCCTTCAAAAGTGACGTTGAAGGACATGCGATCTGAAAACTATAAATACATTCGACGCTAAACTACGTCATATGTTGTTCAATTTCCTTTTGTCCGAAAAGTTGTTTATAGTTCTTGTTGGACGGCTGAAACGCACATGCGCGTGTAAATAACTCGCATTCCAACGGAAGCTTTTGCGCATGTAGAATATGGTCTCAATTGTTTTGGAAAATGATAACATTACCAAACTTTATAAGTAAACAGTGTTTTCATTATGCCTATTTGACCATACATGAACCTGTACAGATTTTTGTGAATGTGTTTATGTGTGTGTATATGTCAATGAATACGCGTGTGAGTGAGTGTGTGTGTCTGTGTGTGTGTGTACGGATATCTGCATGAATAGATCAGTGTGTTGGGGGGGTGTATCTCAATGCATATACAATTCTACGAGTGTACTGCCATGCGTATAAATACCTGAATTAATGCAGGCGTGAGGGTTCATGTGTACGTATATGCGTATGTATCAGTGTGACCATCGTTCAGCTAAATATCTTTTATGATAAAATATGTAGCTTATATATATATATATATATATATATATATATATATTATATATATATTTACCAACTCCTCCACTCGAGTAGGATGTGACACAGGGTCAATTTATTAAGCGGAGTTTAATAGGTTTGAATTCAGAGTTTTCCATCTCCTAGATCGGTTACCTAGCCATGGTTAAAGAGCCCAGTCAGCCCTGCTATTTGCCCATAGCTGGAGGGAGAGGAGAATTCATACCTTTCCCAATGGTATTAGCGCTAAGTGAAATGCAATGACCATGTCCAGGACTTGAACTCGGGGCGACGAGTCCATTACTATGACTTTAACCATTACATATATATATATATATATATATATATATATATATGTGTGTGTGTGTGTGTGTGTGTGTTGTGTAAAGGGAATGACTTATTGGTAAAGATATTAGGTTGATCTCAATATTTGGTCGGTACAAGTATTACTCGGATAAGTCAGCGTTATAACAAATATAAAGTGCTCAACGCGTAAGTAGAGCTGATTTATTATTATAAAGTGTACCGAAATAACCTACGCGAGTTTCACCATAAAGATCTTCAGGGTTAAATTTACTGAATTAATCAATTTTCTGATTAATTACAGTTAACTGCGGGAGTTGATGTTGTAATTATGACCGTTCATAATTACAATATGAACTCCCGAAATTAACTGTAATTAATCAATATCTTGATTAATTCAGTGGATTTAACCCTGAAGATCCATATGATGAAACTGGAGTAGGTTATTTCTGTACACATGATTGATATAT
>CM042145.1:64059192-64096692 GCA_023376005.1 Doryteuthis pealeii | reverse complement strand
CCTTATCTTCTGACGACATGGCTACCTGTTTGCTAATTCCTTCCAATTATTTCTGCTCGGCTTCTTCACAGCCAAACTATAGAGCAAGCACGTCAAAGTGAGTAGCCCCCTAGTGCCGCATGATTACATATGTATGTAGTGAGAGTCGCACCTAACTTCCTTCTTCTACATCAACAAAATTGATTGCAAAATCATTCATTTCTTTTTTAATAACTAAAATTCACTGAATACATATCTAAAAAAGCATTTTTTAACTGAGTTCAATTAATACAACTTAGAAGTGTCCCTGTCACTTTCAATTATGTGTTGATTGAAAGCAGGAGAAGGCAAGAGGAAAGACTTACTTCCTTTTATTGACTCAGTAGCCTCCTCCTTCCGCAACCCAAAGGAAGCCAAAGCGTTCATAACAGACATTGTTTCTTATCTAGTTATACCCAAAATTGGCCTAAAATCCGTTTTTGACCAAATGAATTTACCCCCCCCCCCTACAGAAAATAATTTATCAAAAATTAGGAAATTATCGGATTTTAATACAATTTTCAGTGTTGGTCCCTTTTTAATACTAATTACAGTATAAATAAAGAGATAAAAGACCGAAGTTGTAAATAGAAAAACAAATTTCATGGGGAATATTCTATGAGAAAATAAGTACCGAAAATCGGAAAATAAAATGTAAAAAAAAAAAAAAAACATTTTGGGAGGATTTCTTTTTGACTCATTTCGATAATTATTTAATTGGCTATTATCTTATAAAAGAAAAATTCATACATCGATATTTTTTCTCCTTATAAAGGGGGAGGGGGCTAAATTTCAATAGAGTTTTTCTTCAAAACTTATACTTTGTTTGACTAAAATAAGGTTTGTATAAATAAATAGATATTTATTTCTAGAATCTAAAAATATAACATTTTAAACTTCACATCATAATATTTTTATTTCAAATGAATTTTATATATTAATTTTTCATAGCAAAATCCTTTTTATCATATGGGTAGTAGAAGACGGTGGCTGAGGGTCTTCATGTCCTGGGAATGACGTTAAATCTGATGGTGATATTCCAGTTTTGGAGGTTTGGGGAATGTGAAGCACCCCTTTATCACCAGTGTTCCCTGGCCTACTCTGACCCGGAGTGGTAGTACCTGTTAGGGTCCCATCTATAGGTTAAATAGAAAAATGAATGCATAAAAAAATTAAGTATCAATTAAGAAGGAATTTATTTCAAAAGTGTATCGGCATTAAATGACCCATTGAGGTTGCTATGCCATAAGTAAGTCGTCGGAGTGGCCTAAAGTCGGTATCAACCAAACAGCGAGGGAGGCTATCCCCTTTTCACTAGCGCTAGACCAAGGAGATTATTTTAGCTTCTGGGGTGGCGCGACAGACCTATCATCAGCTCCTTACTTTACGGCACTGATCCCTGTGCAACTCATACGCTGAGTTGGCGAGGTCCGGTATCGAACTTGGAACCTTGTGGTTTCTAGCCGAATGCTCTACCGACTGAGCTAACCCGTCCACTTGATATGCCGTAAAACAAAGCAAACCAAAAGATATTAACCAAAAAGATATAATTGTGATTCTCAGTTTTTTTAAGATAAACTCTTTTGACTATATAACGTTTTCGAAACTTTTGAGGATGACAATCTTTGAAGCTGGGGGATCGTCATACCTCCCCCACTTTCTAAATTTGTCAAAAACTGTATTGTAGTGTTGTAGTTTATGGTAAGATCGATATAGACTGGTTACAATGTTTTCGCTCCGACTAATAACTCAACTTCCGTCCAAGTTTGGGATATATTTAGATCGGAAATTATTAGATCCCCCTCTCTCTCTCTCTTCCTCCCCTCTCTCCCTCTCCTCTCTCTCTCTCTCTCTCTCTCTCTCTCTCTCTCTCTCTCTCGTTATCTATCTATCTTTCCCTCTCACACACACATAAACTCTCTCTCTATATATATATCCCCCCTCTCTCTCTATCTCTCTCTCACACACACACACACACAACACACACACACACCTACATGCACATATACATACACATACACACACACTTTCTTTCACACACACACACACACACCCGCACACACATACACATACACATACACTCTCTCTCTCTCTCTTTCTCTCTCTCTCTCTCTCTCTCTCTCTATCTATCTATCTATCTACCTCGCTATCTATTAAAATCTCCTTCTCTGTCTCATGCACACCTGCCCCCTCTCTCTCTCTCTCTCTCTCTCTCTCTCTCTCTCTCTCTCTCTCTCTCTCTCTCTCTTTCTCTCTCTTCTTCTTCTTCTTCTTCTTCTTTACTTCCTTACTTACTTACATATATGTAGGTGTATCTAAGTGCAAGGTACTCATTGAGGATAACATTCGTAACAATAAAGATAAAAGTCTGTCTGCTACTAGACATCAAACTTGGATATTTCACGGTGGCTGAACACAATGCTGAGGGCAGTTAAAAGCAACAAAAAATGCAAACTGCAAACCTTTTGAAATATAGAAAACAAGGAAAGATGTTGACACACTTCTTCGATTATACAACGCCACGTATAATTAAAACTCAATAGACAAATGGGCGAAACGACCTCGGAATCACCACGAACAACAGCCGTATAACCCTCACTGATATAGCTGCTACGGTTTATAATGTCCTGATTCTATATCGTATACAACCTGGATTTTAAAAAGTTCTCAAAAACATTCCGAAGAAGACGATCCACAACTTCTCAGCTTCTGACTATTTGTCGAATCGTAGAAGGAATATGTTGTACATTTACCCGTAGCTCAGTCGGTAGAGCGTTTGGCCAGAAACCACAAGGTTCCTAGTTCGATACCGTTCAACGTATGAGTAGCACAGGGATCTGTGCGGTAAAGTAAGGAGCTGATGGTAGGTGTGGCTCTCCACCTCAGATGCTAAAAAAACAATCTCCTTGGTCTAGCGCTATTGAAAAGGGGGTAGACTCCCTCGCTGTCTGGTTGATACCGACTTTTGGCCGCCCCGACGACTTTTAAATCTGTTGTTGTGCATTTATTGTCGTAAGCTTTTTTCTTTGAATTTTATGCCCAAAATATTGTCTCTGTGCAATTTACAGTTAAATTTTCATAAAAGATCTCAAGGCAACGCTTATTTGTAGAGTTTTCTAAGGTATTTGATTTCATACATATAGGACAGATGGAGAATATACTACTACAGTATGGTCTCACTTGATGCCAAATAGTTTGATATTGTCTCTGGATTCTTGCACTATTTCATGGTTTCGTTTTGTTTTACGGCATATCAACTTCAGTGGGTCATTTAATGCCGATAAAGTTTTGAAATAAATCAATTCTTAATGGATAATACAATTTTTTTATAAATACATTTTTCTATTTAACCCATAGATGGGACCCTAACAGGTACTACCACTCCGGGTCAGAGTGGACCAGGGAGCAATGGTGATGAAGCGCTGCTCCACATTCCCCAAACCTCCAGAAACTGTAACCTCACCATCAGATAGAGTTTAACGTCATTCCCAGGACATTTAGACCCTCAGTCACCGCCTTCTAGCACCCACACGATAAAAAAGGGGTTGGGGCTTGCCATAAGGGCAATAGGGTTGGGGCAATCATATAGGTGCTAGGGCTTGACATGACCAACCAATTGAACGGCAGGGCCTCTCCGACCGCCCGTCTAACCCAAGATAGGGCCAAAGTGGAGTATTGCAAGTCAGGAACTGCTCATCCACCTTGGTTCTATCCTTAAGCATCACGGGTCGCCAACAGGTGGCCCCATTGGGGGAGTTTTACCCCTTTGCAGAGGGGCAGTCGGTGCATTCTAACGCCCCAGCCGACAGGGCGGCCTTGCACTATTTGTATTCATAATCTATCTAGAGTAAGTACAATGAAGTCGATAAAACTAATGAAAGAAAATGGCCTTACATGGAAAAAGGATCAGAAATAACTATTACTTATAGAGATTACGTGGATGATCAAACGCTTCGTGTAAATACAACCGGTTTAGCTCAGTCGGTAGAGCACTTGACTAGGAATCGCAAGGTTCCTGCTTCTCTGCTGCGTAACCAGTAGAGAGCAGCAAAACGCATTGGTCTATGTGAATTGACTATTTGATGTGAGTACACTCTTGCACTCGCCTCAAATCATTTTTATTTATCCGAAACTGGTTAAATAGGTGCACGAAACATCTCGGCATGGAAGCTGGAAGTTGTATTAGGGAAGGGGGTGATAAAGCTCGTCATACTGTTACATGATTCGAACTAGCTAGGTACACTCGCCGACCGATTCATCTAAAAATAAACGCTTGCATTATTTCCTGTGCAGCATACTTTCACCATAATACCACATTCTCTCTATGGCTTTATTCTACTTAATATATCCAAATTTCGAACAACTTTGATGATTTGCACGCAGTACGTGCCTCGAATGAATTTTTGGCGATAGAGAGGTTGGGTAAAATCAAAACAAAAACCCAAGAAACTGAAAGTACAACAAAATAAAATAATGGACCATTTTGGTTGCACCCTTTTCCTCGACTAGTATATAGGACCGTCGACTGTCTTCCGGTCTCCTAGGTTCAAAAGCAAGCCGGTCAGCTCCTCTAAAACGGACGTGGGTGTCCTTAGTGAGAAATTGGTGAAAAGAATGGGGGATTGTCTGTAGGCCAGATGGATTGGTCTA
The DNA here is from genome assembly GCA_023376005.1 of Doryteuthis pealeii. Lineage (NCBI taxonomy): Eukaryota > Metazoa > Mollusca > Cephalopoda > Myopsida > Loliginidae > Doryteuthis > Doryteuthis pealeii. The sequence continues at coordinate 64,092,024 of CM042145.1, read as the reverse complement.
AGTAAACTCAGATGAATAGAGTTCATGCCTTTTAATCAAGGTGGCCTCATATCCTCATTAAATGGCCATCCTCTAAAATTATTAGACTAGCTCATATACCTATGTGGCAATATTGTTGCATAAATTATATATATATATATATATATATATGTGTGTGTGTGTGTGTGTGTGTGTGTGTGTGTGTGTGTCGACAAATATTTTCTTTATATTGTGTCTGTTTTTAAAGGACAGGATATTAGTTAAAAGTAAGGAAATGAATCCGACAGTATATAAGATTAAGATATGAAAAACACAGATCTTGTTCAAATAAAGTTCCTTATTCTGCTGATATTGCAATATTTCGATTTGTTATATATACTAGCAAATATATGCACCCTCCGGGTGCAAGTATTTAAGTTTTAATGTAATAAAATATTGTATTAAATTAGAAAGGCTAATGAAACTAAATAAGAATACAGATAAAAAGATTTGAAACAGAGGGAGTATAATAAAAGATTTGAAACAAAGGGAGTATAATAAAAAATAGAACAACTGAAACTTACTCTTCCATCACTCTCGTCTTTCATTGTTATTTTTTCTAATTTAAGTATTTAGTTATAAGAGGAAGTAAAGAATAAAATGACAGTTATTTTATTTTGTTAATGGATTTCATTTAAGATTCATTAAAGAGATTTTTGCTTATATTCATTAGAATAAAACCAAACAGTTAGAAATCAATAGTACTAAGCACATATTTATTCAATTCGATTTTTTAATATTAATATGCAAATTAGCCTTCCCGTTCACACTGTAATCCGTTATTTTGTTGTGTATATATAAATATAATTGCATGTTGTCAGTATGTAGACATAGTTAAAACAGTATTAATAATGTAAGACAATTTTATTAATAATTGAGGTTTAGATAAAAATAAAATCATGAAGAATGTGATGTCAATAACTAAGAGAATTGTGACTTGAGTAGGAATATAGTTTCGGTTACAGACAGAAAAACACACAATCTCCATTATAATAAGATATATATATATATATATATATATAATATATATATATATATACGGTAGAGTATAAATTATGAATAATGTTAACGATGGCCTTTTGCTAACTCCTGACTGTTCCCAGATTATTCAGTTCGTTTCGTGAGAGCGAGTGTTGGACTAGGAAGTTGGGGAGTTTTTAGCTTGGTTTTCGGAGAAGGCTGACGTGTCACCAAGATGGCTATTTCGTCCATGTTAACTGGTTAACTTGGGTTAAATAAATACGTCGGAAAAATATCCAAATCTTTGTCTTCGTTACTAAGAACAACAACGGACACAGAGAGGAAAAAGACCCAAGAAGTCCCAGTAAAGCAGGCACGAATAACAGAGAGGAAACCAGCCTATGAAATAAGACTAAGTCTTATCAATTATTAATTTTAATTAAAAAACAAAGAACAAAAAAAACAGTAAAATAAATATTATATAGATCTCTCTATATATACACACACGCGCACATGATATATATATATATATATATATATATATATATATATATATATATATATATATATATATATATATATATATATATTATATATATATATATATATATATATATATATATGAGCATGTGTTTGTGTGTGTGTGTGTGTGTGTGTGTGTGTGTGTGTGTGTGTGTGTATGTTCATGAGTTTGTGTGTGTGTGTGTGTTGTGTTTGTGTGTGTGTTTGTGTGTTTGTGTGTGTGTGTAGATGTGTTAGGACATTACCATGAATTCTTAAATGCTCGTTACTGTTCCGGGGAGAGTTTTGTGTTTCTGTAACTGGAAGAAAAAAGTTTGAATAAAATGAGAAATAAACAAAAACATTAATCAAAACTGAAAACAATAGAAAGAAGAAAGAAAGAAAGAAAGAAAGAAAGAAAGAAAAAGAACAGAATAGTGAAGAACCAGAAAAAGAGAAAGAAAAAGAAAGAAAGAAAAGAAGAAAGAAAGGTAGAAAGAATGAATAAATAAAGAATAGTAAAAGGAAAAGAAAAAAAGGAAGGAAAGAAAAAGAAAGAAAGAAAGTGAGGAAAAGAAGAAAGAAAGAAAGTGAGGAAAAGAAAAAAGAAAAGAAGAAAGAAAAAATATAGTAAGTAACAGAAGAAATTAAGAAAGAAAGAAAGAAAGAACAGGAAACAGAAGAAATAAACCAACAAACAAAAGAAAGAATAAGGAACAGAAGAAAGAAAGAAAGAAAGAAATTAAATTATAAATTATAATTAATGGATACAAAATTCTAATAGCTTTAATCAGGGTAAATGAAATAGTTGAGACAGTTCGGCTGAGAGTCTAGAGAAATTTGGGGTTGTTTGTTGTTTTTCTCGAGCAACGTACTTACATTGCAGTTTATAAATACATCTTGTGTGTTCGCGGATGTTCAATATGAACATTTTAGTTGGTAAATATCTTGAAGCTTCCAATGCTATTCTATTACATATACACACACAGGGATATATACATTTATACATAAGTCGTAACACATGTCTGTGAATGATTATATATGCTCCCCATCATCCTGGGGTTGAGCACTTTGGAGGGGATTTTACTGATGACCGCCAACTAAAGCGTAAACGCAATGCTCTCCAATAAAAGGAATGGTGAACTCTATGGTAGGCTTTACATACATACAGATGTGTGTATCAAAACAGTAAAAATTCCCTTTGCAGTCTGTGGGGGATGATAGCCAAGCAGTTAAGCTGTCCGACTGATGCTGAATCGATTGGAGTTCTATCCTGGCTGTAGGTATTACAACATAATAAACGATTGTAGAGTATTATCAAAGTACACTGACTAAGTCTACTGCGGAAAGATTTTAAAATAACATTCTATTCATTAAGTTTTTCAGAATACAAGGGTATCAAAAAGTGCCAATTTTAAAGCTGTATTTACCAAGATAGAAATGAAGAATGAATGGAAGGTCATTTTTTCAGAATACAAGGTGTGTCAAAAAGTTAAAAAAATCTCGATAGTTATTTGACACATATATATATATATTATTTTCTTCTTGTTAATTAACACTTGGTCTGGTTATCCGGGTTTGGATAGTCTATTTGTATCTCAAACTCCCAGATAAATCTATGCATCTCATTTTTTTATGAAAGATTTCGGTTTGTGTATATATCAAACATTAGTCCATCGCACAATTCTCAATATTCAAGATTCAGAATTGAAGCTTGTAGCAATGGAAATGATCTAATCTGCTTTCTCCTTAATAACGCGGATGAAATCCTATTTGTGCATCATTATACTGGTGGGACTCTGGTACCAAGATATATTCTTGGAAATCGAGAAAATTTTCAGAGCTGGGAAACTCTGGGTCCTATCATTCATATGGAAGGTAGTTTATTTCGTACAACCTATATCAGAATTATCAAAGACTAAATACACCAATATAGACCAGTCTCTTCTGTGATGATACGGATGATTCTTTTGACAGAATTCATTTTGTCATATTCCACGGCTAATTCGGAAATGGTTTTCCTCACTATGTTGTTTTGGCCACCAAACTCCCTGATTTCCAGTTCCATTATAGGATAATTCGGAAATGGTTTTCCTTACTATGTTGTCTTGGCCACAAAACGCCCTGGATTTCAGTTCCATGGTAAAACCGTGTTCATGTCATCTAAAAATAAAGGAGACGTCTCCACTCTCGATATCAAACTCCTAAACTGGGTTGAACTATTCAAGTTCTTTCTTTCTTTTCATCTTTTCATTAAGTTTGATTGAAACAAATTAGCGTTATTGCCTTCGTGCGCGCACTCTCTATATTTCCTCTACACAGTCTTTCTTTCTTTATTTCTTATTATATTTTCTGTGTCGCATGCCCTTTCTTCCCTTTCTTTCTTTATCATAAAAACGGAATGGTTCATTATTTAACAGAGGTGACAACCCTCATAATAAATAAGAATTTAGCTGATAAACAACATCAGATAATCAGGATTTACATTTTTGCATTTCATCTTGGACAATTTGGACGGTCTCATTTTTAGCCAGAGGTGTAATTCCATATCTAATCACCAGGCTTTGTCACCCAAACACTTCAATTTTTCTGAAATTTTTTCCAGTTGTGGACTGTGTTAACATTAGTTGATCCCCAAAATCTGAGCTTACAATTCCAAAAATTGGCTGAGATTTATATATTTCCAAACCGGAGGAGGGTCGCAAAAAATGGCGATTTTGTGTAACTTATTTTTGTCTGAGTTCTAGAGATTCCCTACTCCTAAAATTGGTTAACTTTAAGTGTTTTTGATAGCATTTTTTTTATTCTTTGGGCAAAAACGCCTTTATAAATCAATTTTTAGGAGTAGGGAAGCTATATAGGTCACAAAACGTCACCGTTTTTCGCGACCCCCTAAAATTTGGAGATATATGAATCGACATAAATCGGCCAATTTTGGGGATCGTCTAATGTTAACATAGTCCACAACTGGAAAAAAATTCAGAAAAATTGAAGAGGGTGGGCGACAATTTTACTATTTCTGATTGATTTGACGTGTAATTACCCAGAGGACATTGCAAAACCGTCGGAAAATTAAGGAACAAGTGTATCACTATATATAATAATAAGGAAGAGGTCACTTATAGAAGTGTAATGATTAGAAGGTTAATAAATGTTGTGAACTTGACCCTCAATGAATATCTTAATAATATATCAACGGTCGCACAAATAAGGAACACGAGTATTAATATATAGATACATTTCCATTTGTGTCATTGTCTATGGTCATTGGTGAACTATATATGCTGTGTGTGTGTGTGTGTTTTGAGTGCATGTGTGTGCTTTGCGTTTGTGTGTGTGTGTGTGTGTGTGTGTGTGTGTGTGTGCTTTGTGTTGTGTGTGTGCGTGTGTGTGTGTGTGCTTTGTGCGTCTGTGTGTGTGTGTGTGTGTTTTTGCGTTGTGTGTGTGTGTGTGTGTGTGTGTGTGTGCTTTGTGTGTTTGCGTGTGTGTGTGTGTGCTTTGCGTTTGTGTGTGTGTGTGTGTGTGTGTGCTTTGCGTTTGTGTGTGTGTGTATGTGTGTGTGTGTGTGTGTGTTGTGTGTGTGCTTTGTGTTTGTGTGTGTGTGTATGTGTGTGTGTGTGCTTTGTGTTTGTGTGTGTTGTGTGCTTTGCGTTTGTGAGTGTGCGTTTGTGTGTGTGTGCTTTGCGTTTGTGTGTGTGTGTGTGTGTGCTTTGCCTTTGTGTGTGGTGTGTGTGTGTGCTTTGTGTTTGTGTGTATGTGTGTGCTTTGCGCGTCTGTGTGTTTGTGTGTGCTTTGCGTTTGTATGTGTGCGTGTGTGTGTGTATGTGTTAGTACGCACGTGAACCAACCTATAAATAACAAGAGTCAAATTATCAAATGTATATTTGCTGTAATAAACGCTTTGTTTGTTTGTTGTTTTGGAAATTGTTCTTTTTAAACGTTATAAAAAATTTCAAGAATGCTGGACAGAATTTGATTTGCTACAAATTACAGCTTTCCCTTCATTAATTCATGATTTTTGCTCCCACGTCCATCCAACGTTGTAAGAGGTGAATTTCATTTCTGTAACGTTTTTCATTTTTTTCTTTTTCACCAGAGAAACAAAAAGGACAACAGTTTTTGTTTTTCTTAGAACAAAACCAAATCGGGTATATGTCATTATCTGATACTAGCAAAATGAAATACACCCTCCGGGCGATGTAAAAGTAATTTTTGAAAGATATTGCTTGAGGAGGTGGAAGTTAAAAATTAAATGTCGGAGAGTTTGAATCATAAATCATGAAATCATCAAATTTATTAAAGGGGTAAAAAAAAAATAAAACAATTTGAAATCGAAACTAAGTTCTATTAACTTTGAATATCTATTAAAATAAAACGAACTATATATAAATATATGATACTGGGGATGTATCTAGCAAAACTTGTTTTAAAAAAACAATGAGGACTGTCTAATGTTGCATACTCAAATTTTGAGTGTATTTATTCTGTTATGACGATTTCGGGTATAGTGACGTAAACAGTGACGTAGTTTTTGTTACAGACAAAAACCGGAAGTGAATTTCCATTATTAGTAGACATTAAAAACTCCAAGGCACCCCACCCCACCCCGTACAATAAGTATAAGACCTACCGTTGTCTTCTAATAATGAGTTTTTCTTTGGGCCCACAATTTGGAAAATCCCGCCCTACTAAATAGGTTCTTTTATTCCAAGGGGCCGGGTTAGCTCAGTCGGTAGAGTGTTCGGCTAGAAGCCACAAGGTTCCTAGTTCGATACCCGCCCTCGCCAGCGTATGAGTAGCACAGAGATCTGTACGGTAAAGTAACGAGCTGATGGTAGGTGTGGCGCTCCACCCTAGACGCTAAAACAATCTCCTTTGTCTAACGCTAGTGAAAAGGGGATAGACTCCCTCGCTGCATGGCTGATACCGATATTAGCCCGCCCCGACGACTTTACTTTCTTACTTTTACAAGAAATTTCAATATTCTTGCATTATTTTCTCACAGACCCATCACTTGAAGGTGTGGTAATTGTGACCGGAGAAAATTCTGTCACCGTTTCAAAGTTAGACGACTATTAAGCAAATTTACACGCTACATCCAGAAATTCATCATGGCATCTACTATTGCCCCCTTCTCCTCCCCCGCTACACACACACACACACACACACTTCCCCGGCCTTCAGAATGGGATTGGGGTGTGTCTATCACCTTCGGCGATGTTCTTGTCTCTGGATAGGATGTGGCGAAGAAAAAAAGTGGGCGAGGTGCGCCTGGCCCTCGTGACACTGGTCGCGAGGACCGAGACTTAATTTTGGCTCTGCTCATGCGTACGGCTATGGGCCACTACGTTAAACTGACCACGTGACATATACTACAGCCGAAGGAATGTCGTAAAATAAGCACCCCCACCCACATCCGACTCATCTTTACAGACCGTAATAAATTTGCACCGAAAGGTAACAATGCTAACAAAAATAATAATGAAATAATGTAAACAAAGCTAGGAGAAAGATAGAAACGAAAAAAAGAAAGAGAGGAAGAAAGAAAGGAAAAAAGAAAGAGAGAAAGAAAGAAAGGGAAAAGATAGGAAGAAAGGGAAAAAAGAAAGAAAAGAAGAAAGGATGTGCCTGCATAATAATTACAGCTCTGAATGTAAAAATAAGTTTAAAAAATAATTTCTCTTCTTCCATCACTAAAAGCATCAATTGCAATCAAAAGTAATTATATTGTCTTCATGTTCAGTGTTAGTATATCTATGGATGTACTAATGCATTATAAAGACCTAGTTTTAGTTATAAACTAATACCCAATAATCTTCATACAATGACTGCTATTTACACAGTAGCATTGCAACCAACTAAGCCTTCATCAGATGATGACTCTGAGTTCAGGCATGGTTTCGGGGCCGAAGCATCATTATCACTAACCCAGAGCGCCCCAGCAGTATCTCCTGATACCATCAGACTTTGTCGGTTTGATGTCATAATATAGGACTGCCATATCCACGCTGATGCGGTTAGAGCTTTCTCCTGAATCTTTTTTAAGTATTTCCTCTTGTCTGGTGGAGAAGGTCCAAGTTTGGACAAACATGCCGAGGTTAAGTTGGTGATAAATCAACGGTATCCGACTTCAATGGGAAATACATTTGTTATCCACCCGTTTCTGACGCATTGTTCACGTAGGTCTTCTTATTTTTCCAACTTCCGCTGATGGGCCCAATCATATGCATGTATGTATTCAGTATACTAGTATATTCAAATTACATGTGCGCCAGACATATAGTAACTCGCAACAGAGGGCTGAAACCTCGAGATTGACGGTTCGCGTAATAGTTCCGTAATCCTTGCAGTATCAGTAATTACCTCGCTGCTCTCAGACAGCCGTGTATAAATAGCCTGGACCAGCGCATTCACTCTCTACCCTAGGTATGCCGGGCTAGTCCACAACAGTATGAGAACAATAGGGACGGTTTTGCCCAGTCGTTAGAGCACTTGCCTAGGAATCGCTAAATTCCTGGTTCGATACTGGCCCTCGACAACTCAGCGTATGAATAGCACAAGGATCTGTGCGGTGAAGTAAAGAGTTGATGGTAGGTGCGGCGCTCCACCTCAGATGCAAAAGCAATCTCCTTGGTCTAGCATTAGAGAAAAGGGGATAGACTCCCTCGCTCTAGCTTGATAAAAAAAAGTCATAAATTGTGAACAGAACTTTAGCTAGAATATTTATATTAAGGTCTGTTGATTTAGAATCAATGAATCCCCATGGAAAATTACCGGTGACTGTTAATAACCCTTGACTTCTTAGAGGTGCGCGATATAGTTTAGTTATTCAGATTCGACCCGATTTTGAAGGAGAGTGGACGTGATTGTCGTCTCTCCCGGGGTGCACTCTCATCTCCGCGGTGGAATAATTAATATGAGCTAATAAAACTTGATCAAGTAAAACCAAGTCTAGTAGTTTGTTGAATAAGAAGAACAAACAAAGAAATCAACACTCAGCACAAACATAGATAGAAGTCAGCCCAAAGAACAATTGTAACGTTCTAATAGCGATATCTGTTGTATAGCGGGTCTTGTCAACGTGCCTCCAAATTCACGACACTAAAAAGATAATTGGTACCCGGCGGTCGTCTTGTTGATAGAAAGGTACAACGCGAGAAATATATCGTCACAAGCTGCTTAGCTTTTATTTTCGGGCTCGTCTCGCGGGTTGTTTCGGAGAAAAAGAAAAGGCAGAGAGAAAGAGAGAGAGGACACTGTTAAATTACTGTACTTCCACACTAGGGACCAGAGGCCCGTCCGTCCCCTAGGCCTCGGAAAGCAAAAAGAAGCCGGTATTTTTCTTCGTCGTTTTTCGTGACCACGTGACTTCCGGTTCCGGTCAATACCCGAAACTTCGGGTTGGCTTTCAATTCTCTATTCGGGGGGTCAGGCCCCGGTCAAATTCACGACAAACCATTTTATGTTCATCACTTTTTTTAAACCTTTACTCACTCTTATTTCTTCTTCCTCTCTTTTCTATAGTAGTCCTCGCAAAACTCAGGACCTTCACCATCGCGCTACACAATGGCCGCCGACGAATTAAACGGAGAATAAACAGTTAGCAGAAATCATTCAACAATCAGAAATGAAAGAAGTAAGTAAGAACCGTTCCTATCTCTAATACATCTCACTGTCTCTCTCACTCTATTATATACCGAGTATGACAGAAGAGTATATACGGCTACTCGTCGACCCGAGTTCAATTCCTGGACGTGGTAATTGCATCTCACTTAGTGCTAATACCCTTGGGAAAGGTATGAATCCTACTCTCCCTCCAGCTATGGGTAAATAGTAGGGCAGTCTGGGCTCTTTAACCATGGCTAGGTAACCAGTCTAGGAGAAGGAAAACTCTGAATTCAAACCTATTGAACTCCGATTAAGAAATTGACCTTGTGTCGCATCCTGCTCAGAAGGTTGGTAAATATATATACGGCTATATAACAGTTATTCTCTCTTGCGATACAGGTACAAATATGAACAACTGGCAAATGGGCAAACTGAATCCTATTTATAATTGAAGATTATGCAGTGCCTATTTCTTATACATATTTACCAACCCCCTCCAGAGGAGCAGGATGTGACACAAGGTCAATTTCTTAAGCGGAATTTAACAGCTTTGAATTCACAGTTTTCCTTTCCTAGATTGGTTGCCTAACCAAAGTTAAAGAACCTAGTCTGCCCTACTATTTATCCATAGGTGGAGGGAGAGTAGTTGGATGCATACCTTTCTCGCGTGGATTAGCGCTATGAGAAATGCAAACAACCTTGTCCAGGATTAGAACATGCGTCGTCAAGTCCATTTCCTACGACTCTAACCAGTATACCACGTGCCTCCACTATTTCTATGGTTATAGCCTGTATTTAACATTTAAAATAGCACCTTCAAAAAACTTCAAGCAAAGGTCAATGCTCTACAAATAGTGATATTCTAATAATATGAGGGTCAAAGTGATACCAATTGTAGGTGCACTTGGAACGGTCCCAAAAAGATTGGAAAAAAATATTGGAGGGTCTGGAAATCAGAGGAAGAATTGAGACCATCCAGACTACTGCATTGTTGCAATCGGATAGAATACTCAGAAGAGTCCTGGAGACCTGAGGAGACTTGTTGTCACCCAGACTCCAGTGAAAGACCATCAGCTAACGCTGGTGTGAAAAACTCACAAGGAGTGAAATTATAATCTATATATCTATAAAAGCCATTTTAACTAAATTTGTTCATCTGTTCACCCAGAAGTGTCACGCTGAAATGATCTGAATAAGATAAAATGAATAACTTAGACCTGACATCCTTCAAAGCCGAATAAACGGGGTGATATGCTAGCAATATAACCAACGGGCCACGAGGACACTTTTAAATGGGTCCTTTCGATTTTGAAACCTAATTATCTAAATAGCAATGGAGATTTTTGACGAATATCTTCTGGTTTTCTTTAATGCTCTTTGCTTTGTTTGTTGAGTAGTGTTGTATACCCTTTCTTACTTCTTACTTCTAGTCGTCTTTTCTTCTGGCGTCTGGTCTCTTCTAAGGTCTGGACTTTCTTGGGGACTTCGGGTCTGGTTTTCTGTTAGGGATTTCTCGTTATCAGAAGCCCTGTGTCATTGTTAGTTTTTAGATAATAAACACAAGACTTCGATTTACTTTTATGTTACTTTATTTTCAATCCCCAACCCAGACATCTGCGCAGTTGAGACTTACATCCTACGAGCTCGGCTCCTACTTGCTAACTGACTGAAACTTACTTACTATCTAAACTGGAAGAGAGAGTCCTCTCTACCGGTTCTCACGGTATTCGGAAGCTGTAGCTTATAGCGGCCATTTTGATTTCTACACTATTGCCATAAATATTAGGTTATTATAATTATGTAACAGTAGAAGTCAGATCATTTGCCATGCTATGCAACATTCAACTTTGACCTTTACTTTTGCTAGACAGGTGGTTGGAGAGACCTCCTCCGATAAATCGACTGTTCACGTCAATCCCTAGCATCTATATGATTGTCCCGACCCTATAGCTCTTATGGCAAACCCTCATCACTTTTTTATCATATATGTGCTAGAAGGCGGTGGCTGAGAGTCTTAGTGTCTTGGGTATGACGTTGAACTGCATCTAGTGGTCAGGTTCTAATTCTGGAGATCTGCGGAGTGTGGACTACCTCTTTATTCTCATTACTCCCATGTCCACTCTGGTATACGTAATTATTTAAAAAGGTTAGATTATTTTTTCATTCAAAATCATTTCTTATCCAACATTTTACCGCCCTGTCGGCTGGGGCGTTAGAATGCACCGACTGCACCTCTGCAATGGAGCCACCTGTTGGCCGTGGGTGGCGACCCGTGATGCTTAAGGATGGGGCCCAGGTGGATGAGCAGTTCATGACATGCAATACTCCACTTTGGCCCTATCTTGGGCTAGACGGGCGGTCGGAGAAGCCACCTCCGATCAATCGGCTGGTCACGTCAAGCCCTAGCACCTATATGATTGCCCCAAACCTATTGCCCTTATGGCAAGCCCCAACCCCTTTTTATCATATGGGTGCTAGAAGGCGGTGGCAGGGGGTCTACATGTCCTGGGAATGACGTTAAACTCTATCTGATGGTGAGGTTCCAGTTTTGGAGGTTTGAGGAATGTGGAGCACCCCATTCATCACCATTGCTCCATGGTCCACTATGACCCGGCGTGGTAGTACCTGTTAGGGTCCCATCTATGGGTTAAATAGAAAAATGTGTTTATAAAAAAATTGTATTATCCATTAAGAATTGATTTATTTCAAAACTTTATCGGTATTAAATGACCCACTGAGGTTGATATGCCGTAAAACAAAACAAACCAAACCAAACCAACCAACATTTTATCTGAGATAAATAACTTAAAAAATTAGATATTTTCAAATTTTAGAAATAAAAACTGAAAATGTAAAATTTTCAATCTCATTAATCAGATGAATTTTTAAAGAAATAATTTTGATGCTGCGATGAGACACAAGATGAAGATTTTGAAAGAAATTAGAACGAATTTAGATTCTTTTCAGTATGTGACTTTTATTTTTGGCAGAGAGTAAAAGTAATATAAACAGAAATAACTTATGGACAAACAGAAAAACAACAATCAAAAAACCCAGGAAACAAAAAGGGGAAGAAAAACAACTGTTTGGATACTTCAAGCAACAAACTAAAGAAATTGCACATGAGATGACATGGAGAAGATCTACTTCAAAGAAATTCAAAGAAGTTCAAAGAAGAAGAGTTTAGATCTCCCTTTCGTCGTTCGAGAAGATACGCATAGATATGTGTTGTTTATTCACCTATTAAACACAATGAATTTTTTTTTTAAATTGATTGTTCTACACTAATTACATTGGTTTACAAGGAAATTGAGGCAAGCACAAAAAATAGCTGTTTTAACCTAATTTGGGGGTGCTGAATTCAGATTTAAAATCCGTTTTTACTCATCACCTCTAGTTTTTTTAGATATGTATACTGTACATTTTGTACACATACTGTACATAAAGACGTATATGCATTCAGGGTTAATTTCTAATATTGTGTGGCTTATGTCTTCTTTTTTACTTCTAACTGTCTGAGGTACTATGAATTGTATACATTGTGTCATCCAAGTATATTTATTCCGTCAATGTTCTTTATCTATCCTGTTTTATCTGTAATAAACTGCTGTAACTGTTGAAATAAGCACGTATATACTCTGTATATACTAAAATGAGACTATTTAAAAGACAGAAAATTAGAGGTGACAGAGCAAAACTGTTTATGAATTTGAATTCAGCACACCCAAATTAGTAAAAAAAAAACACCTATTCACATTCTTGTCTCAGACAAAAAATGTTTTTTGTAAACCAGTGTTATAGTCCCAAATTATTAAGATATTTTCTTTTCTTTTTTTTCTCCTGTCTTTTAAGAATAATTTCTAAATTATCTTCAATACTTTATTTTATAACGTAAATTAATATTTTAAAAATTTCGTTCACGACTCAAATTTCTCTATTACGTTCACCATATACCTTCATTGTATAAATTAGTGATTGTTTTAATCACGTTATTATCTGTCGTAAATATAAATAAATGATTTTATACTCGAGTAGATGTGTTTTACTTAGTTGTAGGACATTTCAGCTGCACCATTAAAAAAAATGATACAATGGACAAGGTGGTCTGAAAGACTTGTCATCCCAATATATTGTTTTAACTTTGATAATTTTTTTATAATAACATAATATATACATCATGTAATTAATTTACCTCTTAAAGAAACTTCGAAAATTAGATTATTTTCTAAACGTTTTGGGTTGTAGGATTTAAGCATTTTACCTCTAAAAATATTTAGGAGTGACAAAAAAAATAAAGAAGTTCTTTATTTTATTCTGTTCAAAGAAATTCTTTGGAGAACTCGAAATGGGAGATCTAGAAAGTAAAGTGAATCGCTATTAATATCAGCACAAAATAATGTAAGAGTATTTACGGGCTTCGAAGGAGCTCTTATTTCTCTGTAGTTGTAGGCAAATTGTCAGACAAAGAAGACAAACACACAATGGAAATTTAATACATGTTGTTGTTTTTTTTTGGGGGGGGGTAAATTTAATACATGTATTGTCAGATAATACAAGAACTTGTTGCAAATTCTATTGGTATTTGCTACAAGACTTATCTGAGTTAAGTAATTGTTCTTGGCGTAGTGAATAACAGGGTATTCTGTTCGTCGGTAGGAAAAGTTGATAAGACGCTTCGTCTCGGTAGTTTCTCGTTCTTCCTCGTAACCGGTTCTGTGATAAGTAATGGGGGATGCTATTTAGAAGCTTCTCGCCCGGGTAACAGTATTTTAAATGATGGTGAATGTGCGCTTTTCAAGTAGACTAGTTAGTCTTCAGCCTTCGATAGTGTCCTTTTATTCCAGCCTTGTGGTCTGCGGACACAATACCTTCGAAAGTGTGCTGTGAAAATATGCCTCCGTCCAGGTCAACGGTCCTTAGAAGTAAGCCCTGTTTTGGGGCTAAGTGATGAATGAAGTGTAGGGACCGCTATTTACGCGACTACCCTCAGTGTGTGCTCCGTGATAAGTGAAGTTTTTGGTATTGGCGCCAACATACGATGTAGATGATTCGCCCCCTAGCGGCAGGGGGAGATAATTAACTATGGAATTTCCAATAAATGCTCTAAGAACTAATCAGCAGTTACATTTTTGCATTTCATCTTGGACGATTTGGACGGTCTCATTTTTAACTGCATGCTGATCTAGGAATAAAAGAATTGATAATCCGCCGAAGAATAGTAAGTGTTGGTCATGTGGTGACAGAGATGAAACAATTAATTACATAGTAAGGGAATACAGTACCCTAGCACAAAAAAGATACAAGCATAGGCATAACTAAGTGGAAAAGCTGATCCATTGGGAATTGTGCAAGGGACTAATGTTCGGTATATACACAAACCGAAATATTTTATATAAAATGAGACCATGAAATTATCTGTGACTTTGAGATACCAATGGATCATCTAAACCCAGCCAGAAGACCAGACCTAGTGTTAATTAAAAGTCGTCGGAATGGCCTAAAGTCGGTATCATACAGACAGCGAGGGAGTCTATCCTTTTTTCACTAGCGTTAGACCAAGGAGATTGCTTTTTACAGGCTGGGGTGGAGCACCACACCCACCATCATCTCCTCACTTTACCGCAAAGATCCATGTGCTACTCATACGATGAAATAGCGAGGGTCGGTATCGAACCAGGAACCTTGAGGTTCCCAGCCGGACACTAAGAAAAAAAATAAAGCCATCTAGTGGATTTTTCCGTTCTAGTGGACCGTTGAAAGAAATGAATTTGGGAACCGTTCCAAGGCTCAGATTACTATTGGTATTACTGTCAAACTTTGTGCTTTCTTTCGCGCCCTTGGAACGATTCCCAAATTCCTGTAAAGGAAACTGGGTGAATTGGAGACCAGAGAGAAAATTAACACTATCCAGACCTCAGCACTGTAAAAATCAGCGAGAATACGGAGAGGCGGACTGGAAACCTGAAGATTATTCAATGAAAAATAAAACACCAGTAAAAACAGATCTTAAAAACTCGCATTGTGAGAAAAATAATCATCATAATTTTATTATTTTTTCTTGTAAGCATTTAGTGTTAAAACATTCGAATATAGTCATTTCCTTTTATATCGGAAGAAAGAAATATAGAATATATACAAATTCTGGATTTTTGAAAAAAAAGAAAAGAAAGAAATAAACTTTTGAAAATTGAATACAAGAAAATGATTTCCGTCATTTTTACTGTGTCAAGTGTTCTAAGATCAAAGAAGAGTTGTTCCACAACATCCGTTTCTTATATGTTTGGGTTATTGCACAGATATTTATCCATATGATTATATATATATATATATATATATATATATATATATATATATATATATATATATATATATCCTGTCTACGTCTCATGTGTTCGTATGCATAAAATAACATCAAATTATGTATTTATGTACACGAAGAAAAAATATTTACTTACCTTCAAAAGCCTTTTTGAATTTAACATTATATAAAAATACACACACACACACACACACACACACACACACACACATATATATATATATATATATATATATATATATATATATATATATATATATATATATCAACAATAAAAGTTAAGAAGTTTTACAAGAAAACTTTATAAGATTATTAAAATTAGACCCAGAAACGAGTAACTCAAAGAAGCACAAATATGTTTATATATAAAGGGTGGTTGGTGTCTATGTATGTATGTATGTATGTATGTATGTCTCGATGAAACTACGAAAATAAGAGTAAATACATATACATATACATATTAAATATTAAAATAAAGTAAATACATATCTTATTATAATGGAGATTGTGTGTTTTTCTGTCTGTAACCGAAACTATATTACTACTCAAGTCACAATTCCCTTAATTATTTACGTCAAATTCTCCATGATTTCATTCTTTTAAACCTTCAGTTATTAATAAAAATTGTTTTACATTATTAATACTGTTGACCATATCTACGTACTAATAACATGCAATTGTATTTATATATACAACAAAATAGCGGTTTACAGTTTGAACGAGAAGGCTAATTTGCATATTGATATTTAAAATTTTATTTTAATAAATATGTGCTTGGTATTATTGATTTCTAATTGTTTGGTTTTATCTTAAGAAATATAAACAAAAATCTCGTGGATAAATCTTAAAATAAATTTATTTACAAGAAGAAATAACTGTAATATTATCCTTTACTTCCTATTTTAACTAAATAGTTAAATTAGGAAAATTTACCAATGAAAGAGGGGAGTAATGGAAAATGATGGAATAGTTAGTTTCAAAGTTGTTCTATTTTTTGATTATACCCCCTCTGTTGCAGATCTTTTTATCTGCATTCTTAGTCAGTTTCATTAGCCTTTCTAATTTGATATGATATTTTATTATATCAAAACTTAAATACTTGCACCGGGAGGGTGCATATATTTGCTAGTACATATTAAATATCACCGATTCTTGCTTTTTGTGTAAAAATTATTAAGATTTGATTTATATTTGAAGATATTTAAAAATCAAAATATACAGAGAAATAGCATTGAAATTTTACTTAAAAATATCCAGTATTTGTGAATCTCAGAAGTAAAAAAATCAATACACCAGGTACTTATGAACCCCTCCTGTACCCAGACAACACTGGGTAGCCGCTTCTACTACTCAATAAAGGTATATTTCTACTGTTTATCACACTATAATAAGAATGTATTATATAAATATTTGGTGGCATTCTGTCGAAGAATAAAGTTTAAAGAGCATTGAATTAATCACAATGAATTAAACATCTTAGAATCACTTAAAGGAACTGCAAACGTATTAACCCCAAACCCGTATTATAATGGAGATTGTGTATTTTTCTGTCTCTAACCGAAACTATGTCACTACTCAAGTCACAATTACCTTAGATATTTACGTCACATTCACCATGATTTTATTTTCATTTAAACCTCTATTATAAATAAAATTGTTATACATTATTAATACCGTTGGCCATATCTACATATAACATGCAATTGTATTTATATATACAACAAAATAGCGGTTTACAGTGTGAATGTGAAGGCTAATTTGCATATTGATATTAAAAATTTGATTGTAATAAATATGTGCTCAGTATTACTGATTTCTAATTGTTAGAATTTATCTTAATGAATATGAGCAAAAATATCAAGGTTAAGTCTTAAAAGAAATCCATTAACAAGAAGAAATAACTGTAATTTTATTCTTTACCCCAAATGTTAACTAAATAGTTAAATTATGAAAATTTAGCAATGAAAAACGGGAGTGGTGGAAGAGTAAGATTCAGTTGTTTTATTTCTGTTTCAATTTTTTTTATCTGCAATCATATTTAGTTTCAGTAGCCTTTCTAATTTAATATAACATTTTATTAGATTAAAACTTAAATACTTGCACCCGGTGGAAGGTGCATACATTTGCTAGTAGACATAACAATCTAAGCATTTAAAACATCGTTAGAGAATCATTTTGTTGTTTTTGTTTTGTTTGGTTCGGTTTTTGCAAATCGGGATAGAAAAAAAATACCAGCAAATAGAAAGTGTTTAGCTCTTAAACACCTCACAAAACAGGATGGCTAAATAATAACCAGAGTTGATAATGGTGGAGCTATTGTCATTTGGTGTTTAGAAGAAAACCTTCATCCTCCTCGTCACCATGTCGCAGTAGTAGCACTTATGTCCATGACAATCTCTTGCCAACCATCCCTATCATCCATTTCCTTCGAGAGGTCTTCTGCACAGCATCTAGTATTCGCGCAGCGCATGTGCTGGTTTCCAGAGGGGAAAGTCGCTTATGAGTTTGTCCTTGCTTTTCCAGAGCTAATAGCCATCTACCGTTAACTTCCAAATAACCCCTCAAAATGATATATGTAAATAATGTTGTCTTTCATTCAGTTTTTTCAATGTATATCAAATGCATTCATATAACTTCAATAGAAGTTTGTACTTTGATTTTCTGCATATATATATATATATATATATATATATATATATATATATATATAAGAGA
The DNA here is from genome assembly GCA_023376005.1 of Doryteuthis pealeii. Taxonomy (NCBI): domain Eukaryota; kingdom Metazoa; phylum Mollusca; class Cephalopoda; order Myopsida; family Loliginidae; genus Doryteuthis; species Doryteuthis pealeii. The sequence goes on along the minus strand of CM042145.1, from coordinate 64,073,903 downwards.
TTTATCCAAAACTTGGTAGTAAGGGATGATTCTATATGTGATTTCTAAGATCCACTGTACAAATATTGATGATCCAGTATGTATAAATACAGCGAATCTTTAAATCACTGAAGAGAGCTCAATGTAAAATAACCTTTTAGATTATATACAGAGCAATATTTATCAATAAAGGAAAGAAGAACTCAATACAGTGATCCCATAATAAATTTATTTCGACAAAAATTGGGGCCCATATAAATCTAAGTTGATTTAAACCGGCTCCCCAAATTTCCGTCTCATCAGATGGGTCTCAATTCACTTATGGACAAGCATATCACAAAAAACCCCAAAGAGCTGAATATATATAAATTCAAACAAAAACAAAAAATAATGAAAAAATATATATATATTTTTAACAGTGTAGGATTGTAACCATAGAAACAGGAAGTGAATGAAAAAAAGAGATACATCTCAGGTTGATTCCTAGGTCGTCCAGACAGACAAAAAATGACATGACAGAAAAAACAGAGTAGTATATTAAAATATAAATAGACAAGTAAAATAAAAAGATTTTAAATTTAAACATTAGAGTATAATGATGTATAAAAGAAAATACTAGATAAGATATAAATAATAAAATAAATTAATAGTACAATAATAAAAATTAAAATTAAAATTAAAAAATAATAAATAATAGAAATAAAAATCAATTAAAAATAATAATACTAACAATAAAAATAATACTCAGAAGAGTCCTGGAGACCTGCTGTCACTTGGACTTCAGTGAAAGACCATCAGCTAACACTGATGTGAAAACTCAAAAGGAGTAATAATAATTATTTAAAAAAAAAAATATATATATATATATATATGTGTGTGTGTGTGTGTGTGTGTGTGTGTGTGTGTGTAGGAAGCGTGTGGTGTAATCGTTAAAGTCATGGGAAATGGACTCGTCGCCCCGAGTTCAAATCCTGGATGTGGTAATTGCATTTCACTTTGCGCTAATACCTTTGGGAAAGGTATGAATCCTACTCTCCCTCCAGCTATGGATAAATAGTAGGGTAGACTGGGCTCTTTAACCTTCTTTAGGCAACCGGTCTAGGAGAAGGAAAACTTTGAATTAAAACCTGCTGAACTCCGCTTAAGAAATTGACTTGTGTCGTATCCTGCTCGTGCGGAGGGGTTGGTAAATATATATGTATATATATATATATATATATATATATATATATATATATTGTTCTAAAAAGTATGTCATCAAGTATCTACAGTTCTGATATCGATCATATTTAGTGTTTTATCTCCCCTAACAACTAAAGTGTTGAGTTATGACTGATTTATAATTTATTTTAAGTTTCTTGCACAGTTCCCAGTGGATCATCTTCCCCATGCAATCATGACCTGCTTAGAAGGAGGCATAGTGTTGTATAATGTTTCCTACAGTATTCAGTATACTAGTACATTCAAGCTACATGTGCGCTAGACATATAGTAACTTGCAACAGAGTGCTAAATCCTCGAAGTAGACGGTTCACGTAATGGTTCCATAATCCTTGCAGTTTCATCCTAGTATAATGGAGATTGTGTGTTTTTCTGTCTGTAACCGAAACTATATTACTACTCAAGTCACAATTCCCTTAGTTATAGACATCACATTCTCCATGAATCATTGTTATTCAAGCCTCAATTATTAATAAAATTGTTTTTCATTATTAATACTGTTAACCATATCTACATACTAACAACATTCAATTATATTTATATATACAACAAAATAGCGGTTTACAGTGTGAACGGGAAGGCTAATTTGCATATTGATATTAAAAAATCGAATTTAATAAATATGTGTCCAGTGTGATTGATTTCTAACTGTTTAGTTTTATTTTAATGAATATAAGCAAAAATCTCTTCAATGAATCTTAAATGAAATCCATTAACAAGAAAAACTATATGACATTTTATTCACACTTCCCCTTTTAACTAAATACTTAAATTAGAAAAAAATTACAATGACAGACGAAAGTGATGGAAGAGTAAGTTTCAGTTGTTCTATTTTTCAAATCTTTATATCTGCATTCTTATTTAGTTTCATAAGCCTTTCTAATTTAATACAATATTTTATTACATTAAAACTTAAATACTTGCACCCGGAGGGTGCATATATTTGCTAGTATATATAAATACCATCGATAACACACTTAAAGAAATACGTTTTAAAACATTTGAAAAAAAATTAGAAATATTTATAACCGTGAATAGTAAACAAGCCCGATTCCATTTATTACCCAAAATGCAACAGTTTAATAATCCAATTAAAACAGTAATATATTCAATCAAGTGGACGTCCTAGCGGCGTAGTAGGTAATGTGTTAGATTTCAAAATCATTTAAACAAATTCGAATGCATTCATTTTCGGACTAATAGTTTTAGTAAAGGTATAGACATCGTCCTCTCCCACTTATGGGTTAAATAATGTTGTATTATCGTCGCCCGGAAGAGGAAGCTTCCGACAAAAAGACAAAGAGAAAGATAAAAAAATATATTTAAAAGAAAAAAATGAAAACGGAAGCAGAATCTTCCGGTGATGAGAAGGATAAAGAAATACATGTGTCCGTTATCAGATCAAAAGATAAAAATGCATAGGCATATTTAGCGGAAGTAAAGGCCAGATCAATCGATAAAGATGCGTAGCCGTATTTATCGATACAAAGGCCAGAGGATTCGAGCTGACAGTCAGACCCCAGCAAGCAGCCAAGAGGACAACCTTGCGTCTCCCATCAGCAAACACCCCTCGGGCACTCATTGTGAACACTGCGTTCTTCACCAGCCACCCGGCATTTTCATTGTGAAGCTCTGCGTCCTCACCAACCACACACCGAAGAAAATAAAGATGGGTCCTATTTTTATATATACGTGTCTGTGGTTTTATTGAAGTCCAGTCAAGCGGCTATACAACAATAGTACCGGTTTAGTTCAGTCCGTGGAGTGTCCGACTAGGAGCCACAAGGTTCCTCGTTCGATACCGGCTATCGCTAACTCAGCGTATGAGTAAAACGGGGATCCGTGTGGTAAAGTAAGGAGCTGATGGTAGGTGTGGCGCTCCACCCCAGACGCATAAAAACAATCTCCTTGGTCTAGTGCTAAGGAAAAATGGATAGACTCACTTGCTGTCTAGCTGATACTGACGTTATGCTACCCCGACGACTTACTGTTCTTCTAAAATAATGGCTTTTGCATTAAATAACCCACGAAGTTTTATATGCCATTAAACTAAGAAACCAATCTGTAATCAACCCCTCCCCACTACTAGAATATTCAAATCCATTGATCATTACGTACAGATCTCAACTCAAAAAGTTAAAACCACAAATGTAACACTATAGATTTCCTCTAATAAAATTATCAACACTAGCAAATATATGCACCCTCCGGATGCAAGTATTTAAGTTTTAATGCAATAAAATATTATTTTAAATTATAATGTCTAATGAAACTAAATAAGAATGCAGATAGAAAGATTTGAAACAGAGGGGGTATAATTGAAAAACCGAACAACTGAAATTTACCCGTTCATCACTCCCGCATTTCATTGGTTAATTTTCCTAATTTAACTATTTGCTTAAAATAGGAAGTAAAGAATAAAACGACAGTTATTTCTTCTTGTTAATGGATTTCCTTTAAGAATTATCTCCTGGATTTTTGCTCATATTCATTAAGATAAAACCAAACGATTAGAAATCAATAAAACGAAACACATATTTATTAAAATCAATTTTTGTATGAATATGCAAATTAACCTTGTTCACATTGTAAACCTCTATTTTGTTATTAGTATGTAGATATGTCCAACATATCAAACTCCGGTTTCGACCGGGGGTCCATTGAGCTTCGGCCGCTGGACCTTACAAGTTAAGCTCGTTGATCCCCGGGGGCTTTCCCTCCAGGCAACACTTGCCCCCTCGATTTAAAAGGAGAGGGCTGGATTTATTGCCCAGTGCCGGAGGCGCCCCTTGAGGGGGGAATGCCGACGGGATCAACGCATTTTTGTGCCTACCACCGATGAGCTTTGGCTTTTGGGTGGGCCCACATAAAAATGTCCTTGTGTCAAGCCCTCATAAGTGGGATGAGAGGCAAATATACCACCCATAAGCTTCGGCTTGTTTGAAGGCTGTCCCTGAAGATGTTGATGTGCCGGTGCTTTGTTGCCGCTGCTTTCTTCTGGACTTCTTAGTTTCATGGTGTTGCGTCAGTGTGAATTCAGACATGAATAGTCTTCTATGGACAACCTGGCGGTCCTGAGCCAAATTCTCCCAACTTGCTGACATCCCTGAAATGCAGCTGGGGGGCGACCAATCTGTCTCTTTCAGACGAAAGTTCTGCATAGAGGATGTCCTTCGGGATTCATCTATCATCCATCCGGCGGGCATGAGACGACGCTGTCGCCTCAGTAGAGAACACAAGCTGGGGAGTTGAGCTATCTCTTGAACTGCTGTGTTAGTCATCCTGTCCCTCCAGGTGATGCCCACTATACGTCAAAGGCAGCGAAGGTAGTAGCTATTTATCTGCTGCTCTTGGTGGGAGTGCTGGGTCCATGTTTCACTTCCATACATGAGGGTGCTGATAACACATGTCCTATACACTTGTACCTTTGTACGGGCAGGGAGCTGCTGTTGTCCCACACTCTCGCTGTGAGCTTCCCAAAAGTTGAGGCAGCTTTTCCGATCCGGCAACTGAGTTCAGTATCAAGTGAAAGGTTGTCGGTGATGTTGGACTCAATGTAGGTGAAAGTGTTTACGGCTTCAAGGGTGTAGTTATTGATGGTGATGGAAGGATGATTTTTGGTTCCATCGCCCATCGTCTAAAGTCTAGCTTGGTTAGGCTTGCCGCAAAACTGCCCATATTATTAATGCATTTAGAATCCTGAAATATGTGTTATATATCTCTAAGAAATAAGGATTTACATAGTAATATGATGTGAATAATTTGCATAATTATTTTAACAAAACTGGGTTTCAGAAATAATTATTTGCAGTTACTGATTTTATCATGTCATTCTTAAATGTATTAAAAGCAAATAAGTTTTATATAGAAATCAATTAAAATAACATTAGAATAAGTAATCTTTTTATATGTGTTCTTATTTAATTTCATTAGTCTTTCTAATACAAGGTGTGTCAAAAGACCATCGAGATTTTCAGTACTTTCTGACACACATTGTATTCTGAAAAATTAACGTTCCATTCATTCTTCATTTCTATGATGGTAAATACAGCTTTAAAATCTGTACTTTTTGACACCTTGTATTCTGAATAAAAAAAATTAACGTTACATTTATTATTCATTCCAATCTTGGTAAATACAGCTTCAATCTCAATACTTTTTTGACACACCTAGTCCCTGGTCCATGAGTGTTTGCAGGTGCTCCTGAGAGTGTGCTACCACTGCTGCGTCATCAGTAAATAGCATGTCCCGAATGAAAAATGGTCTGACCTTTGTTTGGGCTTTTAGACGGCTAAGATTGAACAGGTTACCATCTGTCCTTGTATGAAGGTAGACTCCTTCTGTTGCTTTACCAAAAGCTTGGCACAGAAGGAGGGAAAAGAGACCCATCAAACTGAAATATGCCTTGCATGTCAGTGTGAAGGGACTGAAGGATGCGGAAGAGTTTTGGGGACAGCCTATACGTTCAATCAGCTGGAGGAGACCACTCCTACGTACAAGGTCGAAAGCTTTTGTGAGGTCAATAAATGCTATGGAGAGTGGTCCTCTCTGTTCTCTACATTTCTCTTGAAGCTACCTCAGAGAGGAGATCATGTCAGTAGTGGACCTTCCTGCTCTGAGGCCGGCCTGTGGTTCAGGGTAAGTCTTCTCTCCGAGAATCTGGAGTCTATTTAGTGCAACTCTAGCAAAGAGTTTACCTGTAATGCTGAGTAGAGATATACCACGGTAGTTATTACAATCACTCCTGTCTCTCCTTATACAGAGTTCTTCGTGTCTTGTGGGATAACCCCTTCACTCCAGCATAGGCAGAGGAGCTTGTAGAGTTTGTCTAGGAAAATGGGCTTCCCAAACTTTAGAATTTCAGCTGTAATTCCCTCGCTGCCAGGTGATTTGCCGCAGGTTAGTCTATGAAGTAGTATGCAAAGTTCTTCAGTGGTAGGTTCCGTATCTAGCTCTTCTGCTATTGGTTGTCGGTCTACATGACGGAGGGCTGCATCAGAAACGGTGTTGTCGCTGGCGTAAAATTTTGAGTAATGTTCTACCCAGCGATCAAGTTGTTTAGATCAATATTTTAACATTTCTCAATTCTCAAGGAGCAATTTTGCGATGTGAAGGTCCAAGCGCCTCTTTTATGCCGTCGTACATGCCTTTGATATTACCGGGCTCAGCAGTCTGATTGAATGCGGCTGCAAAGCTGTAGCCTGTAACTGTTAGCACAGAGACGTGCAGTTTGTTGTAGTTTCTTCCTTGACGCTCTAAGGGCATATAAAGTCTTGTCATTCAGCAGAGATTTGTAATTAATGGAAGCGATATTTTTTCTTCCAAGATTGGTGTCAATACAGAGACATTGGCTTCGAACCAATCATTAGACCTACGCACTCTTTTGCCAAAAACTGCCAGGGCCGTGTTATGGATGGTGTTCCGTAGGCCATCCCAATATTGCTGGGCAGAGCAACACGGTGGTAAGTTATGGAGAGACTCCTCTAGGGCACAGAGGAAGGCAGCAGCTTTGGTTGGGTCAACTGCTTTGGCACTATCCACACGAGGGTGTCAATTTGATTTGGATCTGTGGAATTTTTTTCATTTGGAGTTTGTCTCTACAGCAGACGAGGGATTGGTCTGAGTCACAGTCTGCACTGAGAAAGCTACGAGTTTGGAGGACACTTCTGAGGGCGGAGCACTGTGTTATGATCAGGTCCAACTGGTGCCAGTGGCCTGATCATTTTTTATGATGCGCTTGAGCTTACTGTAAAAAAACATCCCCAAACAAGATCAACTTTACCTTCTTGGTGACTTTAATGGAAGAGTCCTGGCCATCTTGCTTGGGTTATCATGATGATTTTCTTGATAGAATTAATGAGAATGGACAACCTTTCCTTGAGTTCTGCACATACCACAACCTATGCATTATCAACTCATATTTTCAGTGAAAACCTCGTCAAAAGATTTCCTGGAGACACCCACAGAAATCAATCCACAGAAGAAAGCCTAAAGGAAGGTAGGCGCATGGTGTACTAGGGAGGCGCGTGGTGTACTGGTTAGAGTCGTGGGAAATGGACCCGTCGACCCGAGTTCAAATCCTGGACGAAGCCACAGTTCACATAGCGCTAATACCCTTGGGAAAGGTATGAATCCAACTATTCTCCCTCCAGCTATGGGTAAATACTAGGGCAGACCGGGCTCTTTAACCCTGGTTAGGCAACTATTCTTGGAGAAGGCAAACTGAAAATTCAAACCTCTTAAATATCCGTTTCGGGTGGTCACTACTAGAATAGGCTCAGGCCTACTTAGTGATCTTTTTCAATTTAAAATAAAAGATGGTGGCCGACGAAGTAGACAAGCAGAAAAGTAAGAGCCCCATCCTCTCATTCTCTGTCTTCTTTCGCCATTTATATTTCTCGATATGGAAGAGGTATATAGCATGATAAGATCGTGGGGACAGTGCGGATTCCTATCTCTCTCTCTCTCTCTCTCTCTCTCTCTCTCTCTCTCTCTCTCTTTCTCTATCCAACGGACTCTATCGGTCATCACTCCTGACAGGTCTTATGCACGGTATCCAGTATCCACACAATAATAATCTAATCCTTTGGTACTGCGAGGAAACTTCTACGGTTAAAGGAACTAGGAACAAATAAACCTAAAATATTACTGCCCTGTCGGCTGGGGCGTTAGAATGCACCGACTGCACCTCTGCAGAGGGGTGAGACTCACCCAAAGGGGCCACCTGTTGGCCGTGGGTGGCGACCCGTGATGCTTAAGGATAGAGCCCAGGTGGATGAGCAGTCCATGACATGCAATACTCCACTTTGGCCCTATCTTGGGCTAGACGGGCGGTCGGAGAGGCCCCCTCCGATCAATCGGCTGGTCACGTCAAACCCTATCACCTATATGATTTTCCCAACCCTATTGCTCCTATGGCAAGCCCCAACCCCTTTTTATCATATGGGTGCTAGAAGGCGGTGGCTGCTGGTCTACATGTCCTGGGAATGACGTTAAACTCTATCTGATGGTGAGGTTCCAGTTTTGGAGGTTTGGGGAATGTGGAGCACCCCTTCATCATCATTGCTCCCTGGTCCACTCTGACCCGGAGTGGTAGTACCTGTTAGGGTTCCATCTATGGGTTAAATAGAAAACATGAGTTTATAAACAAAAAAATGGTGTATACATGAAGAATTGATTTATCTCAAAACTTTATCGGCATTAAATGACCCACTGAGGTTGATATGCCGTAAAACAAAACAAACTAAACTAAAATATTAGGCGTACCTTATTTTGATGATCACACTCTGGCACAGTGTCTCATTTTCATAAATGAAAATATCATCTCGTGATCCACAAGAGTCCATGATCTTGCCACTATGGAATACTTTTAGGAGATGCTCCCTCTCTTCAAACAATTGCAGAGGTACTACAAAAAGAATGGCGCAATATTTACCAGACGCAAATCATATGATCAATAAACAGAACGAGAAAGCATTTGGAAAGTTTTAAAATAATGAGATGTGGAAAAAACCCCAAGATTTAACTAGAATTTAGAATGACGTTTGAAAGGCTGACCTGTTGGTTTTTGATTGGTCAAGTCAGTGACAACAGTGAAAGAGGAGTGAAAAGTCGGGGAGTTTTGCCTAAGTTTCTGGAGCAGGCGGACGTCAGAGTCTGATCTGAGCGTCTGAAGAGGAGAGATGGAAGATTAGTGTCTGTCTGTCCTTCAAGGTATTTTTTATTTGTGCTTAAAATAATATATATGAGCTCTGAGAAAAAATAACATGTCCTGTGTTCCTTATTAAGAACTGCAAATGGACGCCAATACATCCCAAGTAATTTTCAGACTCAAAGAACAGAGAAAATATCAGGCCAACAACAGATCCAGAATACGAGCAAAACCTTCCCAGAAATACAGAGACCCAAACAGATCCAGCCCTGAAATAATTAGAACAGTATAAGATAAGTACAGAGACTTCATACTCTTTCAATTAGTTGCCGAATCACATATCGAAATTTAATGACCATACTTACACACTAGGGTAAGTCGATTTTTTCACTTTTTAAAATATCAGTTTGTCCATCTATGCGAAAGTTGTGTGTTAGTATACTGAATACTGATACCAAATTTAGATCTTTTACTTGCACCATTGTTTGAGGAAATAGCATTAAAATGCACTGAAAATCCCACGTTTTAGCAAAATTTAGCCTAGAAATTGGTTAGAAAATTAACCGTTTTCATTTAAAATAAAAATATTATTTTATTTTATCAAAATGAAACGAATTTATATATTATAAACAGAATTCAAATTAAAAATGTGCCCCTCCATCACCACCTCTGATATGTTGCTTTTTACCCCCCATTAATTAAGCTGTAATAGACGACCTTTGACCAGTTCTGTACGGTTACTGGATGCCGTGCAGGGGACCTCCCGGAGGCAATGATTGATTAGGAACAGTTTGGCGAGAGATTTTCAGGGATATACGTGGTACTAGCCCGACATGATGAATGATGATGATGATGATGATGATGATGATGATGATGATACTCAGAGTTTGCTAATACATCATCCCAAAGAGATAGCTCGCTAGCTCGTTAGATAGATAGATAGATAGATAGATAGATATGGAACATTGAATCTAAATTATTAATCACTAAATAGATGCAAGTGTTATACTGAATATTAAAAAAAATTATCCATACATTTTCCCATTTTGGTCGGATCAAATGTTATTGAAATAATTGATTTTTTTTTTTATTTTTAAGCTAATGAGAAACCATTAAAGACCGCCCTGTCGGTGGGGGCGTTAGAATGCACCGATTGCACCTCTGCAGAGGGGTAAGACTCCCCCAATGGGGCCACCTGTTGCCGTGGGTGGCGACCCATGATGCTTAAGGATAAAGCCCAGGTGGATGAGCAATTCATGACATGCAATACTCCACTTTGGCCCTATCTTGGGCTAGACGGGCGGTTGGAGAGGCCCCCTCCGATCAATCGGCTGGTCACGTCAAACCCTAGCACCTATATGATTTTCCCAACCCTATTACCCTTATGGCAAGCTCCAACCCGCCTTTTTATGCATATGGGTGCTAGAAGGCGGTGGCTGTTGGTCTACATGTCCTGGGAATGACGTTAAACTCTATCTGATGGTGAGGTTCCAGTTTTGGAGGTTTGGGGAATGTGGAGCCACCCTTCATCACCATTGCTCCCTGGTCCACTCTGACCGGAGTGGTAGTACCTGTTAAGGTCCCATCTATGGGTTAAATAGAAAAATGTATTAATAAAAAAAATTGTATTATCCATTAAGAATTGATTTATTTCAAAACTTTATCGGCATTAAATGACCCACTGAGGTTGAATATGCCGTAAAACAAAACCAAACCAAACCAAACCATTAAAAGGAATAAGAATGTCTCAGTCTCTATTAGAATAAACTGATTCGAGTTCAGCCCTGTCAGATGGGGCTTTTGTATACACAAACTGCACCTCTGCAGAAGGATAACACTCTCCCTCTGAATCAATTTTGTTTGCTGTGGAAGGCGACCTTTGATGCTTAAGGATGGAACAGCTGGTGTCTGAGCAGTCTATGACATGCAACACTCCCCTTTTTATCATATATGTGCTAGAAGGGGTGACTGAGGGTCTTATTGTCTTCGGTATAATGTTAAACTCTATCTGATGAGCTCTGGGGAATGTTGAGTTACCCTTTTATTTAAATTACTCCAGGTCCACTCTCATCATAACTAGTGTACTACCTACTGCTAAGGGTTCTATCTATGAGTTCAATAGAACAAAATGAGTTTTAAAAAGTGTGTTTAAAAGTTGTTTTTTTAATTGAGTACGCATCAAAGAATGAATAAAACAAAATGTCTTTGGCATAAAATGACCCTCATGAGTTAAAATTGCCGTAAATCCAACCAACCAACCAACCAACCGATTCGAATTAGTTTAAGGGTATTTTAATTGAAGCTTTTTCAATTCTATAATAAAATATCAACTGAATTTCTTTTGACGGATTAACAATTTTTCAAATATTCAATCATTCCTAAATGTCATTATTTTGTCTGAAAATAACCAATTTATTCCAGATATTGCTGGAAAAATCTTAGCAGCCTAACTCTCTCCTCTCTCTCTCTCTCTCTGTGTTGGGCTCTTATTCTCTCCTCTCTGCGTGTTGTGCTCTTCTCATTGTTGCCGATTTATGGGCTGACTGGGCTTTCTTGGCCGGACGGGGTCGCTGTCCTCGTCGTCTCTCTCTCTCATCTCATGATTACTTTCATTTCTTGAGTTGTTGGGGTGTGAAAATTCTTAAACTACAATTTTACAAAAGCAGAATTTTGATATATTGAAAAGGATTGTGGTATCATAAACATATGATACTGTAAACTGCACCCAAGAATACGCATCACAATTGTTTTGGGGATGTTTGGTGTCACACACAATCACACACACACACACACGTACCCCATCACAGGTGTTTTATGCACACACACAGTTGCATCATATATATATATATATGTATTATATATATGTATATATATATATATATATCCTTGAATGCATGCATATGTTATGCTGTAAATACAACATGAAGTTAATATGCATGTATATCTAAGCTTATAGCTCACGTTGGTGCCGTTTGTGATGGTGTATATACCAAAACAAATGCACAAATTCTGTTATATCTATCCGGCACTTCATATAATATTTATATATTATGCATATATATCCAAATAGACTAAATATGTATATATTATAGTATATTGTATTTAATATATATATATGTATATATATATGCAGTATGTGTGTGCTGCATGTGTGTGTACGCATATGGTTGTATTCTTTTCATGCACACGCACCAACTTCCATACGCACCTTATCCATTCGGAAAAAAACTAACAAATAAAAATATGCGACCAGGTCGCCATCAATAACTATGGACGATTTAATAAATACTAATTTCTACAAATACTATTACTGTTACTACTACTACAATACTACTAACTTCTACGACGACGACAATGATGATTGACGATGACGATGACCGTTGTCAGTCAGTCAGCGCTACTTCTGTTCGTTTTATGAATGACACTGAGCTTGTGGTCACGTGTTTTGCGGCTTGTTTACTGTTTGTTGAACGAAAAATGTGTAACGTCACTCGATGTAGGATAGTGGATTGTTTTTTTCACAGGCCAAAAAACAAACTGGTGAACAGGAAAAGGGGTGGAGGAGAAAGAGGAGAAAGAGGAGGAGGAGGAGGAGGAAACTGGATAAGAAGAAGAATGAGTGAGTTGGGAGAAAAAGGGAGAGGGTGAGAATTAAAGAGAAGAGAGTTGAGTTTTGCAAGCAAAGGTTTGAGCGTTGGCTCTTAGGATAGAAGATGCACATGAAATCTTCTGATCATTTCCGGCATGAGATATACTGCAGTAGCCAAACTTCCTAATATGTGAAGTTATATTCTACAATTAACACTATTGCCAATGTTAATCTACTGTGTACTAAACCGCGATTCTTCAACATGATCAGATAAAGTGAGTAAAAATGCTGAAATAAATAATATAATTAATATACCAGCAGTTATTATAGTAAAAGCAAAAGAAAAGAATAAAAGCTATAAATCAGTTTTGCGAAACCTAGTATTAGTTGTATTTTGGTTTGGTTTTGTTTGTTTGACAATAAGACCCTCAGTCACCCCTTCTAGCACATTATGATAAAAAGGCTGTTGCATGTCATAGACTGCTCAGACAGCAGTGTTCCATCCTTAAGCATCAAAAGGTCGCCTTCCACCGCTAACAAATTGGACTCAGAGGGGAGGAGTGTATCCTTCTGCAGAGATGCCAGTCAGTATATACAAAGCCCCATCTGACAGGGCTGAACTCGAAATCAGTTTATTTCTAATAGAGACTGGACATCTTATTCCTTTAATGGTTTGGTTTTGGTTTGTTTGGTTTTACGGTCATATCAACCTCAGTTGGTCATTTAATGCCGATAAAGTTTTGAAATAAATCAATTCTTATGGATATACATTTTTTTTTAAATACATTTTTTCTATTTAAACCCATGATGGGACCCTAACAGGTACTACCGCACTCCGGGTCCAGAGTGGACCCGGGAGCAATGGTGATGAATGGGGTGCTCCACTTCTCCAAAACCTCCAAACTGTAACCTCACATTCAGATAGAGTTTAAACGTTCATTCCCAGGGACATGTAGACCCGCAGCCACCGCCTTCTAGCACCCATATGATAAAAAGGGGTTGGGGCTTGCCATAAGGCAGTTAGGTTGGGATATAGTTATTTTCTTAATAAATAGGTAAAATAAGATTTAAAAATTATAATTTATGAACTTTTTTTAAATTAAGAAAGTGCTCAAATGCTGGCGAGTATAGCAGGACAAAATCTAAAAGAAATTAATATCTCACTTCTTTATTTTCGTTTCATGCTAAAAATGTAATGCATTCAAAATAAAATCATCAGAATGAAACTTTGGAGCAAGTATTATTCAATATCTACGAAATCCCTGCACAATGAAATGGATGAGCATACGGTGCAATATATCTATATTACCACACCCTCCGCACGAGCAGGATGTGACTTCAAGGTCAATTTCCTAAGCGGAATTTTAACAGGTTTTGATTCAGAGTTTTCCTTCTCCTAGACTGGTTACCTAGCCATAGTCAAGAGTTTCTGTCTGTCTGCTATTTGGCCATAGCTGGAGGGAGATTGGGTTAATACCTTTCTCAGGGTAATTATCTCCATTGTGAAAGCAAACAGCTTCGTCCAGGAATTGAACTCGGGTCGCGAGTCCATTTCCTACGACTCTACCATACGTACGGTGGCAATATACGCTGATAATTTCCAACTGTATAAGTCAACAAATAGTCTTGGATAGTATCAGATGATGACTTAATAATATATGGATACATACATATATATTATATATATGATATATATATATAATATATATATAGAATTATATGTGTGTGTTGTGTGGTGTGTGTGTGTGTGTGTGTGTGTGTGTGTGTGTGTGTTCTTCTTTCATTGTCAGTTGCGGAATGAACTGGTTGCGGTAGCGTAAATGAGGCACATTGTGGGTAGTGGTTGGCGTATTTTTAAATTCCCCCTCCTCTGTGTATTGTTACAGTATGGGGGAAGAACTAATGCTGTCGCACCGGCCCCCCCCCACCAGCTTCCATCACTTTACACTGAGTGAAGTTTGTTTGGCGGGGTTGTGATAGAGGCTAGTTGTCCAACTTGAAAGGCTTGTTTGTTTTGGACCTCCGGTGGCTGGTTGTTTGTGGTTAGGACAGGTTCAAACAATGATCGCTATACTGATGATGGTGTTTATGTGGGAGGCCCGTGGTTTTATTAATGCTTATAACAATCGCCAAATGGGTAACCATATTTTTATTATTATTTATTATTATTGTTTTTTGTAATATATGGTCTTGTAATGCAATGAATCAAAGAGGTGTAGTATTCATTTTTAGTGGCCATTTTAGTTGGAATATCTTACGTTTTCTAGACGAA
>CM042145.1:64021456-64059182 GCA_023376005.1 Doryteuthis pealeii | reverse complement strand
AAAAACCTACATGATAATATAAACGTTGAAAGGTATCCAATATTTCAGCTGGTCATCAAGGTATTTGATTAGGAGTATTGTAAAATGAATGTCATATTATTATTTTGCTTCTGTTGCATGGCTACAACACTTTTCTATCCAGAATGTAGTACCTTTCCATCTGAAATCCTTAATTCAACGACATCAATATTTTAAATCAGGAAAATAAACTGAAAGAAGCGATGAATGGCCACTGTTCACAGAAGAACGCCTTTCTGCAAGTTTCGGTGTGAGCACGAAAATTGCCTCAGAAGTCCAGCTTTGTCTGACAGACGACCACGTGAAAAAACATGTGTGCTGTAGAGTTAAAGCCGGGGTTGTGTCTCATTATGTGACAGGACGTATAAAAGCAAAGCTGACTTCTGAACGCAATTTTCGTGCTCACAACCCGAAACTTTGCAGAAATGGGCGTTCTTCTGTGACAGTGGCATCCTCCATCGCTTCTACTTCGAGTTTAATCCTGCCTTTCCAATATTATGTCGTTGACTAAGGATTCCGACCCTGGCGAGGACTACATGTCTGGTCTAGAAACAGTGTTGTAGCATGCACATAAAAGCAAACACTAATAACTAGCACCTCTCATTTACATACTGCTATCAAATCACCTCCTTCGCCATGAACACTGACTTTGATTACCTCCACCTTCTCAACGTCCTATATTATCATGTAGGTTTTCTTCCGTCTAGCAAAACGTAAGAATATTCCAACTAATAATGGCCACTTAAAATGAATACTACACTTGATTCATTGCATAAAGACATAATAGACAAATAATAAGTAATAATATAAAAATAAGTTGTTGACGGTTTCTCCATTTGGCGTATTGTATAGCATTATAAAACCACTCTCCCCCAACATAAACACCATCATCAGTATTAGGATCATTGGGTTTGCTTGTGTTCACAACACCAGCACCGGCAGTCACAACCAACAAGCCTTTCAAGTTCGACACTAGCCTCTATTTCCAAGCATTCATCAGTGTAAAGCTGGAGTTGGTGGGGGGCGGCGGGGCGGTGCGAAGCATTACAGTTCTTCTCTCCCATTACGTAATCAGGAGGGGGTAAAATATACGCCCACCACACTACATGTTGCCCCTATTACGCTACGAACCAGTTTATTACGAATGCAATGAAAACGAAGAACACCAAACCACACACACACAACACACACACACACATACACACACACATATATATATATATATATATATAGTATTATTATATCTTATATATATATATATGTATGCTTATTATATTTTTTAAGTATCATCTGATTACTATCCAAGATATCTTGCTTGTAGCTTATAGCAGTGTCGGAAATTTAATGCGTATATATTGCACCGTAGTATGGTTAGAGTCGTAGGAAACTTGGACTCGATCGACACCGAGTTCAATTCTGGACGAAGCTGTACTTGGACGTTTCTTCAACATGGAAGATAATACACCTTGAGAAAGGGTATTAACCCGCAATTCTCCCTCCAGCTATGGCCAAACTAGAGGACAGTACCAGAACTCTTGACGTATGGTAGGTAAATCAGTCTTAGGAGAAGGAAACTCTTGAATTAACCTGTTAAATTCCGCTTAGGAAATTAGACTTGAGTTAGCATCCTGCTCGTGCGGAGGGGTTGAGTAAATATAGATATATTGCACCGGTATGCTCATCCATTTCATTGTGGCAGGGGATTTCGTAGTATTGAATGATACTTGCTCCAATAGTTATACTGCTGATTGTATTTTTTAATGCATTACATTTTTAGTCCAATGTGAAACGAAAATAAAGAAGTTGAGATATTAATTTCTTTTAGATTTTGTGCTGCTATACTCGGCAGCATTGAGCACTTTCTTAATTTAAAAAAAAAGTTATAAATATGATAATTTTTTAATCTATTTTACCTATTATTTAAGACAAATAAATATTCAACTACTGCTTATGGCAAGCCCAACCCTTTTTATTATATGGGTGCTAGAGGCGGTGGCTTGCGGGTTACATGTCTGGGAATGACGTTAAACTTTCTATGATGATGTTGAGGTTAAGTTCTGGAGGTTATGGAGAATGTGGAGAGGCACCATTCATCACATTGCTCCCTGGTCCACTCTTGACACGGAGTGGTAGTACTGTTAGGTCCCATCTATGGGTTAATAGAAAATGATTATAATAAAAAAAAATTTATTATCACATTAAGAATTGATTGTATTTTCAAACTTTTCGGCATAAATGACAACTGAGGTTGATATGCGTAAAACAAAACAAACCAAACCGAAAACGATTAAAAGGAATAGAATGTCTCAGTCTTATTAGAATGAAACTGTTGAGTTTCAGCCTGTCAGATGGGGCTTTTTATATACTGCACTGCATCTCTGCAGAAGGTAACACTCCTCCCTCTGAGTCAATTTGTAGCTTGGAAGGCGACCTTTGATGGCTTAGGGATTGAAACTGCTGTCTGAGAGTCTATGACATGCACACTCCTTTTTTATCATATATTGTGCTAGAGAGGGGGTGACTAGGGTCTTATTGTCAAAACAAATCAAACGAAACCAAAAATAATATAACTAGGTTTTGAAAACTATTATACTGGTTTTATTTTCTTTCTTTTGCTTTTTACTATAATAAACTGTATATTAATTATATTATTTTATTTCAGCATTTTTACTCACTTATCTGTCATTCATGTTGAGAATCGCGGTTAGTAACAGTAAGTTAACATTGGCTAATAGTGTTAATGTAGAAATATAATTCACATTTTTAGGAGTTTGGCTACTGCAGTTATCTCATGCGAATGATCGAAGATTTTCATTGATCTTCTATCCTAAGAGCCAACGCTCAACTTGCTTGGAAACTCATCTCTTTCTTTTATAATTCTACCTTCCCTTTTTCTCCCAATCACTCAATCTGTCTTTTCTTATCCAGTTCCTTCTGCTCCTCCCCTCCTCTCTCCCTTTCTCTCCACCTTTCCTGTTCATAGTTTTTGGCCCGGCGATGAAAAGCATCCCACTTCCACATCGAGTTGACGTACCACATTTTGTTCAAAAACAGTAAACAAGCCGCAAACACTGGACACTAAGCTCAGTGTTCATATCATAAACGAACAGAAGTAGCGCTGATGACTACACCGTCATCGTCCATCGTCATTATTCAATTGTCGTCGTAGCGTAGAATAGATAGTAGTTTGTTCGTAAGACCAGTAACGTATAGGTAATGTGTACGAGTATTGCTAGAAATATTATATTTATTAAATGTCCATGTATTGATGGCGACCGGTCGCAGATTTTTATTTGTTAGGTTTTTCCGAATGGGCATATATGGCGTATGAAGTTGTGCGTGTGCATGTACAACCCTATGCGTCACACACATGCACACCAATACTTGCATATATATATACATATATTATATAGTATATACATATATTATATATATATGATACCATATTTATGTCTATTTGTTTATATGATATGCCTATACATATATAAATATTATATAGTTGGGTAGATATAACAGAGATTTGGGCATTTGTTTTGGTATATTACACATAGGTGAGTATAAGTTAGATATACATGATATTAACTTCGATGTATTTACATGCATTATACATTATGCATTGCATTCAAGGGATATAGATAATATACTGCTATACATATATTTATATACACTATCATATATATATTATGTGTGTGTGTGTGTGGTGTGTGTGTAACTTGTGTGTGTGTGTGGTGTGCTGTTGTGTGGTGTGTGTGCCGTATTCTTGGGTGCAGTTTACATTACATATGTTTATGATAGCACCAATCCTCTTCATATATCAAATTCTTTCTTTTAAAATTGTCAGTCAAGAATTTCTACAAAAACTCAAGAAATTGAAAAGCTAATGGACGTAGAACGACGAGAGAGACCCCCTGACGACCGAGCAGACGGAGAGAGATGAGCAGAGAGAGAGAGAGAGAGGGAGATCGAGAGAGAGAGAGAGAGGAGTTAGGCTGCTAAGGATTTTCCAGCAATATCTGGAATATTGGTTATTTTCAGAACAAAATAATGACATTTAGGATGATTTGAATATTTGAACATGTTAATCGTCCTATCAAAAGAAATTCAGTTATATTTTATTATGAATTGAATAAAGCTTCATTTAAAATACCCTAAAGATAATTTCGAATCGGTTGGTTGGTTGTTGTTGGATTTTTACGGCATTTTTAATCATTGCGGGTCATTTTTATGCCAAAGACATTTTTTTCGTATTCATTCTTCGGATGGACGTACTCAATTAAAAAAACCAACTTTTTCAGAGACACATCTTTTAAACTCATTTGTTGTTCTATTTGCAGTTCGGTCATAGATAGAACCCTTCATCGATAGGTAGTACACTAGTTAGTGAGATGACCTGGGGTAGTAATTTAAATAAAGGCGAGTCTGGTAACTCAAACATTCCCCAGATGCGCATCAACAGATGCAGAGGTTTAACATGTATTATTATCCGAAGACAATAGTGACCTCACTTCTAGTCCACCCCCTATCTTAGCACATATATGATAAAAAGGGAATGTGTTGCTGTCATAGACTGCTCAGACACGGCTGCTACATCCTTAAGCATCAAAGGTTCGTGCCGTTCCACAAGCTAACAAATTGACTCAGAGGGAGGAGTGTTTATCCTTCTTGCAGAGGTCGCACGTTTGTGTATACAAAAGCCCCATCTGACAGGCGCTGCAACACTCGACATCAGTTTATTCCTCAATCAGCGCACTGCAAGACATTCTTATTCCTTTAAATGGTTTGGTTTGTTTAGGTTTGTCTTTACGGCATATTCAACACTCAGTTGTCATTTAATGCCGATAAAGTTTTGAAATAAATCATTCTAATGATTAATACAATTTTTTATTAATACATTTTTCTATTAACCCATAGATGGGACTCTTAACAGGTATACCCACTCCGATCAGAGTGGACCAGGGAAGCAATGATGATGGAAGGGGTGCTCACATTCCCCAAACCTCCAAAACTGGACCTCACCATCAGATAGAGTTTAACGTCATCCAGGGACATTGTAGACCAACAGCACCGCCTATCTAGCACTCCATATGATAAAAAGGGTTGGGGGACTTGCATAAGGGCAATAGGGTGGGAAATCATATAGGTGATAGGGTTTGACGTGACAGCCGATTTGATCGGGAGGTGGGCCTCTCCGACCGCCCGTCTAGCCCACGGAAGGACAAAGTGGTAAGTATTGCATGTCATAATTGCTCATTCCACCTGGGCTTATCCTTAAGGCACATGGTCGCACCCACGGCCAAACAGGTGGCCCCATTGGGAGTTCTTTACCCCCTCTGCAGAGGTGCAGTCGGTGCTTCTAACGCCCAGCGACAGGGCGTCTTTAGATGGTTTCTCATTAGCTTAAAAATAAAAAAAAATCAATTATTTCAATAACATTTGATCCGACCCAAAATGGGAAATGTATGGATAATTTTTTTCTAATTCAGTATAACTACTGCAATCTTTAGCTGATTAAAATTTAGATTCAATGTTCCCATACTCTATCCTATCCCCTACTCTATCTATCTATTAGCGAGCTCAGCAGCCTATCCTCTTTGGGATGATGTATTAGCAAGCTCTGAGTCATGCATATCATCATCATCATCATCATCATCATCATCATCATCATTCATCATCGTGGCGCTAGTACCACGTATATCCCTGAAAATCTCTCCCAAATGTTCCTACTCAATCATTGCCTCCGGGAGGTCCCCTGCACGGCATCCAGTAAACCGTACAGAACTGCGTCAAAGGTCGATCTTTATTACAGCTTACATTAATGGGGGGGTAAAAAGCAACATATCAGAGGTGGTGATGGCAGGGGCACATTTTTAATTTGAATTCTGTTACTTAATATCATTACATCCCGTTTCATTTGATAAAATAAAACATACATATTCTTTTATTCAAATGAAAACGGTTAATTTCTAACCAATTTCTTAGGCTAAATTTTGCTCTAAAACGGGATTTTCAGTTGCGATTTTATGCCTATTTCCCAAACAATGGTGCAAGTAAAAGATCTAAATTGGTGATATCAGTATTCAGTTATTACTAACACCAACTTTTCGCATAGATGGACAATCTTGATATTTTCAAAAGTAAAAAATCGACTTACCTAGTGTCTGTAAGTATGGTCATAAATTTTCGATATGTGATTCGATCGGCAACTATGAAAGAGTAATGAAGTTCTCTGTACTTATCTTATACTGTTCTTTAATTATTTCAGGGCTGGATCTGTTTGGGTCTTGATATCTGGGAAGGCTTTGCTCGTATTCTGATCTGTCTGTTGGCCTGATATTTTCTCTGTTCTTTGAGCTTGAAATATACTTGGGTGTATGGCGTCCATTTGCAGTTCTTAATTTAAGGAACACAGGAACATGTTATTTTTTTCAGAGCTCATTATATATTATTTAAGCACAAATAAAAAATACCTTTGGAAAGACAGACAGACCATAATCTTCATCCTCCTCTTCAGACGCTCAGATCGACTCTTGACGTTCCGCCTGCCTCCAGAAACTTAGGCCAAAACCTCCCCGAACCTTTTCACTCTCCTCTCTTCACTGTTGTCACCTCGACTTGACAATCAAAACCAACAGTCAGCCTTTCAAACGTCATTCTAAATTCTAGTTAAATTCTTTGGGTTTTTTCCACATCTCATTATTTTAAAACTTTCCAAATTGCTTATCTCGTTTGTTTATTGATCATATGATCTTGCGTCTGGCTACAATTATTTGCGCCATTCCTTTGTCAGTACCTCTGGCATGTTTGAAGAGAGGGAAGCATCTCCTAAAAGTCATTCCATCATGGCAAGATCATGGACCTCTTGTGGATCCACGAGCATGATATTTTTCATTTTATGAAAATGAGACCACTCGTGCCAGAGCTGTTCGCCACTCTCAAAATAAGGTACGCCCTAATATTTCTAGGTTTAATTTGTTTTGTTTTTCGCATCATCAACCTTCCAGCTGGGCTCATTTAATGCCGATAAAGTTTTCGAAATTAAATCAAATTCTTTCATTATACACCATTTTTTATGTTTATAAACTCATGTTTTCTATTTTAACCCATAGATGGAAAAACCCTAACACCGGTACTACCACTCCCGGGTCACGAGTTGCGACCCCAGGGCCAGCGAATGGTGATGACGAGGTGCTCCACATTCCCAAAACCTCCAAAACTGGACACCTCACCCATCAGGCATATAGAGTTTAACGTCATTCCCAGACATGTAGCACCAGCAGCCACCGCCTTCTACACCCATATGATAAAAGGCGGTGGGGCCCTTGTCCTATAGCGCAACGCAATAGGCGTTGGCGAATATACTAGTGCTAGGCGTTTGACTGACCAGCGAATTGATCTGTCCCTCCGACGCCCTCTTAGCCAAGTAGGGCAAAGTGGAGTATTGCCATGTCCATGACTGCTCATCCACCTGGCTCTATCCTTAAGCATCACGGGATCGCCACCCACGGCAACAGGTCGGGCCCCTTGGTGAGTCTCACCCCTCTGCCAGAGGTGCAGTTCGGTCACAACCTCCCACCACATCATAATTTTAGGTTACCTATCCTAACCGAAACCTCGCTAAGTACCAAAGGAATCTAGATTATATTGTGTGGATACTGGATACCGTGCATAAGACCTGTCAGGAGTGATGACCGATAGAGGTCCGCTGATAGAGAAAGAGAGAGAGAGAGAGAGAGACGACCGACTGCGTGAGAGACGAGACGAGAGAGAGATGTCATAGGAACTCCGCACCTCCCCTGTCCCACGACTTCCTTCATTCCATGCCTACCTCATACCACCTCTTCCATATTCGAGAAAACACCCAAATGCTAACCTACTAACATACAATGACGAGGATGGGCTCTTACTCTCTGCTCTGTCTTACTTCGTCGGCCACCTAAAAAAGAAAAAAAAAAACCCAGCATTCTAGTAGTGACACCCGAAACGGATATTTAAGAGGTTTTGAATTTTCAGTTTGCCCTTCTCCAAGAATATTTGCCCTAACCAGGGTTAAAGAGCCCGGTTCTGCCACCTAGTATCCATCAGCTGGGAGGGAGACATAGTGGATTCATAACCTTTCCCTAAGGCGGTATTAGCGCTATTAACTGCCTGCTCTCCGTCCAGATTCTGAACCTCGGCGTCGACGGGTTCCATTTCCACGATCTCTAACCAGATACACCACGCGCCTTCCCTAGACACCATGTCGCCTTTACCTTCCTTTATCTTTCTTTCTGTGGTATGATTTCTGTGGGTGTCTCCAGGGAAATCTTTTTGACGAGGTTTTCACTGATAAATATGAGTTGATATGCATAGGTTGTGAGTATGTGCAGAACTCAGGAAGGTTGTCCAATTCTCATATTCTATCAAGAAATCATCATGAGACCCAAGGCAATAGATGGCTCAGGACTCTCATTAAGTCACC
The DNA here is from genome assembly GCA_023376005.1 of Doryteuthis pealeii. Classification (NCBI taxonomy): domain Eukaryota; kingdom Metazoa; phylum Mollusca; class Cephalopoda; order Myopsida; family Loliginidae; genus Doryteuthis; species Doryteuthis pealeii. Next base: position 64,050,706 of record CM042145.1, on the reverse strand, counting down.
AAGAGTTACAAGTTGATTCTGTTTGGGGATGTTTTTTACAGGTAAGCTCAAGGCTCATATAAAAATGATCAGCGCCACTGGCACCAGTTGGACCTGATCATAACACAGTGCTCCGCCCCGAAGTGGTCCTTCCAAATCGTAGCTCTCAGTGCAGACTGTGGACTCAGACCAATCCCTCGTCTGCTTGTAGAGACAAACTTCCAATGAAAAAAAATTCCACAGATTCCAAATCAAATTTGACACCCTCGTGTGGATTCAGTAGCCAAAGCAGTCTTACCCAACCAAACTGCGCCTTCTCTCTGATGCTCTAGAGGAGTCTCTTCCATACACTTACACCGTGTTGCTCTGCCCCAGTTAATATTGGGATGGCCTACGGAACACCATCCTACACGGCCTTGCAGTTTTTGCAAAAGAGTGCGTTAGGTCTAATGATTTGGTTCGAAGCCAATGTCTTCTGTATTTGACACCAATCTTGGAAGAAAAATATTCGCTTCCATAATTACAAAATCTCTGCTTGAATGACAAGACTTTACATGCCCTTTAGAGGTCAGAGGAGAAACTACAACAACACCCTGCACGTTCTCTCGTCGACTACAGTTAAGGCTTAAGTCAGTTATTTGCAGCCGCATTCAAACTTCACTCTGTGCAGCCCCCATGGTAATATCAAAGGCATGTACGACGCATAAAAGAGGCGCTTGCGACCCTCTCACATCGCAAAATTGCTCCTTGAGAATGAGAAATGTTAATTTTGATCTAAACAACTTGATCGCCTGGGCTGAAACATTACTCAAAATTTTACGCACACAAACCGTTTCTGATGCAGCCCTCCGTCATGTAGACCGACAACCAATAGCAGAAGAGCTATGATTATTGAAACCTACCACTGAACGAACTTTGACTACTTCATTAAGACCTCAACCATGCGGGAACCACCTGGCAGCGATGGAATTACAGCTGAAATTTCTAACTGTTGGGAAGCCCACTTTTCTAGACAACACTACTCTACAAGCTCTCTGCCTAATGCTGGGAGTGAAGGGGTTATCCCACAAGACACGAAGAACTCTGTATAAGGGAGAACAGGAGATGAGTTGTAATAACTACCGTGCGATATATCTCATTTACTCAGCATTACAAGGTAAACTCTTTGCTAGGTTGCACTAAATAGACTCCAGATCTCTCGGAAGAAGACTTACCTGAACACAGGCCCGGTCTCAGAGCAGAAGGATCCACTACATGCACATTGCATCCTCTACTGACGGTAGCTTCAAGAGCAAATGTAGATGAAACTAAGGACCACTCTCCATAGCATTTATTGACCTCACAAAAGCTTTTCGACCTGTACGTAGGAAGTGGTCTCCTCCAGCTGATTTGAACGATAGGCGTCCCCAAAAACTCTTCCGCATCCTTACAGTCCCTTCTACACTGACATCAAGCATATTTCAGGTTTGATGGGTCTCTTTCCTCCTTCTGTGCCAAGCTTTTGGTAAAGCAACAGAAGGAGTCACCTTCATACAAGGACAGATGGTAACCTGTTCAATCTTAGCCGTCCTAAAAAGCCCAACAAGGTCAGACATTTTCATTCGGGACATGCTATTTTACTGATGGACGCAGCAGTTGGTAGCCACTCTCGGAGCACCTGCAAACACTCATGGACCAGGGACATAGGTGTTAAGTGTGTCAAAAAAAAGTATTGAGATTTGAAGCTGTAGTTTTACCAAGATTGGAATGAATAATAAATGTAACGTTAATTTTTTTTATTCAGAATACAAGGTGTCAAAATAGTACAGATTTTTTTTAAGCTGTATTTACCTCATAGAAATGAAGAATGAATGGAACGTTAATTTTTCAGAATACAATGTTGTGTCAGAAAGTACTGAAATCTCGATGGTCTTTTGACACACCTTGTATTAAAAGACTAATGAATTAAATAAGGAACACATATAAAGATTACTTATTCTAATGTATTTTAATGATTTCTATATAAAACTTATTGCTTTAATACATTAAGAATGACATGATAAATATCAGTAACTGCAATAATTATTTCTGAAACCAGTTTTGTTAAAATAATTATGCAAATATTCACATATACTTACTATGTAATATCCTGTATTCTTAGAAATATATAACACATTATTTCAGGATTCTAAATGCATTAATATATGGGCAGTTTTGCGGCAAGTCTAACCAAGCTAGACTTTAGACGATGGCGATGGAACCCAAAAATATCCTTCATCACCATCTAAAAAACTACACCCTTGAAAGCCCGTGCAAATCACCTTTCACCTACATTGAGTCCAACATTCACGACAACCCTTTCACTTGATACTGAACTCAGTTTGCCGGATCGGAAAAAAGCTGCTCAACTTTTGGGAAGTCACAGCGATGAGTGTGGGACACACCAGCAAGCTCCCTGCCCGTACAAAGGTACTAAGTGTATAGACATGTGTTATCGAAGCACCTCTCATGGTATGGAAGTGAGAACATGGGACCAAGCATCTCCACACAAGAGCAAGCAGATATAATAGTACTTACCCTTCGCTGCCTTTATCGTTAATAGACTTGGGGACATCACCTGGGGGACAGGGAAGAAACTTTAACCCCAACAGCAGTTCAAGGATAAGCTTCAACTCCCCACGCTTGTGTTCTCTTACTAGGCGACAGCGGTCGTCTCATGCCGCCGGCATGGATGATTAGAATGAATCCGAAGGACATTCCTCTATGCAGAAACTTTCATCTGAAAGAGACAGATTGTCGCCCTCCCCCAGCTGCATTTCAGGGATGTCACAAGTTGGGAGAATTGGCTCAAGGACCCCAGGTTTGTCCATAGAGACTATTCATGTCTGCAATTCACACTGAGCGGCCAACACCAGAAACTCATGAACGCGGTGCCAGAAGGAAGAGACGAGCGGCCAGAACAATAGCACCGGCAGCCATCAACCAATCTTCAGGGTACCAGCCTTCAAACAAGCCGAAGCTTATGGGTGGTTTATATTTTGCCCTCATCCCACTTATGAGGGACTATTGACCCCAAAGGACATTTTATGTGGGCCCCACCCAAAGAAGCCAAAGCCTCATTCGGTGGTAGGCACAAAAATGCGTGATCCCGTGCGGCATTTCCCCCCTCAAGGGCGCCTCCCGCATGGGGGCGAATTTCATCCACCCTCTCCTTTTAAATCGAGGGGGGGCACAGTGTGTGGCCTGGGGGGGAAAGCCCCGGGGATACAACGAGCTTTCTAACTTGTAATCCAGCGGCCCGAAGCTCAATGGACCCCCGGTTCGAAACCGGAGTTTTGATATTTGTTGGGACTATCTACATCGCTTAATAACAAAATAGAGGTTTCAAATGTTGTTTTACAAGGTTTTAATTTGCATATTCATACAAAAAATTGATTTTATATAAATATGTGTTCGGTTTTATGATTTTCTAAAGTTATGTGTTTTATCTTAATGAATATGAGCAAAATCCAGGACGATAATTCTTTAAAGGAAATCCATTTAAACAAGAAGAAATAATTGTCGTTTTACTTCTAACTTCCTATTTTAAAGCATTAATAGTTAGAATTAGGAAAAATTAACCAATGAAATGATGCGGGAGTGTGCATTGAACGGGTTAAATTTCAGTTGACTTCGTTTTTTCAATTATAACCCCTCTGTTTCAAATCATTTCTATCTTGCATTCTTATTTAGTTTACATATAGACATTGTATAAGTTTAAAATAATATTTTATTGCATTAAAACACTTAAATACTTGCATCCGGAGGGCGTGGCAGTAATATTGCATGTGTTGTTAATTTTGTATTTTAGAGGAAATCTATAGGATGTTTTACATTTGTGGTTTTAACTTTTGAGTTGAGATTCTGTACGTAATGATCCAATTGGGCATTTGGCAAATATTTTAGTAGTTGGGGAGGGTTGGATTACAGATTGGTTTCTTAGTTTAATGGCATATAAACTTCGTGGGTTAATTTAATGCAAAAGCCATTATTTTAGAAGAACAGTAAGGTCGATCGGTGTCGGTAGCATACGTCAGTATCAGCTAGACAGCCAAGTGGTCTATCCCATTTTCCCTTACGCACTAGAGAACAAGGAGGCATTGTTTTTATGCGTCTGTGAGCGGGTGGAGCGCCCAACACTCTATGACCCTACTCTCAGCTCCTTAAAACTTTACTCACACGCGCATCCCCGTTTTTATACTCAATGACGCTTGATAGTTAGACCCGATCGCGCCCGGCTTATCGAACCCAGAACCTTGTGGATCCTAGTCGGGGACACTTCTCACGGACTGAACTAAACAGGTACTATTGTTGTATAGCCGCTTGACTTGGACCTTCAATAAAACCACAGACACGTATATATAAAATTAGGACCCATCTTATTTTCTTCGGTGTGTGGTTTGGTGAGCGACGGCAGGTAGCTTCACAAGAAAACTGCCGGGTAGGCTGGTTGAAAGAGCGCAGTGTTCACAACTGAAGTGCCCGAGGGTGTTTGCTTATGGGAGACGCAAGGTTGTCCTCTTGGGCTGCTGGCTGGGGGTCTTGACTGTTCAGCTCGAAATCCTCTTGGCCTTTGTTATCGAATAAATACGGCTACGCATCTTTATCGGATTTTGATCTGGCCTTTTTAACTCCGCTAAATATGCCTATGCATTTTTATCTTTTATCTGATAAGAACGGGACACATGTATTTCTTTATCCTTCTTCTTCACCGGAAGATTCTTTGCTCCGTTTTCAATTTCTTTTAAATATATTTATTTTATTTTCTCTTTGCTTTTTGTCGGGAAAGTGCTTCCTCTTTCCGGGCGACGATAAAAACAACATTATTAACCCATAAAGTGGGGAGAGGACGAATGTTCTATACCTTTACTATAAACTATTGGTCGAAATGAATGCATTCGAATTGTGTATTAAAATTGATTGAAATCTAACACATTAACCTACTACCCGCCTTAGGAACCCATTGATTGCAATATATTACTGTTTTTAATTGGATATATTACAACTTGTTTGCATTTTTGGGTAATAAATGGGCCAATCGGGCTGTTTACTATTTCACGGTTTATAAATTATTTTCTAATTTTTATTTTTCAAATGTTTTAAAACGTATTTCTTTAAGTGTGTTATCGTGGCTTATTTATATATACTAGCAAATATATGGCACCCTTCCGGGTTGCAAGTATTTTAAGTTTTAATGTATAAAAATATTGTATTTAAATTAGAAAGGCTTAAGAAAACTCAAATTAAAGAATGCAATATAAAGATTTGAAAAAAATTAGATACAACTGAAACTTACCTTTCCATACACTTCGTTCTGTCATTGTAATTTTTTTCTAATTTAATTTGATTTAGTTAAAAAGAGGAAAGTAAGATAAATGTCATATAGTCTTATCTCTTGTTAATGGATTCATTTAAGATTCATTTGAAGAGATTTTTAGCTTATATTCATTTAAAATAAAATAAACAGTTAGAAATCAATCCACACTGGGAAACATATTTATTAAATTCGATTTTTTAATATCAATATGCAAATTTGGCCGTTCCCGTTCACACTGTTTAACCGCTATTTTGTGTATATATAAATATTTAATTGATGTTGTTAGTATGAGATTATTGGTTAAACAGTATTAATAATGAAAAAACAATCTTTATTACATTAATTCGAGGCTTGGAAATAACAATGATTCATGGAGATAGTGTGATGTCTAATAACACTAAGGGAATTGATGCTTGAGTTAGTAAATAGTAGTTTCCGTTACAGGACAGAAAAAACCACACAATTCTCCCATTTATACTAGGATGAAACTGCAAGGATTATCGGAAACCTTACGTTTTGAACCGTCTACTTCGAGGATTTAGCACTCTGTTGCAAGTTACTATTCTAGCGGCAACATGTGCTTGAACTGTACTAGTATAGCTGAATACTGTAGGAAACATACTATACAAACCCACTATGCCGTCCTTCTAAGCAGGTTCAATGATTTGCATTGGGAAAGATGATCCACTGGGAACTGTGCAAGAAAACTTAAAATAAAATTATAAATCAGTCATAACTCAAAACCACTTTTATTGTTAGGGGAGATTAAAACACTAAATATTTGATCGATATCAGAACTGTAAGATACTTATGACATTACTTTTAGAAACACAATATATATTATATATATATATATATATAATAATAATCACATATATATTATACCAACCCCTCCGCCACGTGAGTAGGGATACCACACAAGTCCAATTTCTTAAGCGGAGAGTTCAGCAGGTTTTTAATTCAAAAGTTTCCTTCTCCTTAGAACCGGTTGCCTGAAAGGAAGGTTAAAGGAGCCCAGTCCTACCTGACTATTTTATCCATAGCTGCGAGGGGAGAGTAGGGATTCATACTTTCCCATAATTAATTAGCGCCAAAGTGAAATGCAGACTTACCAACATTCCAGGATTATGAAAACTCTGGGCGACTGAAGTCAATTTCCCATGGACTTAAACGCATTACACCACCCACGCTTCCTACACCACACACACAACACACACACACACCACACACACACAATATATATATAATATATTATTTTTTTTTTTTAATAATAATTATTCTTATTACCTCCTTTTGAGTTTTCACATCAGTGTTAGCTGTGGGCTTTCACTGAAAGTCCAAGTGGAACAGCAGGTCTCCAGGACTCTTCTTGAGTATTATTTTTATGTTAGTATTAATTATTTTAATTGATTTTTATTTCTATTATTATTATTTTTCTAATTTTTAATCTTTATTAATTTTTTATTATTGTTACTATTAATTTATTTTATTATTTATATCTTATCTAGTATTTTCTTTTATACATTATATACTCTAATGGTTAAATTAAAATTCTTTTTATTTTACTTGTCTATTTATATTTTAACTATACTACTCTGTTTTTTCTTGTTCATGTTATTTTTTGTCTGTTCTGGACGACCTAGGAATCAACCCTGAGATTTGTATCTCTTTTCTTTCATTTTCACTTCCTGTCTCTCTATCTGGTTACAATCCTACCACTGTTTAAAAATATATATATATTTTTTCGATTATTTTTTGTTTTTTGTTTGAATTTATATATATTCAGGCTTTTGGGGTTTTTTGTGAATATGCTTGTCCATAAGCTGAATTGAGACCCCATCTGATGAGACGGAAATTTTGGGGAGGGCCGGTTGTAAATCACTTTAGTTTATATGGCCCCAATTTTTGTCGAATATATAAATTTATTAGGGATCACTGTATTGAGTTCTTCTTTCCTTTATTGAATAAGATTACTGCTCTGTATATAATTCTAAAAGGTTATTTACATCTGAGCTCTCTTCAGTGATTTAAGGATTCGCTGTTATTATATTACATTACTGGATCATCAAATATTGTACAGTGGATCTTAGAAATCACATATAGGAATCATCCCTTACTACCAAGTTTTGGATAAAATCTCTTATATATATTATATTATATAATATATATATAATATTATATATATATGCAGAAAATCAAAGTACAAACTTCTATTAGAGTTATATGAATGCTTTTTGAATATTACATCTGAAAAACTGAATGAAAGAACAACATTATTTTACATATATTCATTTTGAGGGTTATTGGGAAGTTAACGGTAGTAGATGGCTATTAGCTTCTGGGAAAAGCAAGGGACAAACTCATAAGCGACTTTCCCTCTGCATCTGAGAAACCAACGCACATGCGCTGAGTCGAATAACTAGATGCTTGCAGGAAGACCTCTCGGAAGGAAAATGGATGATTTAGGGATGGTTTGGCTATCAGAAGATTTGTCATGGACAATAAGTGGCTATTATACTGCGACATGGTGAACGCAGCGGAGGATGAAGGTTTTCTTCTAAAACAGCCAAATGACAATTAGCTCTCACCATTATCAGCTCTGGTTACTAATTTAAGCCATTCCTGTTTTGTGAGGTGTTTAAAAGAGCTAAAACACTTTTCTTTTTGCTGGTATTTTTTTCTATCCGATTTCGCAAAAACCGAAGCGCCAAACAAAACAAAACCAACAAATGATTCCTTCTAACGATGTTTTAAATGCTTAGATTGTTTATGTCTACTAGCAAATGTTTATGCACCCTTCCACCGGGTTGGCAAGTATTTAAGTTTTAATCTAAATAAATGTTTATATTTAAATAGGGAAAGGCTACTGAAACTAAATATGAATGCAGATAAAAAAATGAAACAGAAATAAAACAACTGAATCTTACTCTTCCACCTACTCCACGTTTTTTCATTGCTTAAAATTTTCATTAATTTAAACTCATTAGTTAACATTTTGGGGGTATAAGAATAAAAATTTACAGTTTAATTCTTCTTGTTAATGGAATTTCTTTTAAGATTAACCTTGATATTTTTGCTCATTTTCATTTAAGATAAATTCCTAACAATTTAGAAAATCAGTATTACTGAGCACATATTTAATTACAATTCAAATTTTAATATCAAATATGCAAATTAGCCTTCACATTTCACACTGTAAACCGCTATTTTGTTGTTATATATAAATACAATTGCATGTTATATGTAGATATGGCCAACGGTATTTATAATGTTATAACAATTTATTATTAATAGAGGTTTAAATGAAATTAAAATCATGGTGAATGTGACGTAAATATCTAAAGTAATTGTTGGACTTGAGGTAGTGACATGAGTTTCGTTAAACAAAAAAATACCAATTCTCCATTTATAATTACGGGTTTGGCTGGTTAATACGTATTGCAGTTCTTTAAGTGATCTCTATGATGTTTAATTCATTGTGATTAATTCAATAGCCTCATTTTATAGACTTATTTCTATCGGCACAGTAATTGCCGACCAAAGCATATTTATCATAACATTTTATTATCCATATTGTGATAAACAGTAGAAAATATACCTTTATTGGGTAAGTAGGTAGAAGCGGCTTACCCAGTGTTGTCTGGGTACAGGAGGGGTCTCTCAAGTACCTTGGTTGTATTGATTTTTTAACTTTCTGAGATTACAAATACTGGATATTTTTAAGTAAAATTTCAATGCTATTTTCTCTCGTGTATATTTTGATTTTTAAAATATCTTCCAAAGTGATAAATTCAAATCTTTAATAATTTTACACAAGAGCAAAGGCAATAGAAGCATATCTCCTGTGTGATAATTTAATTATTGTACTAGCAAGAAGTATCGCACCCTCCCTGGTGACTTAAGTACTTTAAGTTTTATTAAAAAATTATCATATCAAATTAGAAAGGCCTAGATGATACACTGTAACTAAGAATGCAGATAAAGAAGATCTGCAACAGAGGGTGGTATATCCAAAAAATAGAAAACCCAACTTGAAAACCTAACTATTGCCATCATTTTCCATTACTTCCCCTCTTTCATTGGTTAAATTTTCCTAATTTTAACTATTTAGTTAAAAATAGGAAGTAAAGGTAATATTACAGTTTATTCTTCTTGTAAATAAAATTTATTTTAAGATTATCCACGAGATTTTTTGTTTATATTCTTAAGATAAAACCTAAACAATTTAGGAAATCAGATAAATACAAGCACATAATTTTATTTTAAAATAAAATTTTAATATGCAATATGCAAATACTTCTCTTCAAAGCGTAAAACCGTATGTTTGTTGTATATATAAATACAATTGCATGTTATTTTAGTACGAGATATGTAACAGTATTAAGGTAATGTAAAACAATTTTTATTAATAACTTGGGAAGGTTTAAAAAGTAATGAAATCATGGAGGAATTGGGGACGTAAATAATAAGGGAATATGTGACTGAGTAGTAATTTATATTCGGGTTAACAGACAGAAAACAACACAATCTCCATTATAATAAGATATGTATTTACTTTTTTTAATATAATATGTATTTATGTATATGTATTTACTCTTATTTCGTAGTTTTTCATCGAGACATAGGCATACATTACATTACATTACATACATACGACACAACCACCTTTATATATAAACATTATTTGTGCTTCTGTTGACCGTTTATCGTTTCTGGGTTCTAATTTAATCAATCTTCAATTAAAGTTTTCTTGTAAAACTTCTTAATTTATTGTTGATCATATATATTATATAATACTATTAGTATATACACTATATATAATATATATATATGATGATATATATATATATATGTGTGTGTGGTTGTGTGTGTGTGTGTGTGTGTGTATTTTATTAATAAGTGTAAATTCAAAAAGGCTTTTGAAGGTTAATTAAATATTTTTTCTTCGTGTACATTAAATTACATAGATTTGATGTTTATTTTATGCATACGAAACTCATTCAATGAGGACGTAAAGACGCGATATATATATATATATATAGTATGATATATATATTTATATATAATATTAGTATTATTTATATATTAATCATATGGATAGAATATCTGCCTGCGAATAACCAAAACATATAAGAAAACGGATGTTGGTGGAAACAACTCTTCTTTGATTCTTTAGAAACACTTGACACATTAAAAAAATGAGGACGGAAAATCATTTTTTGTATTCATTCAAAAGTTTTATTTCCTTTATTTCTTTTTTTTCAAAAAAATCCAGCAATTTGTATATATTCTATTATTTCTTTCTTCCGAATATTTAAAGGAAGATGACTATATTTCGAACTGTTTTAAACACTAAATGCTTACAGAGGAAAAAATAATTAAAATTTATGAGGGTTGATTAATTTTTCCCACGAAGCGAGTGTTAAGATCTGTATTTTAATGGTGTTTTTATTTTTTCATTGCAATTAATCTTCAGCGTTTCCAGTCCGCCTCTCCGTCATTCTCGCTCGATTTTTACAGCTGCTCGAAGGTCCATGAGGATAGTGTTAATTTTCTCTCTGGTCTCAATTCACCGTTTCCTTACAGGATCACTTGGGGAATCGTCCAAGCGGACGCGAAAGAAAGCTACAACAGTTTGGAACCAGTTATACCAATAGTAATCTGAGCCTTGGAACGTTCCCAAATTTCCATTTTCTTTTCAACGGTCCACTGAACGGAAAAATCCACATAGGGATGGCTTATTTCTTTTTCTTAGTGTCCGGCTGGGACACCTCAAGTCCTGGTTCGATACCGACCCCTCGCTATTTCATCGTATGAGTAGCAGGTTTACCATAGTGGATCTTGCAGGTAAAGTGAGGAGATGATGGTGGTATGTGGTTGCCCACCCCAGCTGTAAAAAGCATTCTCTTTGGTGTTCTAACCTAGTGAGAAAGGATCTTAGACTCCTCGCTGTCTGTTTTTATGATGACCGACTTAGGCGTTCGGTGAGCGGAGTGTGTTAGAGTAGCACTAGGTCTGGATCTCTCTCTGAAGAAGGAGAAGATAGCCCTTTCTAATCAGTTAACATATTTTATTACATTAAAACTTAAATAACCTTGCCAGGCCGGAAGGGTGCATAAATATTTTGCTAGTATATATAGGCACAAATTTCAAAGCTGCAAGTGAGCATTATTTATCTATCTATCTATTTAATCTAATTAAAAAATAAGCAGTAGAAACATAGTAAACGGTCTTTGGTAACTGTCAGTTTCTCTTCTTGGAAAGACCAATGATTGCATTGTTGAGAAAGGAACAGTCGATAAGCACCGTTCACTCCTGTGTTAATACGCTATGCCCTATATATAATATATATATATATTATTATATATATATAATGTGTGTGTGTGTGGTGTGTGTATATATATATATATATATATTATTATATATAATGCATAGTATTATAAGGCCATATGACATCTCATCGTCGATTCTGTCGTTTGAGAAATTTTGGTTTTCTCTCCATTTAGTTTCATCATTACTCTTTCACTGGGATTAGAACGTCTACGCTGAATCTCCCTGTCATTAGATTCATAGCTAACAATACAACAATAACAATACGCCTGGGCAGGTAGGATTTCGAATCAAGCACAAAGCACTGCCCTGTATATAACTCTGCTGATCAGACCTAATAGGCCTGAAATGTACATACAGGGATTGACTTTTTCTCGAATTTGTTTACGCCTTACATTTAAGGACCGATATGCAAGCCTAATTCATTTAATTATAACTAATTAATTTCCAAATAAGGTGATGACTTCAATTAAGCACATAATTTCCTAAAGAATTGTCCGGCTATCGGCCTCTCAAACAAATTTTTGTTTGTCTACTTCATATATTATATAATATATATATATATATATATATATATATATATATATATATACAAAACTTGTTGGTGAATCCTCGCGTTGAGAAAAACCCAGCAAATAGTTTGATTGTAAAAATATACTACCAAACATCACCTGGGGAGACAAAGATAATCGTACCACCAAAAGTAATACTTTTGATACAATACTTGACGGGCAAAAAGAAATATATATATATATATATATATATATATATATATATATAATATATTATATATAATATTCATCAAACACCACTAAGGATATACTAAAGCTAAATAAGTTAAGAGTGCTCAGATCTAAGAAGTAGAGGGCAAATAATAAAAGATAAAACCTAATGAGTCAGAATAAACCTACCTTCGCTTAGTTTCCTCTTCAGGCTAAGATCCCGACGAGTAAAGCGAAACTTTAAGCAGGTTTATCTTGACCATTATGTTTAATCTTTATATATATATATGATTATATATATATATATATATATATATATATATATATATATAATATATATAAAGGACACGGAGTTCCCTGTATAGCATTTCCTACATTCAAGTCTGATCACATATGTATTATGTGTGGCAGGGCTTCGCCTGTCACGGGCTGTCCTCTTAAGTCACATTTTGTCCCATGCTGACGAGACGACCACGTGAATAAAACATGTGTGTGTAAGGTTAAAAAGCCGGGGGGTCTTGGGGTGTGTCTTTTATGTGAACTAGGGACGTAATAAAGCAAAAGCTGGAACTTCTGAGCAATTTCGTGCTCACAACGAACTTTGCAGAAATGGCGTTCTTCTGTGAAGTGGCATTCATCGCTTTCTTTCAGTTTATTCCTGGCTTTAATATTATGTCTGTTTGAATAAGGATTTCAGAAACTGGGAAGGTACTACATTCTGGTAGAAAAAGTGTTGTAGACATGCACAAGCAAAAATAATATATATGAGCATTCATTTTACATACTCCTATCCAAAATACCTTTGATGAACACTGAAATTATTGATATTTCACGTTACTATTATATGTAGGTTTTGTCTAGTATAATTAACAATACAGCCTGGAGGTAGGATTCGAATCAGCACAAGCATGCCCTGTATATAAACTCTGCTGATCAGACGCTAAATAGGCTGTGAAATGTAATGCATACAGGTGATTGACTTTGTTCCTGCGATTTGTTTACGCCTTACATTTAAACCGATATGGCACGCCTAATTCATTTTAATTTATAGACTAATTAATTTCGCATAAGGTATGGACTTTTTCAATTAAAGCCACATAATTCTAAAAATTGGTCGGGGCTATGCCAGTCTCAACAAATTGTTTGTCTACTTATGATATATATACTATAATTAATATATATATATACTATACCAAACTTGTTGGTGAATCCTCGGCGTTGAGAAAAACCCAGCAAATAGTTTGCATTGTAAAAATATATACCAACATCACCTGGGGAAGAAACAAAGATAATCGTACCAAAACCAAAAGTAATCTATTGATACAATAACTTACCAAGAAATATATATATATATAATAATATATACTATATATATATTATATATATTCATACAACACCAACTAGGATATACTAAAGCTAATTAAGTAAAGAGTGCTCAATACCTAAGTAGAGCAAATAATAAAAGATAAACCTATATGAAGTCAAGAATAACCTACTTCGCTTAGTGCTCTTAGGCTAGATCCGAACGAGTAAAGCGAAACTTTAAGCAGGTTTATCTGACTCATTATGTTTATCTTTATATATATGTATATATATATATATATATATATATATATATATGATATATATATAATATTTTATAATTTATATAAAGACGGAAGTTCCTGTATACATTTTACTACATTCAAGTCTGAACACATATGTATTATGTGTGGCATTTAGGGCTTGCCTGTCACGGGCTGGTCTCTAAGTCACATGTATGTCCCATGCTGACAGACGACCACGGAAAAAAACATGTGTGTGTAAGAGTTAAAGCCGGGGGTCTTGTGTGTCTTTTTATGTGACAGGACGTATAAAAGCAAAAGCTGACTTCTGAGCAATTTTTCGTGGCTCACTGCACCCGAACTTGCAGAAATGGCGTTCTTCTGTGAAGGTGGCATCATCGCTTCTTTCAAGTTTATTCCTGCTTTAATATTATTGTCGTTTGATAAAGGATTTCAGACTGGGAAGGTACTACATTCCTGGTAGAAAAGTGTTGTAGCCATGCAGCAAGCAAATAATAATATGACATTCAATTTTTAATACTCCTATCAAATACCTTTTGATGAACACTGATATTGATAGCCTTTCAGCGTTTATTTCATGTAGGTTTTCGTTAGAAAACGTAGAATATTCCAACTAATAAATGGCCACTAAAATGAATTACTACACTCTGATCATTGCAATAAAGACCATATATACAAACAATAATAATAATAATAATAAAAATAATTGTTAACCCCATTTGGCGATTGTATTAAGCATTATAAACCACTCCTCCCCAACATAAACAATGCTCAGTATAAGATCATTTGTTTTGACCTTGTCCTACACACAACAACCAGCACCGGAGTCACACAACAACAAGCCTTTCAAGTTGACACTAGCCTCTATCCAAGCCATTCACTCAGTGTAAAGTGAGTTGGTGGGGGGGGGGCGGTGCGAAGCATTAGTTCTTCTTCTCCATTACTGTAATCAGGTAGGGGGTAAAATACGCCAACCACTACCCACAATGTGCCTATTACCGCTAACCGCACCAGTTATTACCATGCAACTGACAATGAAAACGAAGAAACACACACACACACAACACACACACACACACACACACACACACACAACACATATATATTATATATATATATTATTATATTATATATATATATATATATATATGTATGTATCCCATATATTATTAAGTATCATCTGATACTATCCAAGACTATTTGTTGACTTATACAGTTGGAAATTATCAGCGTATATTGCACCGTACGTATGGTTAGAGTCGTAGGAAATGGACTCGTCGACGCGAGTTCAATTCCTGGACGAAGCTGTTTGCGTTTCACATGGAGATAATACCCTTGAGAAAGGTATTAACCCAATTCTCCCTCCAGCTATGGCCAAATAGCAGGACAGACAGAACTCTTTGACTATGGCTAGGTAACAGTCTAGGAGAAGGAAACTCTGAATTCAAACCTGTTAAAAATTCGCTTAGGAAATTGACCTTGAGTCACATCCTGCCCGTGCGGAGGGGTTGGTAAATATAGATATATTGCACCGTAATGCTCATCCATTTCATTGTGCAGGGATTTCGTAGTATTGAATAATACTTGTCCAAAGTTTCATCTGATGATTGTATTTTAATGCATTACATTTTTAGTATGAAACGAAAATAAAGAAGTGAGATATTAATTCCTTTTAGATTTTTGTCGCTGCTATACTCGCCAGCATTTGAGCACTTTCTTAATTTAAAAAAAAAGTTCATAAATTATAATTTTTAAATCTTATTTTACCTATTTATTTAAAGAAATAACTATATTCCAACCCTACTGCCCTTATGGCAAGCCCCAACCCTTTTTATCATATGGGTGCTAGAAGGCGGTGGCTGCGGGTCTTACATGTCCTGGAATGACGTTAAACTCTATCTGATGGTGAGGTTACAGTTCTGGAGGTTTGGAGAATGTGGAGCACCCCATTCATCACATTCTTCCTGGGTCCACTCTGACCGGAGTGGTAGTACCTGTTAGGGTCCCATCTATGGGTTTAAATAGAAAAATGTATTTATAAAAAAAAATGTATTATCCATTAAGAATTGATTTATTATCAAAACTTTATCGGCATTAAATGACCACTGAGGTTGATATGCCGTAACAAAACAAACCAAACAGACAAAACGCATTAAAAGGATAAGAATGTCTCAGTCTCTATTAAATAAACTGATTCGAGTTCAGCCCTGTCAGATGGGCTTTTGTATATACTGACTGCATCTCCTGCAGAAGGATAACACTCCTCCCCTCTGAGTCAATTTGTTAGCTGTGGAAGCGACCTTTGATGCTTAAGGATGGACACTGCTGTCTGAGCAGTCTATGACATGCAACACTCCTTTTTATCATATATGTGCTAGAAGGGGGTGACTGAGGTCTTATTGTCAAAACAAATAAACCAAAACCAAAATAACTATACTAGGTTCTGAAAACTGATTAATAGCTTTTATTTCTTTCTTTTGCTTTTTACTATAATAACCTGGTATATTAATTATATTATTTAATTTCAGCATTTTTTACTCACTTATCTGATTCATGTTGAAGAATCGCGGTTTTATACACAGTAAGATTAACATTGGCTAATAGTGTTAATGTAGAAATATAAAATTCACATATTTTAGGAAGTTTGGGCTACTGCAGTTATCTCATGCGAATGATCAGAAGATTTTCATGTGCATCTTCTATCCTAAAGAGCCCAACGCTCAAATTTGCTTGCAACTCCTCTCTTTCTCTTTAATTCTCACCCTCTCCCTTTTCTCCCAACTCACTCATCTTCTTCTTATGCCAGTTTCCTCTCCTCCTCCTCCTCTTTCTCCTCTTTCTCCTCCACCTTTCCTGTTCACCTAGTTGTTTGGCCGTGAAAAACAATCCACTTCCTACATCGAGTGACGTACACATTTTCGTTCACAAACAGTAAACAGCCGCAAAACACGTGACCACAGCTCAGTGTTTCATTCATAAAACGAACAGAAGTAGCGCTGACTGACTGACACCGTCATCGTCATCGTCATCTCATTGTCGTCGTCGTAGAAGTAGTAGTAGTTGTAGTAGTAGTAACAGTAATAGTATTTGTAGAAATATTAGTATTTATTAAATCGTATTAGTATTGATGGCGACCTGGTCGCATATTTTTTTGTTAGTTTTTTTTCCGAATGGGCATATGTGTGCGTATGAAGTTGTGCGTGTGCATGTACAACCATATGCGTACCAACACATGCACACACACATACTTGCATATATATATACATATATATATATATATATCATATATATAATATATACATATTTATGTCTATTTGTTTATATATATGCCTATATATATAAATATATATGAGTTGGTAGATAATAACAGAATTTGTGCATTTGTTTTGGTATATACACATAGGTGAGTATAGCTTTAGATATACATGCATATTAACTTCGATGTATTTACATGCATATACATATGCAGTGCATTCAAGGATATATATAATATATGATATACATATATATATATTACATATATATATATATATGTGTGTGTGTGTGTGTGTGTGTTGTACGTTTGTGTGGTGTGTGTGTGTTGTGTGTGTGTGTGTGTGGTATTCTTGGGTGCAGTTTACATTACATATGTTTATGATAACAATCCTTTCATATATCAAAATTCTCTTTTAAAATTGTAGTTAAGAATTTCTACAAAAACTCAAGAAATGAAAGTAATATGAGAGAGGAGAGAGAGAGAGAGAGAGAGAGAGAGAGAGAGAGAGAGAGAGAGAGAAGAGAGAGAAGAGGAGAGAGTTAGGCTGCTAAGATTTTCCAGCAATATCTGGAATAATTGGTTATTTTCAGACAAAATAATGACATTTAGGAATGATTGAATATTTGAAAATGTTAATCGTCAAAAGAATTCAGTTGATATTTTATTATAGAATTGAAAAAGCCTTCATAAAATACCCTTAAACTAATTCGAATCGGTTGTTGGTTGGGGTTGTTGATTTTACGGCATTTTAACTCATTGGGTCATTTTATGCCAAAGACATTTTGTTTTATTCATTCTTGATGGGTACTCAATTAAAAAAAACAAACTTTTTAACACACTTTTTAAAACTCATTTTGTTCTATTGAACTCATAGATAGAACCTAGCAGTAGGTAAGTACCACTAGTTATGTGAGAGTGGACCTGGGAGTAATTTAAATAAAGGGGTAACTCAACATTCCAGAGCTCATCAGATAGAGTTTAACAATTATACCGAAGACAATAAAAGACCCTCAGTCACCCCTTCTAGCACATATATGATAAAAAGGGAGTGTTGCATGTCATAGACTGCTCAGACACCAGTGTTACATCCTTAAGCATCAAAGGTCGCCTTCCACAGCTAAACAAATTGACTCAGAGGGGAGGAGTGTTATCCTTCTGCAGAGGTGCAGTTTGTGTATACAAAAGCCCCATCTGACAGGGCTGAACTCGAATCAGTTTATCTAATAGAGACTGAGACATTCTTATTCCTTTTAATGGTTTGGTTTGGTTTGGGTTTGTTTTACGGCATATCAACCTCAGTTGGTCATTTAATGCCGATAAAGTTTTGAAATAAATCAATTCTTAATGGATAATACAATTTTTTATTAATACATTTTTCTATTTAACCCATAGATGGGACCTTAACAGGTACTACACTCCGAGTCAGAGTGGACCAGGGAGCAATGATGATGAAGGGGTGCTCACATTCCCCAAACCTCCAAAAACTGGAAACCTCACCATCAGAATAGAGTTTAACGTCATTCCAGGACATGTAGACCAACAGCCACCGCTTCTAGCACCCATATGATAAAAAGGGGTTGGGGCTTGCCATAAGGGCAATAGGGTTTGGGAAAATCATATAGGTGATAGGTTTTGACGTGACCAGCCCGATTGATCGGAGGTGGCCTCTCCGACCGCCCGTCTAGCCCAAGATAGGGCCAAAAGTGGAGTATTGCATGTCATGAATTGCTCATCCACCTGGGCTTTATCCTTAGCATCATGGGTCGCCACCCACGGCCAACAGGTGGCCCCATTGGGGGAGTCTTACCCTCTGCAGAGGTGCAGTCGGTGCATTCTAACGCCCCAGCCGACAGGGCGGTCTTTTAATGGTTTCTCATTAGCTTAAAAATAAAAAAAATCAATTATTTCAATAACATTTGATCCGACCAAAATGGGAAATGTATGGATAATTTTTTTTTAATATTCAGTATAATACTTGCATCTATTTAGTTGATTAATAATTTAGATTCAATGTTCCATATCTATTATTCTATCTATCTATCTATCTAGCGAGCTAGCGAGCCATCTCTTTGGGATGATGTATTAGCAAGCTCTGAGTATGCATCATCATCATCATCATCATCATCAATCATCATCATCATCATCATATCATGTGGGCTAGTACCACGTATATCCTGAAAATCTCTCCCCAATGTTCCTATCAATCATTGCCTCCGGGAGGTCCCCTGCACGGCATCCAGTAACCGTACAGAACTGGTCATCAGGTCGTCTATTACAGCTTAATTAATGGGGTATAAAAGCACATATCAGAGGTGGTGATGGAGGGGCACATTTTTTATTTGAATTCTGTTTATAATATATAATTCGTTTTCATTTTGATAAAATAAAATAATATTTTTTATTTAAATGAAAAAACGGTTAATTTTCTAAACGCAATTTTCTAGGCTAAATTTTGCTAAAACGTGGGATTTTCAGTGCATTTAATAATGCTATTTCCTCAAACAATGGTGCAAGTAAAAGATCTAAAATTTGGTATCAGTATTCAGTATAACTAACACAACACAACTTTCGCATAGATGGACAATCTGATATTTTTCAAAAGTGAAAATCGACTTACCCTAGTGTGTAAGTATGGTCATTAAATTTCGATATGTGATTCGGCACTAATTGAAAGAGTATGAAGTCTCTGTACTTATCTTATACTGTTCTAATTATTTCCAGGGCTGGATCTGTTTGGGTCTCTGATATTCTGGGAAGGTTTTGCTCGTATTCTGGATCTGTTGTTGGCCTGATATTTTCTCTGTTCTTTGAGTCTGAAAATTACTTGGGATGTATTGGCGTCCATTTGCAGTTCTTAATAAGGAACACAGGACATGTTATTTTTTTCTCAGAGCTCATATATATTATTTTAAGCAACAAATAAAAATACCTTGAAGGACAGACAGACACTAATCTTTCCATCTCTCCTCTTCAGACGCTCAGATCAACTCTGACGTCCGCCTGCTCCCATGAAACTTAGGCAAAACTCCCCGACTTTTCACTCTATCTTTCACTGTTGTCACTGACTTGACCAATCAAAAACCAACAAGGTCAGCCTTTCAATCGTCATTCTAAATTCTAGTTAAATCTTGGGGTTTTTTCCACATCTCATTATTTTAACTTTCCAAATGCTTTCTCGTTCTGTTTATTGAGTCATATATGATTTGCGTCTGGTAAATATTGCGCCATTCTTTTGTAGTACTGCTGCAATTGTTTGAAGAGAGGGAGCATCTCCTAAAAGTATTCCATATGGCAAGATCATGGACTCTTGTGGATCACGAGATGATATTTTCCATTTATGAAAATGAGAACTGTGCCAGAGTGTGATCATCAAAAAATAAGGGTACGCCTAATTGATTTTAGTTTAGTTTGTTTTGTTTTTACGGCATATCAACCTCAGTGGGTCATTTTAATGCCCGATAAAGTTTTGAGAATAAATCAATTCTTCATGTATACAACCATTTTTTTGTTTATAAACTCATGTTTTCTATTTTAACCCATAGATGGAACCGCTACAGGTACTACCACTCCGGGTCAGAGTGGACCAGGGAGCAATGTGATGAAGAGGTGCTCCACATTCCCCAAACCTCCAAAACTGGAACCTCACCATCAGATAGAGTTTAACGTCATTCCCAGGACATGTAAACCAGCAGCGCACCCGCCTTCTAGCACCCATATGATAAAAAGGGGTTTGGGGGCTTGCCAAATAGGAGCGAATGGGTTGGAAAATCATATAGGTGATAGGGTTTGACGTGACCAGCCGATTGATCGGAGGGGCCCTCTCCGAACGCGCCGTCTAGCCCAAGATAGGGCCAAAGTGGAGTATTGCATGTCATGGACTGCTCATCCACCTGGGCTCTATCCTTAAGCATCAACGGGTCGCCACCCACGGCCAACAGGTGCCCTTTGGGATGAGTCTCACCCCTCTGCAGAGGTGCAGTCGGTGCATTCTAACGCCCAGGCCGACAGGGCAGTAAATATTTTTAGGTTTATTTGTTCCTAGTTCCTTTACCGTAGAAGTTTCCTCGCAGTAACCAAAGGATTAGATTAATTATTGTGTGGATACTGGATACCGTGCATAAGACCTGTCAGGAGTGATTGACCGATAGAGTCCGTTGATAGAGAAAGAGAGGAGAGAGAGAGAGGAGAGAGAGAGAGAGAGAGAGAGAGTCCATAGGAATCCGACTGTCCCCACGATTCTTATCACTCTATATACATCTTCCATAATCGAGAAGGGTGATTAAATGGCGAAAGAAAGACAGAGAATGATAGGATGGGCTCTTAACTTTTCTGCTTGTACTACTTCGTCGGCCACCATCTTTTTATTTTAAAATTGAAAAGATCAACTAAGTAGGCCCTGAGCCTATTCTAGTAGTGACCACCCGAAACGGATATTTAAGAAGTTTGAATTTTAGTTTGCCTTCTCCAAGAATAGTTGCCTAACAGGGTTCGAAAGAGCCCGGTCTGCCCTAGTATTTACCCATAGCTGGAGGGAGAATAGTTGGATTCATACGCTTCCCAAGGGTATTAGCGTCTAATGTGAACTGGTGGGCTTCGTCCCAGGATTTGAACTCGGGTCGACGGGTCCATTTCCCAGACTCTAACCAGTACAACCACGCGCCTCCTAGTACACCATGGCGCCTACCTTCCTTTTTAGGCTTTCTTCTGTGGATTGATTTCTGTGGGTGTCTCCAGAAAATCTTTTGACGAGGTTTTCACTGAAAATATGAGTTGAAATGCATAGGTTGTGGTATGTGGCAGTAACTCAAGGAAAGGTTGTCCATTCTCATTATTCTATCAAGAAAAATCATCATGATAACGCCAAGCAAGTGGCCAGGACTCTTCCATTAAAGTCACGCAAGAAGGTAAAGTTGATCTTGTTTGGGGATGTTTTTTACAGTAAGCTAAGCGCATCAATAAAAAATGATCAGGCCACTGGCACCAGTTGGACCTGATCATAACACAAGTGCTCGCGCCCTCAGAAGTGTCCTCCAACTCGTAGCTTTCTCAGTGCAGACTGTGACCAGACCAATCCCTCGTCTGCTGTAGGAGACAATCCAAATGAAAAAAATTTCCACAGATCCAAATCAAATTGACCACCCTCGTGTGGATAGTGGCCAAGGCAGTTTACCCCCAAAGCTGCTGCCTTCCTCTGTGCCCTAGAAGGAGTCCTCTCATAACTTACCAACCGTGTTGCCTACTGCCCCAGTAATATTGGATGGCCTACGACACCATCCAATAACACGGCCCTGGCAGTTTTTTGGCAAAAGAGTGCGTAAGGTCTAATGATTGGGTTCGAAGCCAAGTCCTTCTGTATTGACACAAATCTTGGAGAAAAAATATCGGCTTCATGTAATCTACAAATCTCTGCTGATGACAAGACTTTACATGCCTTAGAGCGTCAAGGAGAAACTACAAAACAAACTGCACCGTCTCTGTGGCTAACAGTTAGCAGGCCTACAGCTTGCAGCCGCATTCAATCATTTTCTGCTGAGTCCCGGTAATATCAAAGGCATGTACGACGGCATAAAAGAGGCGCTTGGACCTTCACATCGCAAAATGCTCCTTGAGAATTGAGAAATGTTAAAATATTGATCTGAAAACAACTTGATCGCTGGGTAGAACATTACTCAAATTTTACGCCAGCGACAACGACCGTTTCTATGCAGCCCTCCGTCATGTAGACCGACAACGCAATAGCAGAAGAGCTAGATACGGAACCACCACTGAAGAACTTTGCATACTACTTCATAGACTAACTGCGGCAAATCACCTGCAGCGAGGGAATTACAGCTGAAATTTCCTTTTAGTTTGGGAAGCCATTTTCCTAGACAAACTCACAAGCTCCTCTGCCTAATGCTGGAGTGAAAGGGGTTATCCCACAAGACACGAAGAATCTTATAAGGAAGAGACAGGAGTGATTGTAATAACTACGTGGTAATATCTCTACTCAGCATTACAGGTAAACTGCTTTGGCTAGAAGTTGCACTAATAGACTCAGATTCTCGGAGAGAAGACTTACCCTGAACCACAGGCCGGCCGCTCAGAGGCAGGAAGGTCCACTACTTGACATGATCTCCTCTTGAGGGTAGCTTTCAAGAGAAATGTCAGAGAACAGAGAGGACCACTCTCCCATAGCATTTATTGACCTCACAAAAGCTTTCGACCTTGTACGTAGGAAGTGGTCCTCCTCCAGCTGATTGAACGTATAGTGCTGTCCCCAAAAAACTTTCCGATCCTTCAGTCCCTTCATCACCACTGGACATGCAAGGCATATTTTCAGTTGATGGGTCTCTTTCCCTCCTTCTGTGCCAAGCTTTTGTAAAAGCAACAGAAGGAGTCTTACCTTCAAATAACAAGGACAGATGGTAACCTGTTTCAATCTTAGGGCCGTCTAAGAAAGCCCAAACAAAAGGGTCAGACCATTTTTCATTCTGGACAATGCTATTTACTGATGACGCAAGAGTCGGTAAGCACCACTCTCAGGAGCACCTGCAAACACCATGGACCCCAGGGACTGGTGTGTCAAAAAGTATTGAGATTGAAGTCTGTATTTCCAGAAAAAAAAAAAATTGGAATGAATAATAAAATGTAACGTTAATTTTTTTTATAAGAAAAGTACGAAGGTGTCAAAAGTACAGATTTAAAGCTGTATTTTACCCATCATAGAATGAAGAATGAATGGAGACGTAATTTTTCAGAATACAATGTGTGTCAGAAAGTACTAAATCACCCCCCCCGATGGTCTTGTTGTACACACCTTGTATAGAAAGATAAATGAAATTAATAAGAACACATATAAAAAAGAATTACTTTATTCTAATGTATTTAATTTGATTTCTATATAAACTTATTTGGCTTTTAATGACATTTAAGATGACATGATAAAATCAGTACTGCAAATAATTATTTCTGAAACCGTTTTGTTAAAATAATTATGCAAATTATTCACATCATAATTACTATGTAAATTTATTTCTTAGAATATATAACCAATATTTCAGGATCTAATGCATTAAATAATATGGGCAGGTTTTGCGGCAAGCCTAACCAAAGCTAAGACTTTAAGAACGAATGGGCGATGGAACCAAATCACCTTCCATCACCAATCAATACTACATACACGCCTTGAAAGCCGTAAACACTTTCACGCTACATTGAGTCACATTCACCGACCAACCTTTCACTTGATACTGAACTCAGTTGCCGGATCGGAAAAGCTGCTAACTTTTTGGGAAGCTGCACAGCGAGAGTGTGGGACAAACAGAAGCTCCCTGCCCGTACAAAGGTACAAGTGGTATGGACATGTGTTATCAGCACCCTCAATGTTGGAAGTTTAACATGGACCCAGCACTCCACCCAGAGCACAGATAAATAGCTACTACCTTCGCTGCCTTTGACCGTATAAGTGGGCAATCACCTGGAGGACAGGGAAGACTAACACAGCAGTTCAAGAGATAGCTCAACTCCCCAGCTTGTGTTCTCTACTGAGGCGACAGCGGTCGTCCTCTATGCCCGCCGGATGGATGATAGTCTTCCTGTTCCCTCCAGGGGATGCCCACTATACGTCAAAGGCAGCGAAGGTAGTAGCTATTTATCTGCTGCTCTTGGTGGGAGTGCTGGGTCCATGTTTCACTTCCATACATGAGGGTGCTGATAACACATGTTCCTATACACTTGTACCTTTGTACGGGCAGGGAGCTTGCTGTTGTCCCACAACTCTCGCTGTGAGCTTCCCAAAAGTTGAGGCAGCTTTTCCGATCCGGCAACTGGAGTTCAGTATCAGTGAAAGGTTGTCGTGGATGTTGGAACTCAATGTAGGTGAAAGTGTTTACGGCTTTCAAAGGGTGTAGTTATTGATGGTGATGGAAAGGATGATTTTGGTTCCATCGCCCATCGTCTAAAGTCTAGCTGGTTAGGCTTGCCGCAAAACTGCCATATTATTAATGCATTTAGAATCCTGAATATGTGTTATATATTTCTAAGAATAAGGATTTACATAGTAATATGATGTGAATAATTTGCATAATTATTTTAACAAAACTGGGTTTCAGAAATAATTATTTGCAGTTACTGATTTTATCATGTCATTCTTAAATGTAATTAAAAGCAAATAAGTTTTATATAGAAATCAATTAAAATAACATTAGAATAAGTAATCTTTTATATGTGTTCTTATTTAATTTCGTTAGTCTTTCTAATACAAGGTGTGTCAAAAGACCATCGAGATTTTCAGTCTTTCTGACACACATTGTATTCTGAAAAATTAACGTTCCATTCATTCTTCCATTTCTATGGATGGTAAATACAGCTTTAATCTGTACTTTTTGACACCTTGTATTCGAATAAAAAAAATTAACGTTACATTTATTATTCATTCCAATCTTGGTAAATACAGCTTCAATCTCAATACTTTTTTGACACACCTAGTCCCTGGTCCATGAGTGTTTGCCAGGTGCTCCTGAGAGTGTGCTACCACTGCTGCGTCATCAGTAAATAGCATGTCCGAATGAAAAATGGTCTGACCTTTGTTTGGGCTTTTAGGACGGCTAAGAATTGAACAGGTTACCATCTGTCCTTGTATGAAGGTAGACTCCTTCTGTTGCTTTACCAAAAGCTTGGCACAGAAGGAGGGAAAAGAGACATCAAACTGAAATATGCCTTGCATGTCAGTGTGAAGGGACTGAAGGATGCGGAAGAGTTTTTGGGGGACAGCCTATACGTTCAATCAGCTGGAGGAGACACTCCTACGTACAAGGTCGAAAGCTTTTGTGAGGTCAATAAATGCTATGGAGAGTGGTCCTCTCTGTTCTCTACATTTCTCTTGAAGCTACCTCAGAGAGGAGATCATGGTCAGTAGTGGACCTTCCTGCTCTGAGGCCGGCCTGTGGTTCAGGGTAAGTCTTCTCTCCGAGAATCTGGAGTCTATTTAGTGCACTCTAGCAAAGAGTTTACCTGTAATGCTGAGTAGAGATATACCAGGTAGTTATTAGCAATCACTCCTGTCTCTCCTTATACAGAGTTCTTCGTGTCTTGTGGGATAACCCTTCACTCCAGCATAAGGCAGAGGAGCTTGTAGAGTTTGTCTAGGAAAAATGGGCTTCCCAAACTTTAGAATTTCAGCTGTAATTCCCTCGCTGCCAGGTGATTTGCCCAGGTTAGTCTATGAAGTAGTATGCAAAGTTCTTCAGTGGTAGGTTCCGTATCTAGCCTCTTCTGCTATTGGTTGTCGGTCTACATGACGGAGGGCTGCATCAGAAACGGTGTTGTCGCTGCGTAAAATTTTGAGTAATGTTCTACCCAGCGATCAAGTTGTTTAGATCAATATTTTAACATTTCTCAATTCTCAAGGAGCAATTTTTGCGATGTGAAGGTCCAAGCGCCCCTCTTTTATGCCGTCGTACATGCCCTTTGATATTACCGGCTCAGCAGATGATTGAATGCGCTGCAAGCTGTAGCCTGTAACTGTTAGCACAGAAGAACGTGGCAGTTTGTTGTAGTTTCTTCCTGACGCTCTAAGGCATGTAAAGTCTGTCATTCAGCAGAGATTTGTAATTAATGGAGCGATATTTTTTCTTCAAGATTGGTGTCAATACAGAGACATTGGCTTCGAACCAATCATTAGACCTACGCACTCTTTTGCCAAAAACTGCCAGGCCGTGTTATGGATGGGTTCCGTAGGCCATCCCAATATTACTGGGCAGAGCAACACGGTGGTAAGTTATGGAGAGACTCCTCTAGGGCACAGAGGAAGGCAGCAGCTTTGGTTGGGTAAACTGCTTTGGCACTATCCACACGAGGGTGTCAATTTGATTTTGGATCTGTGGAATTTTTTCATTTGGAGTTTGTCTCTACAGCAGACGAGGGATTGGTCTGAGTCACAGTCTGCACTGAGAAAGCTACGAGTTTGGAGGACACTTCTGAGGGCGAGCACTGTGTTATGATCAGGTCCAACTGGTGCCAGTGGCCTGATCATTTTTTATGATGCGCTTGAGCTTACTGTAAAAAAACATCCCCAAACAAGATCAACTTTACCTTCTTGGTGACTTTAATGGAAGAGTCCTGGCCATCTTGCTTGGGTTATCATGATGATTTTCTTGATAGAATTAATGAGAATGGACAACCTTTCCTTGAGTTCTGCACATACCACAACCTATGCATTATCAAATCATATTTTCAGTGAAAACCTCGTCAAAAGATTTCCTGGAGACACCCACAGAAATCAATCCACAGAAAGAAAGCCTAAAGGAAGGTAGGCGCATGGTGTACTAGGGAGGCGCGTGGTGTACTGGTTAGAGTCGTGGGAAATGGAACCCGTCGACCCGAGTTCAAATCCTGGACGAAGCCACAGTTCACATAGCGCTAATACCCTTGGGAAAGGTATGAATCCAACTATTCTCCCTCCAGCTATGGGTAAATACTAGGGCAGACCGGGCTCTTTAACCCTGGTTAGGCAACTATTCTTGGAGAAGGCAAACTGAAAATTCAAACCTCTTAAATATCCGTTTCGGGTGGTCACTACTAGAATAGGCTCAGGCCTACTTAGTGATCTTTTTCAATTTAAAATAAAAGATGGTGGCCGACGAAGTAGACAAGCAGAAAAGTAAGAGCCCATCCTCTCATTCTCTGTCTTCTTTCGCCATTTATATTTCTCGATATGGAAGAGGTATATAGCATGATAAGATCGTGGGGACAGTGCGGATTCCTATGACTCTCTCTCTCTCTCTCTCTCTCTCTCTCTCTCTCTCTCTCTTTCTCTATCCAACGGACTCTATCGGTCATCACTCCTGACAGGTCTTATGCACGGTATCCAGTATCCACACAATAATAATCTAATCCTTTGGTACTGCGAGGAAACTTCTACGGTTAAAGGAACTAGGAACAAATAAACCTAAAATATTACTGCCCTGTCGGCTGGGGCGTTAGAATGCACCGACTGCACCTCTGCAGAGGGGTGAGACTCACCCAAAGGGGCCACCTGTTGGCCGTGGGTGGCGACCCGTGATGCTTAAGGATAGAGCCCAGGTGGATGAGCAGTCCATGACATGCAATACTCCACTTTGGCCCTATCTTGGGCTAGACGGGCGGTCGGAGAGGCCCCTCCGATCAATCGGCTGGTCACGTCAAAACCCTATCACCTATATGATTTTCCCAACCCTATTGCTCCTATGGCAAGCCCCAACCCTTTTTATCATATGGGTGCTAGAAGGCGGTGGCTCTGGTCTACATGTCCTGGGAATGGACGTTAAACTCTATCTGATGGTGAGGTTCCAGTTTTGGAGGTTTGGGGAATGTGAGCACCTCTTCATCATCCATTGCTCCCTGGTCCACTCTGACCCGGGAGTGGTAGTACCTGTTAGGGTTCCATCTATGGGTTAAATAGAAAACATGAGTTTATAAACAAAAAAATGGTGTATACATGAAGAATTGATTTATTTCAAACTTTATCGGCATTAAATGACCCACTGAGGTTGATATGCCGTAAAACAAAACAAACTAAACTAAAATATTAGGCGTACCTTATTTTGATGATCACACTCTGGCACAGTGTCTCATTTTCATAAATGAAAATATCATCTCGTGATCCACAAGAGTCCATGATCTTGCCACTATGGAATACTTTTAGGAGATGCTCCCTCTCTTCAAACAATTGCAGAGGTACTACAAAAAGAATGGCGCAATATTTACCAGACGCAAATCATATGATCAATAAACAGAACGAGAAAGCATTTGGAAAGTTTTAAAATAATGAGATGTGGAAAAACC
Source organism: Doryteuthis pealeii (assembly GCA_023376005.1). Classification (NCBI taxonomy): domain Eukaryota; kingdom Metazoa; phylum Mollusca; class Cephalopoda; order Myopsida; family Loliginidae; genus Doryteuthis; species Doryteuthis pealeii. Next base: position 64,021,714 of record CM042145.1, on the reverse strand, counting down.
CCAAGATTTAACTAGAATTTAGAATGACGTTTGAAAGGCTGACCTGTTGGTTTTTGATTGGTCAAGTCAGTGACAACAGTGAAAGAGAGAGTGAAAAGTCGGGGAGTTTTGCCTAAGTTTCTGGAGCAGGCGGACGTCAGAGTCTGATCTGAGCGTCTGAAGAGGAGAGATGGAAGATTAGTGTCTGTCTGTCCTTCAAGGTATTTTTATTTGTGCTTAAAATAATATATATGAGCTCTGAGAAAAAATAACATGTCC
>CM042145.1:63993956-64011456 GCA_023376005.1 Doryteuthis pealeii | reverse complement strand
GAGAGAGAGAGAGAGAGAGGTTGATGAGGAGGCGATGATAGATTCGGTTCTTACTTCTATTCTGTTTACTACTTCGTTGGGCGCCATCTTCTCAGAGCTGTTGAATTTTCTGTTGAGTTGATTTCTTCGGACTGTTGTTCTATGCATTTCTTGTTTGCCAATTAATAAAGCAAGTTATTTTTCTTTTAGGCTTTATTAAGAACAACCCCAGCCCAGGACTTCTCAAAACCGCGCGGTGAGAAGTGGCATTTCAGAGCGAGTGGACTTCTGCACCCGCTCACTAACTAACTAAAAACTGTCACACTCTTCTACTGGCGTGTTTACTTGAGGGATCAAGTGGAAGTCACTACTTGTCAATCATAAGCAGTAAATTTCCACTCAACTCTCCAATTTGAATTCTTAACGAACTCAATTTAAAAATTTATACTACAATACTTACATAATTCATAGGCTATCCATGAATTATGTAACAAATTCAGAAACTAACCCTGTATATGAATTACGGTGGGATGGAATACACTATCCCCATTCCGCCGTCCATGCGTTACGGGTATCTCGTAATAGACCTTTTTGTCTTTTTTTTTCACCGCTATTAGAACCGGAACCAGGAATTATCCTAACAACTTACAGGTGGTACAAAATGGCTGATGCTAGATACCCCAAGGGTATGGACGGCGCAAAGGAAACAGTAAAACCCCTAGCAGCCGTGATTCACGTAAAGGGTTATCTGTACAACGTTTCGGCCGATGTACCACTCGGCCTTCATCCGGTATTTCTTGTCGGGAAACTTCTCGAACTCTGAAACCTTCTTTTCGAACTCTGGAACCTTCTTGTCGTAATCTTGAGCCATCACGGAATTGTAACCCAATTCTTTATTCAATCCACGGTGGGGGGAGTCCTGTTCTCATTTTGCTAACCATAGCCAACAGACTGCAGGGTGCCAGCCCTGTTGATAGTTTGTTTTGTTTTTTGTTTTTTTAATTTTATTTATAAGCTTTTCAAAAGCAAATCATATTCGATTGAAAATATAATTTCACGAATTAGTTTTTGGTTAAGGTTTGTTCAGTAAGGTTGGTCGATTTTTCACTTTTGTAAAATATCAAATTGTCCATATATGCGAAAGTTGTGTGTTAGTATACTGAATACTGATACCAAAAATTAAATCTTTTACTTGTACTATTTTTTGAGGAAATAGCATCAAAGATCGTCTGTTACAGCTTAATTAATGAGGTGAAAAGTAGCATATCAGTTATGTCGGTGGTGATGGGGAGGACACATTCTCAATTTGAATTCTATTTATAACATTTAATTCTTTTCATTTTAATAAAATAAAACAACATTTCTGATTTAAATATTGAAAACGGTAAATTTTCTAACCAATGTCTAGGCTAATTTTTGCGAAAACGAGGATTTTAGTGCATTTCAGTAGACGATCTTTGATGCTATTTCCTCAAACAATGGTGCAAGTAAAAGATTTAATTATGGTATCAGTATACTAACAGACAACTTTTGCATAGATGGACAATTTGATATTTTTTTAAAGTGAACAATCGACCAACCCTATGTCCAGCCCAATAAAAGATATGTGACTATTAATATGAGGGTTCAGCTGTTAGCATTACTCGCTTCAACGATAAACTCAAATGTCTTTGAGAATTAAAATGCGACCTACAAGTAATAAGTTACGGTGTTGTGCACGCATTAATACTTTGTAAATATTTACACGCTACACAGTTCTTTCGAGAGGATAAAAAATGAACGAGTTCATAATAAGAGATTGAATGAAAAATGATAAAATGTTCTCTTAACGTTATTCCTGAAATCATGACAAGAAGAGACAGAAAAGAAACAAAAGGCACACGAAGAAAAACCGCTGGCTGGTTGGTTGGTTGGTTGGTTTGTAGGTTGGATGGATTTTACGGCATGTCAACCCTTTTTGGGTTATGTTATGCCGAAGACATTTTGTTTTATCCATTCTTCATTATATGTAAGTTTTATTTATTCTTTACATGTAAGTGTTAGCACCTTTCCATCCATTAAGGACGATGGCGTAGTGTCCCAAAAAAAAAAAAATAAATAAATTGATTATCTGCGCAAGTGACTCTGCTGGTGAATTCCTGAGTGACAGTCTTTGGTGCACTGACTGCATACAAACTGTGATGCTTTCTGGGGCTGCTGTCTTTTTTCTCTATTTCTGGATCTCCTTGATGTCGAGGCTACTCTCCTTGTTTAACGTTAAGGTGCCAGGACGCTGGCTTTTTTGCATCTACCTCCCACGTGTTAGTGTGAATTCAGCATATCCTCATGTCTCTACCACAGACATCTTTAAATCGTGGGCGTGGTCTACCTACCGATCGAGAGCCTTTTACTAATTAGCCAAACTAAAGATCATTTGGGATGCGGTCATTTTCCATTCTCCTGACATGCCCAAGTCAGCAAAGGTGCCTCTCGCAGAGAATGGGGAACATGCTGTTCATTTTGGCGCAATCCATGTAATTTTAATGCAATAGAATTGAGATATTTTCCATTTGCTGACAAGGCAATTAAAAATAACTAGTAGGACATGTGGATATACCACAGTATGATAATTTAATTATTACAACGTTTGATATGTTTACTTAAGAGCTATTGCTATTACTTCAATGTGTAAAAAGTATAATAATCTTGATTCAAATCTCTCTCACTCTTTCTTTTTTTTTGTCTTTCTTTCCTTTTCATCTTTTCACTATGTCCAATTGAAACAGATTAGCATTATTGTCCCCTGCTTCCTCCTCACTCAATCTTTCATCTACTCTCTTTCTTCCTTTCATTATTTCTTATCTTTCTTTCTTTCTTTCTTAGTATTTTTTCTGTGTAGCATGTCATTTTTCCCACCTTTCGTTCTTTATAATAAAAACGAAATAGTCCATTATTTAGCCGAGGTGACGACACTCACAATAAATAAGAATTCGGCTGATATGCAACATCAGATAATCAGGATTTACATTTTTGCATTTCATCTTGGACGATTTGGACGGTCTCATTTTTAACCACGGTGTGTTGCAAGTTGATAACGGTCGGGAGATTACGGTACAAGCATATTAATTTATAGATAATACAATCTTCGAATTGTTAAGTATTATTTCAATAATTCAGAAAAGAAAAATCAATTGATGGGCTAGTCACTCATGAGGGGGGGGGGTTACATGCAATAGGAAACCGGAAGTGTCAGAAAACGAGGAAGATTCTCTCACAATAAGAAATTGAGCTTCGGCGCAGACTTTGCACGCAACCGTCAATATATAACAAAGAAACCATTTAATTTTTCATACAGTTTGCGATTAGGCTGGCTGGTTCATTTGTTGGTTGGATTTTACGGCATGTCAACCCTTGTTAGGTTATTTTATGCCAAAGACATTTTGTTTTATTCTGTCTTTATAGGTACTCAATTTTATTTTTAAACTCAATATTTTCAACAACATTTTGTTAAACACATTTTTCTATTTAACCCATAGATAAGATCCCAACGGGAACGAGCACTCCGGGTCAGGGTGGACCTGGGAGATTTGGTCATAAATGGAACATATTTTGTTCTGCTGCAATGAAATCCTTCTTGGAAAATGTTGTTCGATTGGTTGGTTAAGTTTTACGACATCTCAACCCAGTGGGTTATTTTATGCCGAAAACGTTTTTGTTTTATTCATTCTTGATGTGTGCTCAATATTTTTTAAATTCATCTTTTCCTATTTAACCCATAGATAGAATCCTACCAGGTACTGCCACTCCGGCTCAGAGTGGACCTGGAAGTAATGATGATGAAGGGGTACTCTACATTCCCCACAGCTCCAGAATGGTTTTGTTTTTTTTTTTTTTGTTTTACGGCATATCAACCTCATTTAATGCCGATAAAGTTTTGAAATAAATCAATTAATGGATAATACAATTTTTTTATAAATACATTTTTCTATTTAACCCATAGATGGGACCCTAACAGGTACTACCATTCCGTGTCCGAGTGGACCAGGGAGCAATGGTGATGAAGGGGTGATCCACATTCCCCAAACCTCCAAAACTGGAACCTCACCATCAGATAGAGTTTAACGTCATTCCCAGGACGTATAGACACTCAGTCACCGCCTTCTAGCACCCATATGATAAAAGGGGGTTGGGGCTTGCCATAAGGACAATAGGGTTGGGAAAATCATATAGGTGCTAGGGCTTGACATGACCAGCCGATTGGTCGGAGGTGGCCTCTCTGACCGCCCGTCTAGTCCAAGATAGGGCCAAAGTTCCAGAATTGGAACTTCACCAACAGTTTAACGTCACACCCTCAGCCACCGCTTTTTAGTACATATATGATAAAAAGTGTTAAGAGTTTGCCATAAAGCCAATAGGCCAATGGACCCTATGGCTTGACGTGTTTGATCGGAGGGGGCCTTCCCGAATACTGTCTAGCCTAAGGGCCAAAGTGGTGTGTTGCATCTCATGGACTGCTTAGCTACCCGGGTCCCATCCTTAAGCACCACGGGTCACCACCCTTGGCCAACTGGTGGCCCCACTGGTGTGGGAGTCTTAGCACTTTGCAGAAGTGCAGTCTGTATATTCTACAGACCAAGCCGACAGGACTGGAAATATTTTAGATTTTAACACAGATCGAAAAAACAGATGGTTAAAAAGCAAAATAAAATGAATGGGAAAATATTTTTAGAAATTCTTGTAGCCAGGATGACTGGGCTGCACTTCGGTGTCAAATCGAAAAGCAAAAGATTTTAATCCCTGGTATGCAAGGGCGGAGGTGGAGGCTTTACTCGCCATACCAGGACGAAAGTGGGCAAATATATCTCTATACGTCTCCTATTTATACCTAATGGGCGGACGTAAGAGTAGACACGATTTCCGGTAATAAAGTTTTGCCAACTGGCTCTGAAATTTGTGTTTCTTATTCATTTTTAATTTAACTTGTTATTTATACGGCTTAAACTATTTACTATTTAGTAGGCTAATGTCTTTGAATGTATACTTTATTTGCATAAATTTCTCACTTTAATAGCCGCCGTGTACGAGTCAAAGACGCATGAAAGAATGCCAAAATAGTCAGGCGCAACGGGAGCACGGGGTGCAATTCTGCCATCGATCTCTCCACTAAAGCACTCCCCAGCATCATGAAAGAAATGCTGACTAAATGCTATATCTTCTTACTTATATAAGTAAGCAAGTAAAGTCGTTGGGGTGGCCTAATGTCGGTATCAGCCAGGCAGCGTGGTAGTCTATCCCCTTTTCACTAGCGCTATACCAACGAGATTATTTTAGCGTCTGAGGTGGAGTGCCACACCTATCATCAGCTCCTCACTTTACCGCACCGATCCCTGTACTACTGATACGCTGAGTTGACGATATATATATATATATATATGGCAATAAAGCCAAATATTGAAAATGAGGGTACAGCCAGTGTAGAGAAGTGACTCAATAGCAGACGTTAACAACCCTGATTTCTCTCTCTCTCTCTCTCTCTCTCTCTCTCTCTCTCTCTCTCTCTCTCTCTCTCTCTCTCACACACACACACACACACACACACAAACACACACAAGCGTACACACACAGAGCCGGTTTAGTAGAGTGTCTGATCAGGAACCACGACGTTCCGAGTTCGATATTGGCCCACACCAACTCAGCGCAAGAGTTTCACAGGGATCTGTACGGTAAAGAGAGGAGCTGTTGGTAGGTGTTGCGCTCCACTTCAGATGCTAAAAACAATCGCCTTGGTCTACCGCTAGGGAAAAGTGGATTCACTCCCTCACTGTCTGGCTGATATCAATATATATATATATATATATATTATATATATAAAGTAAAGTCTAAAAAGGGTTGGGGCTTGCCATTAGGGCAATAGGGTTGGGATGATGATGATGATGATGATGATGATAGGAATTATGGTATTCATGCAGAGATTATTAATTTATGTTGCTGTTGTTGTTACTGGCGTTGTTACTGCTGCTTTTGATTAGGAGTTTTCTTTTTTTTTGGGGGGGGGGGGTCGTTAAAGACAGACGGGGAAAGCATCAAGGGAATCCCTGCTGTCGGTATGCTTAGATGATAATGATAATGATGATGATGATGTTGATGATGATGATGATGATGATGATGATGATCGGATTATTGTATTCAGGGATAGATTATTGATTTCTGTTGCTCTTGTTATTGTTGATGATGCTACTGCTGCTTTTCTTTGTTTTGTATTTTTTGATGTCTTTTTTTTTTTTTTAGGTACGTAATACATGTAGTAAATAACAAAGCCATTAAGTTTTGCAATTCAAAAAATTATTCGTTGCTGGAATACGAGAAATGTCAATTTATTGCCCTCAAGCTGTAATATCAAATCTCAAAGAATAAATAGATCAAAATAAAAGTTTTCATCAACAACCAACCGTCAACAGATTTATTCAGAAAGAAAAAATTTAAAGTGACTATTTGAAAATAAACCTATAACTGTAAAATAGGGTTGGTCGATTTTTCACTTTTGTAAAATATCAAATTGTCCATCTATGCGAAAGTTGTGTGTTAGTATACTGAATACTGATACAAAAACTTAGATATTTTACTTGCACCATTGTTTGAGGAAATAGCATCAAAGATCGTCTACTGAAATGCACTAAAATCCTCGTTTTCGCAAAAATTAGCCTAGACATTGGTTAGAAAATTTACCGTTTTCAATATTTAAATCAGAAATGTTATTTTATTTTATTAAAATGAAAAGAATCAAATATTATAAATAGAATTCCAATTGAGAATGTGTCCTCCCCATCACCACCGACATCACTGATATGCTACTTTTCACCTCATTAATTAAGCTGTAACTTTACTTGTATCATTGTTTGAGGAAATGGCATCAAAGATCGTCTGCTACAATTTTTTTTAAATCCTTGTTTTTACAATATTTGTCCTGGGAATTGGTTAGAAAATTTATCGTTTGCAATATCTAAATCCGAAATGTTATTTTATTTTATTAAAATGAAACGAATTATATATTATAAATAGAATTCAAATTGAAAATGTGTAAATTGTGTTTACGAAAACGTTCTGTCAACAAGCAACGAACATATTTTAAAACTACTCAAAAGGTGAAGAATGCAAATGTTACATGTGTGCAAAAATACTCAGCGTTTCCTTTTTTGAAAATTAAAGTTTGATTACATTTTGAAAAATGATTCTAATGATTAAAAAAAAGTAAAAAGTAAATTCGTCGGGGTGGCCTAAAGTTGGTCTCAGACTGCGGGGGGAGTCTATCCCCTTTTTCCTAGACCAAGGATATTTTTTTAGCGTATGAGGTGAAGCGCCACACCTACCATCAGTTCCTCAGTTTAACCTAAATATATCTGTGCTACTAATACGCTGAGTTGCCGTGGGCCGATTTCGAAACAAGTACCTAGAGGTTTCCCAGCCTGACACTCTACCGACTGAGCTAAACCGACCCTTAACAAAATTGGGAAAATAAACAACTGTATGGATACTTCAAGCAAAAACTAAGGAGTTTGTTAACGATATGATTTGGGAAAGACTAAGAAGGGGACACCTCAAGAGTGGAACGGAATATATTTTAATGGCAGCACTAGGGAAAACAAATATTATGTTATATTTGCAATAAAAAGGGCTATAAGTCCTATAACTGTAAAAAAATAAAAATAGGAGAGATTTGTTTAAAGACATATCCAAAAAGGCAAACTTATTTCTTTTTAATTGGATATGACATACTTTCAGATAAGAATAGTTTGCTCGTTGACTGTTGGGCAACTCAGCATATGATTAATGATAAATCGAAATTTATTAATTTTGATCCCAATTTTGATCCTGAAAATCATTTTATCGGATGGTAGCAAAAGCAGTGTCTCAGTGCAGAAACATGGAGACGCGTGTATTTATTAAAAAGAAAATAAGGGATATATTTGCATATGCATCTTAAAAGGTACTCTGTATATACCAACTTTCAAACAAAATATTTTTTCAGTACAAGTTACCACAAATGTGAGTGCGCATGTCAGTTTTGAACGTAAAAATTCCAAACTGATTTACCCAAAATGGTACAATATTTGATATAGAGCGAATTGGCCGCTTATATAATTTGAAAAAATGTTAGTTCTGCAAAGAATGCAAGCCATGATATCAAAGTTTGGCATAGAATCTTAGGCTACTGCAATTAAGAGGATATTTTTAAAAATTCCTAATGTAGCCAGAGGAATGAAAATAAAACCACCACCAATATATCTCTAATTGTGATGTATTGTTGAATAGGGACAAAGGTCGAGTTATAGTAGTAGTCGTTAGTAGTAGTAGCTGTCGTTGGTCCAGAGAAACAACATACGAAAGTCGTATATTCGACAAGGGGTTGTTTACTTATTTTTTCAGAGAGGAGGGTAGAGGTTAAGGTCAAGCTGCTCTATCGTAAATCAAGTTCATGCGCGCTGTTCGTTGCTAGCCTAGACACGTCACCGTGGGACCCCAAGGAACCCACATTGCCTCCACAGAAAACCTGGGACTTCCGTTTTTATTTTTTATCTAGTTCAGGGTCATTGGTTGGTCAATGGCTGGCACCCGTTGAGTGTTTACAATTCCTAATTTTAACCTCTCTTTGTTCTTATTTCTTTTTCTTCACTTTCTCCAGAAATCCGTTTACCGTTTTCTTTTCAATCCCCAAATTCCACGTAGACCAAAATATAAAGTGTAGGCTATATGGTAACAGAGATGAAACTGATAATCACAAGCTAATGTAGCAAACTGGCATAAAAGGAATGAAAGAATATGACTGACTATGTAGGAAATCTGGTTAACTTGGAATTGTGCAAGAGACTAACATTTGAATATACTGGCAAACTGGGGGTAACCCAGTGTGGTAGTATCTGATAGGGTCCCATTCATGGGTTAGATAGAAAAAGAATGAGTTTAAAAAATGTATTTAAAAAGATGAGTTTAAAAGATTACGACCTATTAAAAATGGTATTATCTGCGTTATTCGGCCTATTGTCCCCATCTTCATTGTTATTTGTACAACCTTTCGGCTGATATGCCCTCCGGCCTTCTTCAGGTATTTCTTGTCGGACTCGGGAACAATAGTCCGAATAACGCAGATAATACTAATCTTCCAGCCTCATCTCAAACATTCAGAGAAATACTATTAAGAATGAATAAAATAAAACGTCTTCGGCCTAAAATAATTCAACAAGAGTTGGTATACCATAAAACCAACCAACCAACCAACCAACCAACCATATAAATCAGCTACTGATTTTTCCACCAAACCTCATCTCTCTCTCTCTCTCTCTCTCTCTCTCTCTCTCTCTCTCTCTCTCTCTCTCTCTCTCTCTCCTTGGTCCTGCAATCTGGGTCGTGGAGTGGTAGTCAGGTTGACTATCTTGGACCGAATAGCTTGCCAGAACACATACACCCCAGGTTTACAACTGATTTAAATGTTTTTCTTTCTTCTAAACGGGTTGCTAAGGGGTCAAGTGTAACCTAATAGTTACCCGATGCTGATTGGATTCACAACTTTTACAAGGGTATCTCATCTTATTACTTGTAAATATACCAGTAACGCATTTCAAGTTATCTATATATTAACACTCTTGTTCTTTAATTCTCCGACCGTTATCACCTTGCAACACCCTCTGGTTAAAAATGAGTTCAAGATGAAATTCAAAAATATAAATCCTGATTTTTATTTCTAATGAATGTTGTTGCCTCAGCTAAATAATGGACCATTTCGTTTTTATTATGAAGAAAGAAAGGGAGGAAAAGGGGCATGCTACAAAGCAAAATATAATAAGAAAGAAAGAAAGAAAGAAAGAAAGAAAGGGAAAGATAGAGAAGAGAGTGAGCGCGCGGAAGCAATAATGGTAATCTGTTTCAATCGAATATATTGAAAGGATGAAAAGAAGGAAAGGAAGAAAAAAAGCGTGAGAGGGGGTTAAATCAAGATAATTATACTTTATACATATTCAAGTAATGCAATAGCTCTTAAGGAAGCATATCACATGTTGTAATAATCAAATTATCATACTGTGGTGTATCCACAGGTCCTGCTAGTATATAATTATTCTATAGTGATGTTGGTCCTACTTCAGATGAAAATAGTTTTTTTTACAATGTCGTAGAGTTAACTTGTTTTCTTTTTATGCAGATAAAATACTTTCAAAATCTTCTAAGTAATGGCATTACAAAGTTTCATATATTTACTAAAGAGATATTTCAAAATAGTTCAATATGTAAAAAGTACAGGGTGACCCAAAAAATAACGGATTTGGGTTCCGTTTTTTTTTTTTTTTTTTTTTAGGGGGGGGGGGGTCACTTGTATAATAATCTTGATTTAACTCTTTCTCACTCATTTTCTTTCTTTCTTTCTTCTTTCTTTTCATCTTTTAATTATGTTCGATTGAAACAGATTAGCGTTATCTCGACAGGTTCGCTCATCCCCTCTTCATATATTCTATATATTCTTTTCTTTTTCTTTCTTTCTTTTCTTCTTCTTTCTTTCTTTCTTTCTTTCTTTCTTATTATATTTTTTCTATGTAGCATGTCCGAAATGGTTCATTATTTAACTGAGGTGGCGACACTGATAAGAAATAAGAATTCGGTGGATAAGCCACACCAAATAATCAGGATTTTAATTTTTGCATTTCATCTTGGACTATTTCTACGGTCTAATTTTTAATCAGGTGTGATAACGGTCGTACACTTAAGGAACACGAGTATTATGATATAGATGGGTTGGATAATGACAAAAACCATTCTGTGACCGTTGTATTACAGTGTCATGGCAAATCATGTCTTTACAGAAACAATATCAGCAATTTTGCTGAGATGAAGAGGGTGTTGGTTGGTTGGTTGGGATTTAAGGCATTCCAACATATTGGGGTATTTTATCCCGAAGACGTTTTTGTTTTATTCATTCTTCAGGGATTCACTTTTTTAAACACATATATAAGCTCGTTTTTTTTCTTCTATTTAACTTTAGGTAGGATCCTACTAGGTACTACCACTCTGAGTCAGAGTGGAACTAGGAGTAATGGTGATGAAGAGGTACTCCACATTCCCCAGAGCTCTAGAATTGGAACCTCGCCATCAGATAGAGTTTAACGACATATCCAGGTTACAAAGACCCTCAGCCACGGCCTTCTAGCACATATGTCTCCTTTTCATTAAATGAATTCTGCTTAAGAATTATTCCTATGAATCTTTCTTTTATAATTATTGCGAGAATGAGTTATCTAGAAGTGGTGGAACGTGAGGCACCGAGTATACAATGATCACAGCAATCATTTATATAAAGTAAGAGTTTTTCTTCTTTTGTAATAAAGCTGTTAATTTCAATTTTAATTTTTTAAATTTCAGAATATATAGTCAACTTTGTGCTTAAAATATTGTAAAAATATTTTTCCCAAATATGTTATGGTCAACCAGGGGGGAAATATTTTGCGGGAAGGTCTATTTTACAAAAAAAAAAAAAACATACACCGTAGTGCAAGCCAATTTTCGGAGAAAGTTTCGATGTCACCGTGCTCCATCAAAAAGCAGGATTTTTGACTGGGTCCAGAAATTCAGAGAGTTTAGAACTGCGCAAAATCTTAATACTAAAGGTCTAATTCTAGTCGGAGTGTGAGTGCTAGGACAGAAAGAAACATTGCAAGTTTGCCTCAAACACTGCGGTGCCCATTTGGACGATATTTCAAACAGAGAATGCCTTTATAGCAAAGCAACCAATATAACTTTGGGGAATGATTGTACAATGACTGAAGCTGAAGTACAAGTTTCTTGAAATTTTATAGACGTTGGTAAGATTAAATAAAATTTATTTGGGTTCTGTTTTTTGGGGTTTTTTCACCTTGTATTTAAAAATGCAAATTCTGAACTTCTAGCAGATACAGGAGCGTCGATGTTTGCCATAGCGTTGGAAATATCATATAGTTGCTAGGGCTTGATGTGACCAGCCGATTGATCTGAGGAGGGCCGAGATGAAGAGTGTCGAAATGTCTCGAGAGATGATCTAGAATGGCAATACTAGTAAATGAGAGAGGGGATTCTAGCAATGACAGAGTGAAATTTGCGTGGGTGGGCAACGAAGACACAGAATGGAGACAGTCATAATTATGGATAGGAGGTGATGAAGGTATTTGATAGAGAGAGATGGGGAAGATAGAAGGAGATTGAGGATGTTGTAGGGGTCAAGTGAGATCAAAATTGTGGTGTTATGGGGGTGGAGATGAAAATGTTGGTGTCAACGATGGCTGTGTTGATAATGATGGTGGCGGCGGTGATGGCGGCGGCGGCGGGTGGAGTTGTGCTGAGGGGTGGCTTCCTGCTTTGTTGCGTGGACGTTTGGCGCCGCCTTCACATGAACCCCCCCCCTCCCCGGGCAAAATTTAAAAAAAAAAAAAGAAGAAAAAAAGAAACATACGAGATAGCGACAACAAGAGGAAAAGGGAAAAAAAGTTCTCTTCTTTGCCTCACACTACCTATCCGACCCTTGCTTCACAACTGATAGCCATTAGGTATGCAGATGATGGAGGGGGGGGGGTTCTTGGTAGGAGCAGTACTTATAGGGATTGTTGTTGTTGTTGTTGCTGCTGCTGCTGCTGCTGCTGTGGTGGTGTTGTTGTTGTTGTTGCAGTGGTGGTTGCGGTGGTGTTGGCGGTGGTGTTAGTGGTGGGGAGGGGGGTTTGATGTTGCTTATAAATTGAATCAGTGCCAGTGTAAACGATATCCTGACTGGAACGATTCTCTCACGGTTTGGCTATCTTTTGCCTTAAAATGCAAAGGAAATGAAAAAATAGAACTATGTACGGTGTGCGCATGCGTAATACTAGCAAATACGTGCACACAATTTACGTAAACATGTATTTCAAATTGTGGTCTTCAAAAGAAAATATGAAATAAAAATGTAAAAACCGACTACATACTTGAACTATTAGGATGAGTATATCTAGGTATCTGTCCTTTATAACTCTACACACACACACACACATATATATATATATATATATATATATACACGTATGAACACGCAATCATGTCCATATATATATATATATATATATATATATATATATATATATATATATATAAAAGGAAAAAGTGACTTACCGGTGAATTTGGTCACGATGGTTAGTAAGTGCAGAATTCAGAGGGGTAAGTCAGCGATATAACTAATACAACGTGCTCAATACTAAGTAGAGCAAATTTATTATACAATGGGTACAAGAGATAACCTACTCGAGTTTCACCATAAGGATCTTCAGGGTTAAATCCACTGAATTAATCGAAACACCGATTAATAGCAGTCGACTGCTATTAATCGGTTGGTTGGTTGGTTGGTTGGTTGGTTGGGTTTTACGGCATGTCAATCCCTTGGGTTATTTTATGCCGAATACTTCTATTGGAAAAAATGTTTAATGCTAACAATGTTTTGAAATAATTTCATTTTTAATGGTTAATACAGTTTTGTTTATAAACTCATGTTTTCTATTTAACCCATATATGGGACCCTAACAGGTACTACCACTCCGGGTCAGAGTGGACCAGGGAGCAATGGTGATGAAAGGGTGCTCCACATTCCCAAAACCTCCAAAACTGGAACCTCACCATCAGATAGAGTTTAACGTCATTCCCAGGACATGTAGACCCTCAGCCACCGCCTTCTAGTACCCACATGATAAAAAGGGGTTGGGGCTTGCCATAAGGGCAATAGTATTGGAGAAATCATATAGGTGCTAGGGCTTGACGTGACCAGCCGATTGATTGGAGGGGGCCTATCCGACCGCCCGTCTAGCCCAAGATAGGGCCAAAGTGGAGTATTGCAAGTCATGGACTGCTATTAATCGGTGTCTCGATTAATTCGAATTTTTTATTTTTTTTTTTTTTTTTTACATTTTATTTTCCGATTTTCGGTACTTATTTTCTCATAGAATATTCCCTTAAATTTATTTTTTCTATTCACGTCTTTTATCTTTTTATTTCTACTGTAATTAGTATCAAACACTGACCAACACGCCGAGATTTTACGCCCCCAAAATAAGGGGGGTCAAAATTAAATAACCTGAAAAAAATGAGAAACTTTTGAAATAATATAAATAATGCATTATAAAGTTCATTCATTGATTAATCAACACTGAAAAATTCATTAAAATCCGATAATTCTCTGATTTTTTGGTGAATTATTTTCGTGGGGGGGTGCTAAATTCATTTTGTCAAAACGCATTTTAGGTCAATTTTGCGTATACCTAGCTAATACCTTTGATAAATATATGAATCCAGCCATCCTCCTCCAGATATGTGTAAACAGCAACGCAGACTAGGCTCTTTAACCTTGGTGTGGCAACTGGTCTAGCATTAGGAAAACACAGAAGAAAAAAACACACATAGACCTGTAGGGGAATGGGCTTCATCCGGTAATTCCTGTCCATGTATGCTACATGAGCAGCCCCCACACCCCACGACCGAACGAGGTTTCGAGACAAATGAAAAATTATATTGTATACATCCTCAAAAAAATTAGTGTTTTCATCTGCATATTTTGTATATAATATTCTAAGATAAGCTTGGAATTTCACGAAGCACAGATACTACACCTTAATCCCAATCCCGATCCGATGTACAACGCTGGGAAGCGATATTTTGATCTTAGATAGAACGCACTATGGTCTTGGCAGAACGATCAGATATTTTGTACTTAAGCTCACGTTAAGTGAAAACCTGTTTGAATTACAAAATTTGAATAACATGTGCCGAATCTATTACTGTTAACTCGGCCATTACACAGAGTCTATGATAAATCCAGGAAAACAATTCTTGTATAGATAATAAAAGAGAAAAAAACATTGAAGAGAATAAGACAAAACCTTCAGAGAGGGGAAAAATCGACGTAAACAACCTATAATTTGTGTAAGAAAAAAAAAAAGCTAATTCATCAAATGATGTCCATGATCTTCGTTTTATAGATGATGATGATGATGATGATGATGGTTGTTGTTGTTGTTATTGTTGTTGTTGTTGTTGTTGTTTAGATGAGATCTTGCAGTAATTTTCACTTGTACTAATCTGAGAAGTCAGAGGGCGAAATATTATGTCAACATGTGTGTAGGTTATACGTCCATTTACCAGTTCTTGAAAGGTTAGAGTGAAGGACAATGTAAGATGAGATGTTAAATACCCAATTTTCAAAGTGAAAAACATAAGCTGAAGTGCCCCCCCACCACACACACACACACACACACACACAAATACACAAAAACAAAAATTAGAGTCAGCGGTACATCGGATGGTTCCGCTTTCCCGCACTTGTAGAAATGGACTCATCCGAGTAAAGAAGTAGTGTAGCTGCAGCATGAAACTCGCATAGGATTTAACACTTTTTTTTCTGTAGGGTCCAAATCTTAGTGGACTCTGGGGTAGGTCGATTTTTCACTTTTTTTATATAATTGTCCATCTATGCGAAAGTTTTGCGTTAGTATACTGAATACAGATACCAAAAATGAGATCTTTTACTTTTAAGAAATGACATCAAAGATCGTCTGTTACAGCTTAATTAATGAGGTAAAAAGCAGCATATTAGAGAGGTGTCGGTGGTGATGGGGTTGGACACATTCTCAATTTGAATTCTTTTTATAATATTTAATTCGTATCATTTTAATAAAATAAAATATCTGATTTCTAATTCAAATATTGAAAACGATAAAGTTTTTAATCAATTCCTACGATAAATTTTGCAAAAACGCGGATTCTTAGTGCATTTTAGTAGACGTTCTTTGATGCTATTTCCTCAAACAATGGTACAAGTAAAAGATCTAATTTTTGGTATCAGTATTTAGTATACTAACACACAAGTTTTGCATACGTGAACAATTTGGTATTTTTAAAAAGTGAAAAATCGACCTACCCTAGTGGACACTCTATCTTCCAGGTTATTACTACTCTATTTTTTAAGCAATAATAGCAAGGCTATTCTAGGTATATGGGAATTCTGGATTTTTTAAAATCAATATCATGCGAAAACTAAATGTGCCCACCTAGATTACTGCACCTCGGGACAAAGAACGTCGGACCGAGATAGATAAGAAATATTTCCAGATATTTCGGATAGATGATTGAGTTTGTATATAAATGATACAGAGAGTTACTATGGATACAGTCTATCAAAAGAGTTTTGTTTAAGCTGGATGTTGTTCTGTAATGATGCTGTGGAGTTCTGTAAGAGTTTACAAGGAACTTGAGTAAAACTAGAGTCTTTCTTGACAGATATAATATACACATCTCTTATTGCACTATGGTTTATTTACAAGATAGAGAATGATACCCGAATTATGGTTGTTTTACAAGACAGAGGGTGATACCCGAAAACTTACCACAGTATGTCTGCCCTATGTTAAAGGCTTGGCTGAAAAGACTCAAAAGATATGTAATCCATATGACATCAGGACAACATTCAGGAGTGACTCGACTTTTCGTAAACATCTCCTCCCAGTCAAGTTCCCGACTGATTACAGCATGACCAAGAATTGCGTGTATTCCATCTCATGCAGGTGTGCAAAATATACAAAAGCGAAACATGCCGTCCACTGAAAGTAAGGATAGAAGGACACCATAAAGTAGTGGTACGGAAAAAAAAAGAAAAGTCGGGTATGGCTGACCATATATATATAAACCCCTCCGCACGAGCAGATTGTGACACAAGGTCAATTTCTTAAGCGCAGTTCAACAGGTTTGAATTCAGAGTCTTCATTCTCCTAGACCGGTTGCCTAACCAAGGTTAAAGAGCCCAGTCTACCCTACTATTTATCCATAGCTGGAGAGAGAGTAAGTTTCATACCTTTCCCAAGGGTATTAGCGCAAAGTGAAATGCAATTACCACATCCAGGATTGGTGACGAGTCCATTTCCCATGACTTTAACCATTACACCACACGCTTCCTACCTATGGCTGACCATATATGGAATGAAAAGGGAAACCATCTGCCCTTATGGGGGGGGGTTAAAATAATAGATAGGGAAGTAGGGTTTTTTATTGCCTAGATTAGCCAAAAAACATTCTCTGGCGGGTGTAAAAAATAATTTTTCAAAATTTTTTGCCTCAGTGTTAGAGGGTTTATATCATAAGTAAGTAAAATCATCAAATTTGTTAAAGAAGTAAGACAAAAAATCAATTTGAAATGGAAACATAGTTCTGTGCCCCTCAAATAAAATTTTGTCTGCATCTATTAATCAATAATTAAATAATTACTTTGAATATTTTACACATACATATTACGCAAAATCGTTGGTATTTATTTATTTGCAAACTTATTAGTTTACCTCTTGATATTAAAACATTGACTATTTCTTGTAAATAATTTGTCGCAAAACTATGTTAGACTAGTACAAAATAAAACACCCTACGGGTGATGTAAAAATAGATTTTCTAAACATATTACCTGAGGGGTGGGAATAAAAACTTCAATGTCAGCGAGTTTGTATCCTAAGTAAGTAAAATCGTCAAATTC
>CM042145.1:63928956-63991456 GCA_023376005.1 Doryteuthis pealeii | reverse complement strand
TATATATATATATATATATATATATATATATATGCATATATATATATGTACCTATATATATATATATATATATATATATATATATATATATATATATATGGGAGAAATGTGAGGGGGTTAATCCGACAGTATGTGGAGAAAGGTAGACAAACACGGGATGTTATGGAAAATGGATGTTTATTGTCGATGATGCAACGTTTCGGTCTGTTAGACCTTCTTCAGGATGTAGTTCTTGCTTCAATGATGGAGATTCTGAAAATGGTGAAACAGGAGGTCGTCAGTAGGAGGGAGTGGGGGGGATTTTCTACTAACGATGTTAGCTTGTAAGGTCCAAGGCCGAAGCCACTGGACGCCCCGGTCAAAACTGAAGTTAGATATGTTGGACATATCTATATACTGATAACATGCAATTGTATTTATATATAAAAACAAAATAGCGGTTTACAGTGTGAACGGGAAGGCTAATTTGCATGTTGATCTTCAAACTTTCATTTAATAAATATGTACTTGGTATTATTGATTTCTAATTGTTTGGTTTCATCTTAATGAATATGAGCAAAAATCTCGAGCACAAATCTTAAAAGAAATCCATGAACACGAAGAAATAACTAATTTTATTCTTTAATTACTATTTTAAGTAAATAGTTAAATTAGAATAATTTAGCAATGAAAGACGGGAGGGATGGAAGAGTAAGTTTTACTTGTTCTATTTTTCGATTATACCCACCTCTGTTTCAATTTTTTTTATCTGCATTCTTATTTAGTTTTATTAACTTTTCTAATTGAATATATTTAATTACATTAAACCTTAAATAATTGTACCCGGGGTGCATATATTTGCTTGTAGAGATAATGATAATATCTCAATATCAATAATAGGATATAATAGGATATAAAGATAGGAATCTCAGCAGATCTAATCGATATTTTACAGGAAAAACGATTGGTGATCAATAAACATTGATTAATGGATTTTTAATCAATTTTAACAACCTGAAAAATCAAATAAAATAGTCTTAAGTTTGATTGAACGCGACAGACATTTCCTGTCTGGCGAATTTCTTTTCGATCTTTTACAATAATCTAGCCACCTATTTTATGTCTGAGTGGAATTGGTGAATGAATCTACCAAAGTACACTAGTACTTTCGGCAGAGTAGTGAATTATTTCCATGGTTCTTTTTAAACAAACATCCTTCTACTGCTACTCTGCACCTGATGATGGCACTAGGTAGTGTCGAAAGTACTATTGAAATAACTTACGGTGGATTCATTCACCAATTCCACCCAGACATACAAAAGATGGCGAGGCAATTGAAAAATTATCGAAAAGAAACTCGTCTGACAGGAAATGCTGCCAAAATATATTACGTTTACATATTGTTCTTCCATTAGTTCTAAATAATTGCATAGAATTATCAAAAGATTCCATCTATACACATGTAAAGGGCAGCTGTGTGTATGTATGTCCAGAGGAAACTGCGAAAATAAAACAACGACAAAGTGAATAAAGGTAAACATTCACTATCACCAGATATTGCTTTTTGAGCAAAAATAATGAAGATTTGATTTATATTCGTAAAGATTTTTTTAATTAAATGATAACAGTAGGGATTTTTTTTTGCATTTAATACCTTAAATAGACATTATTTTTTCTTTTCAGAGTGTCTGGATCAACGCAAGATCTTTTTTTAAGTAGGGATTTTAATGGGGCATCCTGCAAGGATCCAACTCACGATTCAGTAATAATAGATCTGTGAGACTAATCTTTTAAAAATCCCCATCTACTCAGGCGATGCCGGGTAGCCACTTCTAGTTAAAATATATTTCAGAAATCTATATGAACTAGCAATATTTACATCTTTTATCATTTCCGTTTCATCCTCCATTTTCGTTTTGAATACACCGACTGCATCTCTGCAGAGGGGTAAGACCCCATCCCCCAATGGACGTGGGTGGTTACCCGTGATGCTTAAGGGCGGAATCCTGGTGGATGAGCAGTCTATAACATGTAACAATCCACTTAGGCCCTGAGTTTAGACGGGTGATCGGAGATACCCCTCCGGCAGACCATGTCAAGCCCTAGCACCTATATGATTGTCCCAACCCTATTGCCCTTATGGCAAGCCCAACCCTTTTTATCATACATGTGCTAGAAGGTGGTGATTGAGGGTCTTCATGTCCTGGATATCACGTTAAACACTAACTGATGGTGAGGTTCCAGTTCTGGAGGTCTGAGGAATGTGGAGCAACCATTTATCACCATTGCTCCCAAGTCCATTTTGACCCGGAGTGGTAGTACCTGTTAGGGTCCCATCTATGGGTTAAATAGAAGATTTGTTTTACAAAAAATTGAGTTTAAACAATTTTCTTCCAAACTATCGCTACGAAACTTTCAAAACTTTGCCAGCATTAAATGACCCATTGAGGTTGATATGCCACATTTCATTAACATTCAGACTATTAGAACTGTAAACCAATTAATTCAGCATATTTGTTTTGTCTTTTGTTTGTTTGTTTTTTTATATACTGTAGTAGAATAGGATATAATAGTCAATGAGTTTCTTCTGAGGACTCCTAAATTTAAGCAAGCTTTCACCACATGGGTAAGACAATCTTACTGAATACACACTTTATCTTTGAATTGAGTTGACAAGTAAATGACTGTTGCTATAGATAAATATATTTTAACAATTTTCTAAGTAAAAAGTAAGTGATATTTTTCAATGAAATCCCATTTTTAATTAATCCAAGCATTTCAGTATTTTAGTCTTTGTCTCCTTGTGTTAATCAGTTAATTTGATTGCATCTAGTTTTACTCATTAGGGTATTTTTAAAAAAACATCGATGCCGCCGAATATGATACTAAACATGATAATGGGTAATTCCATGTCAAATCATTCAGGACATGTCACCCACCCCCTTCAATTTTTCTGAAATTGTGTACATGTGTGGACTATGTTAAAGCTAGAAAATCCCCAAAATTCGAGCTTCAAATGCCAAAAATTGACGGAGTTATGTCGATTTGTAGCTCTCCAAATTTGAGAGGGGTTGCGAAAAATGGCGACCTTTTGTAATCTATTTTTGTTTATGAAATGAGTTCTAGAACTTCCCTACTCCTAAAAATTGGTTTATAAAAGCTTTTTTTGTCCGGGGAATCCAAAAATGCTATGAAAAAATCTGAAAGTTAACCAGTTTTAGATTAATAACTTTACCATAGTCCACATCTGCACAAAATTTCAGAAAAATTGAAAGGGTTGGTTGACAATTTTACTTTTTTTCTGGATGATTTGACATGGAATTGCACTAATGTAACATTGCAGACTCGATTAAAAGAAATTAAGTTGTAGGTAAATCTTTATATGTGATTTAGCCTGATCTATTTAGAGTGTGTGTATGTACGGTGATTACTTTTGATATGTGACGTGTCTTCTAATTAAAGGAGTATGTGTTGTATAGCCGTATAAACCCCTAGAACATTCTCGGGTTTATAATAGTGATAGAGAGACAGAGAGATACATTAGATTATCCTCCAAACATGATTATCAATATCAATTATCAAGGGTTTTGTGTTCTGGCTTCACAGCTCTGCATATGACAGTATGCAAACAAATAATTATGAATTAAAATAAACAAAAAAATGGAAGATTAAGAATATAGTTGACATAACATTTATAAATAAATAAAATGTCACCATTAAATAAACTATAAGGGGTTGATATTCAGTTAAATAAACCAACCCTTAATGCGCCTTGTTGGCCGGGGAAGTAAAACCCGCCGACTGCAACTCTTCAGAGGGGTAAGATCCACCGTCCCTGATTGGGTCACCCGTTGACCGTGTGTGGTGACCTGTAATGCCTGAGGATAGAATTGTAGTGGCTGAGGGGTCTGTGATTTGGGTACTAAGTGCTTTAGTGACATGTAATGCTCCACTTTGGCCCTTACTTGGGCTAGACAGTTATCCTGACCGAAGTCATCAAATTGCTCTTATGGCAACCACCCAACCCTTTTTATCATATAGGTGCTAGAAGGCAGTGACTGAGGTTGACGCTTGTTTAGGCTACCATTCCTTGCGAATCTATCACCTGGACAAGATCTATTTGAAATAAACGCGTTCGAGACGAGGTGCAGCACAGTCGAGCTACAAATCACCGAGAATGTTCAATTCAACGTGTGTAAAAATCACGATAACTGTGCGATATAAATAGGCATCCTTCGATGACTATTAGGAAATCTGGTTGATTGAATCGAAGTGGTGATCATTTCCGATGTAATCTCTAACCAGAGAACGATGCACCAGAACAATCCCACAATTGAGGATTGGATCCTGACTCTTCATGGATCCGACCCCGTTACCCACGAGCTTACACAAATAAGCCTGGCAACGGACTAACAGCCGCCGGACTGATGCGAGCGGAGACAAAACGATAAATGTCAACATAGAATCTGATTTAGAATCGATTGATTGATCGATGTGTGCATTTGGGAGTAAAATGAGAAAATCTTTCGAGTGTTTAGGAAGAAGAACATTCGGAAGGAGGAAGAGATTAATTGGAGGATAAAATAAAGCCAACTCTTAGTGGGAAATTCAATTATTGGCAGTGCTTCCTGTAAAACCTACCAACACTGTTCATCATGAGGTGGATTCAATGTCACCTTTATAAAATGTTCGTTCCATGATGAAATTTCTGATGAGGAACTCCAATCAGAAGAATCAGAAACTGGAAAGTATCATGTTGTACAATGCTGATTAATATTTACAAGTTTTTTTCAGGCATTCTCAACCCGTCCTTCGGGCGGGGGTCCGGTGAGCTTTGGCCACTGGACCGGTGAGTTGTGTTAAATTAATAGCATGAAATAATGCCATAAATAGGAAAACTTCAAATAAATCAAACCAAAATATCCAGAAAAGAAGAAGTAATATTATCCAGACTAAGAATAGGACACTCATATATTACCCATTTATATCTCCTCAAAAAAGAAGCAGCCCTATATTGCATACCATGCCAAAAACCCTACACAATCAAACACATACTAACAGAATGTAGCAACCTAAAACAAATACGAAAAAAATACTACCAAACAACAAATCTAAAACAGATATTCTACCAAATAAACCCAGAAAAACTACTTGGATACATAAAAGAAGCATACATCTACAACAAAATCTAAAAATCTTCCAAAAAAATGAAAACACAAAAATATATGTTAACAAAAACTTCTAAAAGTTTCATTCACAAAAGAAGATATGTAAAAAAAAAACCTTTAGAAAATTAAACATTATTACCAATTCATTTCAAAAACATAGTCGGCATTAAATGACCCATTGAGGTTGATATGCCGTAAAACAAGAAGAAATTAAATTTACAAGTTTTACCAAGTTTTATCGGGGATTTTTACAGTTGTGGGGCATCGAGTGAAGACCGAACTCGCTGTACTTCCCAGTTTGCCTGCGATAATTAACCATAAAGTGAAAATCGAAGTCACTACAATCACAAATTGTTCTCTTAAACTTTTATTTATTTTATAACTTTTTTTTACATATTTGTACGCAACGTTCATTCTTTTTTAACCTTACTTTTATTTTACTGTCTTTAACATATTTGTCTTTTGTTTTCTATTATTGTTTCAATTTATTTATTTCTTTCTCATTGTTCTTTCTCTTTTCTTTCATCTTTCCACGTCATTGTCTCTTGGCACGATTCCTTTACATTCTCTCTATTTCCTCTTCTATAAGCCCTTCATATGACAAACTATTCAGAGAACCAAAACGATGGCCTCAATCCCCAAATGACATATTTATGTGGGAAGATAGCATCAATTTCAAACAAATCATTCTCGTACGTATCATTGTTTTTTTTCTGTTTTTTGTTTGTTTGTTTTGTTTTGTTTTGTTTTTTAAACTTTTACAGCCATTTAACATCAAAATGGGTTGGGAACCAACAATAAAACGATGCAACAACATTAACAGTAACAAATAAAACAGTTTTTTTTCTTCTAATTTTTTTTTTCTTTTTTTTTTTCTTCCTTTTTTTAAATTTTCTTTTTTTTTTCTTCTTCTTTCTGTTTTTTTCTCTCGGGCCACGCCAATACCAAAACATTCTGTGAAGACACGAGAAAATAACCGAACGACCTACTCCTGCATGAATTTTTTCCCTTATACGATTCCGGGTTCCCCAGCGTTCCCGCCATATTTTTAGTGTCACGTGGGCCAGTGTTTTTAAAAAAAAGAGAAAGAGAAAAGAAAATTTTAATGACGTCATTACTGTGCTAATTTTCTTGTTTTTAACCAAACTTACATTTTTGCGGTGTTTATTTTATATGTGTGTGATTACATGCCTAAGAGAATGTATGCTGTTCATTCTTGCAGATTTTGCGAAACATATATAAAAAAAAGATTTCACAAACTCTTGAATATGGGACATTTATTAAGGGCCCACATGGTTTTCTATATTCAAATCCTGGACGAGGCTATTTGCATTTCATGTAGAGCTAATATCCTTGAGAAAGGTAGGAATTCAACTATTCTCTCTCCAGTTATAGGTAAATAGTAAGGCAGACTGGGTTACATTCAAAGAATTAGAACAATAAAATTATATCAATCTTCGAACAATGATATTACATATCGATTTCCAAGCTAGTACCCCTATAATGGGGCCACGTCTTGGTCGTGAGTAGTGACATGTTTAGGATGGGACCCTGGTGGCTGAGCAGTACATGTCATGCAACACTCCACTTTGGTCCTTATTTTGACTAGATAGGCGGTCGGAGAGGCCCCTCCAATTAATCGGCTCCTCCTGTCAAGCCCTAATCTTTATTATTGTCCCAACCCTATTACTTTTATAGCAAGCCCAAACCATTATTATCATACATATGCTAAAAGATGGTAGCTGAGGGTCTTAGTGTCCTGGGTATGACATTAAACTCTATCTGATGGTGAATTTCCAATTCGGAATCTGTGAGGAATGTGGAGAATCTCTTCATCCCCATTACTCTCAGATCCACTGACCCAGAGTGGTAGTACCTGTTAGAGTCCGATCTAGGAGTTAAATAGAAGAAAATTATTTTTTTTAAATCTGTATAAAAATTGCGTTTTAAAAAATTGAGTACCTCTGAAGAATGAATAAAACAAAACATCTTTGGTATAAACTGACCCAATAAGGGTTGACATGCCGTAGAATCCAACCAACCAAACAAACAAACTTAGCTAGTATAATTATGTAGGCGTGGTTAATTACATTCTCTATATGTAAAATATTTGACAAACCTTTGCAGGATGTGACACAAGGTCAATTTCTTAAGCGGAGTTCAACAAGTTTAAATTCAGAGTTTTCCTTCTCCTTGCCTTACCAAGGTTAAAGAGCCTAATCTTCCCTACTATTTACCCATAGCTGGAGGGAGAGTGGGGTTCATACCTTTCCCAAGAGTATTAGCGCTAAGTGAAATGCAATTACCACGTCCAGGATTTGAACTGGGGGTGACGAGTCCATTTCCCATCACTTTAACCATTACACCACGCGCTTCCACTTTGAGAGTCCATATATGAATTTTAAGCATAAATAATTCCCTACTTATGGTATATTTCGATGTTCCTAGCTTTTATGGTCTTCAACTTTTAGACATAAAGTAACCCTAAAATGATTGAAAGTCAGTTGGTTAACTCTATGAGGGTCCACAGTAAGTGATTCGTTTTCTCCCACGTTGTGCATGCTATCAAGAAGACATTTTATTTGTGTTTTCTCGAGTGTGATACTAGCCCGGCCTTGCTGCGACCTACGAAGCCACAATGACTGATTAAATTTTTTAAAGTGGGAGTCAGATATTTTTGCTTTAAGGTTTGACGGAGCTGATCATGATGTTTCAATCTATTCAATTTAGCGAAACATGTCTTACGCCATTCTTTCCGATTTGATGCTAGATTTTCCCCAAGTACTCAGGTCAATATTGAGGCGTTTCAAATTGTCCTTCAATTTGTCTTTGTGGCGTAAGAGTGGACATCCAATAGAAGGCTTAGCATTCATTCTGACAACGCGACCAGAATATATATATATATATATATATATATATATATATATATATATATATATATATATATATATATATATATATTAAACATGTTTCGCTAAACTGTACTGACGATTCGTGTCGGACGAATTTTTGTTCGATCCTTTCTAATTTTCTGGCCATCTTTTTAATGTCAGAGTGGAACTGGTGTAGCAATTCACTAAAGGTTTAATTACGAGCGCTTTCGGCATGTCTATCTGCCATCTTGAGGTATGAAACTGATAGGATGTTTCAGGTGTCTCGTTTTTAAAAACAACGGGCAGTAACGTAGGAATTGGTTATGGGAGGTAGTATGAATTGGTAGTGGGAGGTAGTATGAATTGGTAGTAGTTTCAAACAATGATAGTAGTAGAGATTTTTATGCTAGGAATTTAGCCAACTGACTTTCTGACTCTATTGAAATCTGTTACGATTTGTGTGACCATCCTTACACTTCAAGCGAGAGCATTCCACAACGGAAATCCCTTGTGTTAAGCAGAGCGCGATCCTTAGTGAAGAAACCTTTGGTTGCTCCTCAATGTCCCTCAGTGTTGAGTATGATCGTTTGGTTGTTCCTTGGTTTCATTTAGTGTTTTGTATGATACTTTGGTTGTTCCTTGGTGTCCCTTAGTGTTGAGTATGATCCTTTGGTTGTTCCTTGGTTTAGGATAAAAATCCTTGCGTTCAGCAAAGTTCCTTGTTGTATGTCTGTTCGTCAATGTCGAATTACGTGCAAATGAACTGCTGTACATATCAGCGATAAAATAATAAAGCTCTTGATTGGCTGTGGTTTAATACACGTGACCGTGCCGGGTCTATAAATTTAAGTGGTGGATTCCAGCCTTCAATTTTATATACACAACCTTTTGACCAATGTACGCTCAGGCCTTTGTCGTTTGTTGTCAAACTTTATAATATTCTCGAACTCGGGAATCTTCTATTTGAACTCGGGAATTTTCTTGTCGACATGAAGACTCGCAAGTTCTACAAGCAAGTTCTTCGGTTCGAAGAGAAGGTTCCCAAGTTTGACAATAAACACCTGAAGAATGCCGGAGAGCACATCGGCCGAAATGCTGTGTATATAAGATGAGGACAATAACAAAGTATTAAGACTCATCTCAAAATTCAGAGAACAAGAAGAATAAATACTTTGATATTCGCAAGCAAATCTCTGCATATGCGTTTGAATGCCTGTATGCGGACGTGAGCTTTGCTTTTAAATCATACTAGCAAATATATGCACCCTCCAGGTGCAAGTATTTAAGTTTTAATGTAATAAAATATTGTATTAAATTAAAAAGGCTAATGAAACTAAATAAGAATGCAGATAAAACAAATTTGAAACAAAGGGGAGTATAATCGAAAAATAGAACAAGTAAAACTTACTCTTCCATCAATCTCGTCTTTCATTGCTAAATTATTCTAATTTAACTATTTAGTTAAATTAGGAATTAATGAATAAAATTACGGTTATTTCTTCTGGGTAATTGATTTCTTTTAAGATTTATCCCCCAGATTTTTGCTTATATTTCATATAATAAAACTAAACAATAAGAAATCAATATAATACATATATTTTTAAATCAATTTTTTAATATCAGTATATCACTGTGAACGGCTATTTTTGTTGTATATATAAATACAATTGCATGTTATTAGTATGTTGATATGGCCAGCAGTATTAATAATGTAAAACAATTTTATTAATAATTGCGGTTTAAATAAAAAATAAAATCATAATAAGATTATTTATTTCTTGTTGTTAATGGATTTCTTTTACGGTTTATCCCCGAGATTTTTGTTCATATTGATTAAGACAAAACAATACAATTAGAAATCAGTAATACCAAGCATATATTTATTAAAATCAAATTTTTAATACTAATATTCAAATTAGCCTTCTCGTTCACACTGTGAACCGCTATTTTGTTGTATATATAGATTTAATTGTGTGTTATTATAATGTAGATAAGGCCAACAGTATTAATAATGTGGAACAATTTTATTATTAATTGCGGTTTAAATAAAAAATAAAATCATGGAGAATATGACGTAAATAACAAAGGGAATTGTGACTTGAGTAGTGATATAGTTTCGGTTGCAGATAGACAAACACACAATCTCCATTATAATAAGATATCAAACCATGCTTCAGTGTGTGTGTGTGACTGCATGTTTTCTTTTGCGTGCTTACGGGTATGCTGAGAGTTTGGTGCGTATTTTCTGGTAGCACCGACATCTCCCGATAAAATGATGGCGTGATCTGCCGTCGTTTGAGTTTGTTGTCTTCGTATGTACTCTTGAGACGACATGGCTGTTTTCTTGAAGTCTTCTCATCACCCTCTTCATACGTCACGTTCATCTTTTTCATTTCTCTTCCTTCTTTTTTTCTTCTTCTTTAAATCCCTTTTTCTCACGCGACACACCGACAACATCTTCGCCTATATATACTGTTTTAAATTTTGTAAATAAATATATACATGTGTGTGTGTGTGTATGTGTGTGTGTACATGTAACAGAGTTGCAACTCACCCAGTCAAAAAATCATTTGTATTTCGTTATTCATTCCATGGTCATATATATATATATATATATATATATATATATATATATATATATATATATATATATGTAGATAGATAGATAGATAGATAGAGGTTCTTCACGGAACAAATTGTCATGCTACTACTAACACACTCGTCTACCCGGATTTTAATAGCATGTCAAACCCTCAAAAACACTTTAATTTTTATAGTTCTTCTATAATGCTCCCTTTTAAAAAATCTATAAACAATTTCTTCAAATAAGAAATTTTCTCCTGACGATGACCTAAGGTCGAAACTAGTTGAGAATAAACAACATACAAGAAATATTCCTGATTGTCTTATTACTTTTTGTTCATACTATATATATATATATATATATATATCACAGTCGTTCACAGTGATCTCTCTCTCTCTCTTTCTCTCTCTCTCTCTCTCTCTCTCTCTCTCTCTATATCTATATATATATATATATATATATATATATATATATATATATATTAAATATAACTGTTTATACATAGGTTTTAGTGAGCATCTACCTAAGGTTTCTGACTTATGCCTTCTTCAGGATACTTATTTCATACCTCTAGTGTGTTTGTAAACACGTCGTTTACGGTTGAAACTAGGAACGCTGTTAATTTCGTGGAGATCCATTTTTTCAATCGTATTTGCTATTTATGTTTGTTGTATAGAATATTTCCTTCTTCCCAGAGTGCTCTACTATTTCGGGTTACAAGTTCCTGATGCTTATGCTGGTTTATAGTCATCAGGTTCTGAAATCCAGTGTAGGAGCGATACAGATATATTGGTAATTTTTCCGAGATGAAATAAAGGAAAATAAATGCTCAATTACAACAATTTATTAAATATAACTGTTTATACAGAGGTTTTTAGTAGGCATCTACCTAAGGTTTTCATCGTATAAACAGTTATATTTAATAAATACAGCTCTTACATTTGTAATTGAGCACTTTATTTTCCTTTATTTCATCTCGGAAAAATTACCAATCTATCTATCTCTCTCTCTCTCTCTCTCTCTATATATATATATATATATATATATATATATATATATATATATATCCTGAAGAACCATTCGGGTGAAACCTAGGTAGATAGTGCCTGACTCATGTAGGTCCTTATGATGATGCTCTACTTAATGTATTGAACACTTTCTACATATAAAACTTAGAAAACTCCCCCCGTGTTTTCTTTTCTTTTGGCCATATGATACTGATGATTATTTTCAGAAAGTACGGATGTGCTGGTCTTTTCTTTTTTTTAATTTTTTTCCCCGGATGTCAGTTACATTTTTATTTTATTTTGAAAAACTGAATTACCCGGGGCTTTTTTCCACACCGGTAGAGTTTAGAATTATATATATATATATATATATATATATATATATATATATATATATATTACAACACAAAATCTCTTCAAAGAAACACCAGGAGCAACCTGATGATAGTGAAATAACCTGAAACCTTGGTAGTTGCTTATGAAAAACTTTTATATTTAAAAAATTCAGCAAATAAATAAAGCCCCTACAAATTTGTGGTTGAGCACTGTGATTTCTTTGTTTCATCCCAAAACAAATTTTTAAATATATATCTATATCTATATCTATATCTATATATATATATATATATATATATATATATATATATATATATATATATATGAGATATATTTTTGTATCTGTATCGCAGTCCCTTTGGTTTATAGGTAGTGTTTTATGTTGAATTGGAAGTTGTTGTGCGTTAGGATGAAGTGGGTTATGTAGCATATGTTGTTTATCTGCTCTGTGGGGAGTTTGTTGTGTGTGAGGAATTCCCTGCAAACTTCTATCCCTTCATTATGCGGTATGTTGGTGTACAGTGATGTAACATCGATGGGCACCAAGATGGCACCGAGCTATGCAGATATATTCATGCACACATTAGAAACTAAACTACTAAAAACCTACCCCTTACCCCCCTTATATTTCTGTAGATACATAGACGACATCTTTCGCATATGGACACATAGCCTAAACGGCCTACCAGACTTCCACACCCACTGCAACAACTACCGCCAATCGATAAAATTCACGTTAGAACACTCCAACACCTCAATACCATTCCTTGACGTAACGACTAGATTAAAAAAAAACAACACAATAACCACCACACTACACACTAAACCCTCGGATAATCACACGTTCCTAAACTACAGCAGTAACCACCCCCACAAACTAAAGAAATCCATAGTATACAGCGCATGCATAAGGATAAAACGCATATGTGCAGACCCAAAAAGAGTACACACTCCAAACAGCCAACCTAGCACAGAGATTCTTAAACAGTGGCTACCCCATAAAACTAATGAAAGATTCGATAGCCAAGGCATCTTCCCTAAACAGACAAGAACTCCTGAAATACAAACAACACCAAACCAACGACCAAATTCCCATGGTATTCCAATCACGGTCAACACATGCACAAACTCACCAAACAATTCACTAAACAATATAAAATACTACAAACAGATCCCACCAGAAAACACACCTTCAACAAACCCCCTATTAACGCCAAAAAACAACCACCTAACCTAAGAAACATCCTCACAGCATCAAAAAAACATTTGCATAACACCACCACAAAAGGCAACCTAAAATGTAATAAAACGAGACGCCAAATATTCACGCATCTCAATACTGAAGCTACAATCTAAATACCACACACCAACACTAAAATCTAACCACCCACAACTCACTTGCGACAGTGCAAATGTTATATACTATATATACTGCACAAAATGCAAAAACAGCGGCTATGTGGGGGAAACATCCACTACTTTCAGACTATGCCTCAACAACCACAAATCTACCATAAAACTTAAATCTCCACACTGTAAAATCACTCATCACTTTAATACACCGCACCACAATTTAGACATCCTGAAATGTATCTTAATCCAACAAGGCTTCCCCTCCACACAAGCTAGGAAACTAGCTGAATTAAAATGGATCATTAGACTAGACACGCATAGGAATGGCCTGAATACAGACACCGGCCCTTTAAAGGCATGCACATATTTCCAAGATAGTATTTTTTTATAACTGTATTCTCGTATTGCTTGTTTACATGAATGCGCTTTTTTGTTTGTACGTGTGCATTATAAAACCCTTATATATATATATATATATATATATATATATATAAAAGTTAAGGTAGCGTGGACATGGATTCAACACATGGTTACTCACAGTTTCTCGCATATGTGATCTCTAGACCAAATAAATGAATATGAAATAGATATAAATGGTCTATCAATCATATTGATCACTGTCTACTTACAAATATATCATCCATATTATCTCCAATATATTATATATATATATATATATATATATATATATATATTGTGGGGGGGGTATGTATGTGATATTTATATCCAAAACTTGTAAATAAATATTCAGGTATAAATATATTTATGTACATATGATATTTATGTAAATATCTTAATTTATACATACATTTATCTTGATATCAGGTTTATTTACGATTATATAATTGCATATTAAAAATTAGCGTTCATGTGTGGGCATACAAGGAAATATTTATATATAGATACAGATACATACATGTAAACACACGTATACATATATTGTGCTTTAAATTTTATACCTACTTTGAGAAATTATTTATTGTTAAGCAGATAAACGATAGCCGTTATTGATCACCATATTGTGTATAAATTTTAGAAACACTTCCCTCAATCTTATTAAAATAGAGATTCGGTGTCTGTCTGTAACTGAAAATATGTCACTGCTTACGTTATAATTCCCTCAGAAATTGCGTAAGTTTATCAATGAGCATTTAATTTATTGAAAAAATCATTTATACATAAAATAAATCTTATTTATTAAAGATGTCTATGAAAATCCGAGTTATATTTGCCTCAGAACAGCTTATGTTTCTAGTGCTTTGAAAATCCTGCAATATTTCTTATATATCACTAAAGATTTACTTAATATATAGTGTGGTTATTTTGTATACTGGTTTTAACAAAACGGGGTTTAATAAATAATTAATTGGTGTTATTGATCTCTAATATTATTGTTTTATTATCCGACATATCAAAATCAAACTATGAATGATTTAACATAGAAACTAATTACAATACAATTAAAACAAGTGTAATCTTTTCATATGCATTCTTATTTAATTTTGTTAGTCTTTCTAATTTAATATATTTCATTACATTAAATCTTAAATTCTTACACTCGGAGGGCGCATATTATTATTAGTTATTATAAAGATCCTTATAAAATCTATGAAATGCGCACATTGGTTATTTTCCATAAATGTGTTCTGGAGTCTCATGTTTCTTTTAAATTATATCTAAATTTTCTTATCCATTGAGAAATGTCTGTCTGTCTGTCTTTCTATCTGTCTGTTGGTAAATCTCAATATATGACGTGGCGGGATCCATTTTAAAATTGTATATGGTCAATTTAGAGGAGTAGGAGTGTAAATTGTAATATTCGTCATCTACTTATTTTATACTGTTCTGCTTATCCCTGGACTGGATCTGGTTGGTTTACTGCTATTCTGGATCTGAATAGCTGGGTCTGGCCGTGTATGTTGTTGTATCTGTTGTTGGAATGGATGAAATTCTTGCTTGAGTCTAGAAACACTTGGGTCGTCTTGAGGATGTCACGTCTTGTGTCGTTGTTTAGTTTTTATTAAAGAACATAAGACGTTATTATTTTGTTTTTGTTTTTGCTTTTTTTTTTTCAGAGCTCATATTTTATTTTACCCCCAAGTAAAAATGCCTTGGAGAATAGACATTCATTTTGCATCTGCTCTCTTCAAACATTCAGACAGACTCTTCACTCTCTCGTTCTTTGAGCTGACCAATCAGAAACTGACAGGTAGCCTTCCACACGTCATCCCAAAATTCTGTTGGCACACATCGACCAATCAGAAAGCAACAGCTCACATTTCACACGTCCTCATGAAATGTGAGTAAATTTCCACACTTTCGCATCTCATTATTTTGCAACGAAGGGCGTCAAATAGAAGAATGAACAAATATCATGCTTTACTCCATCGGAATAAAGCATGGTATTTGTTCATTTGTGTTGCTGGGTGAGTCAAGCACATTCTATTTGACTTTTTACTGCTTTATTTATTATTTTAATAATATGCTACAGCGTAGCCTAGCTGAACTAATGAACTGCAGGGGAAAGAGATAAAAAAAGAAAAAATATACCAAAACTCTGTCTGGAAACTGATTGGTTGGTTGGTTATGTTTTACGGCGTATCAACCCTTTTTGGATCATTTTATTCCGAAGACATTTTCTTTTATTCATTCTTGATGGGTAGACAATTTTTTTAAACCTAGTTTTTTTAAACACATTTTTAGAACTCATTTTGTTATATATATATATATATATATATATATATATATATATATATATATGTGTGTGTGTGTGTGTGTGTGTGTGTGTGTGTGTGTGTTTTAACGAGACTAACGTAGTGGGAAAATTTGAATGCCCCTCGGGAGATTGTTTTTCTAAAAATGAAAGCACTTACATTGGTCTCCCTACTACGACCTTTTTGCGCTGCTTGACACTTCATTTATCCAGTACCAAGTCCATCCCACGTACACGTCTCCTTCTAATTACCGGAAGTTTTATATAATTTTGTTTATTTTCTATTTATTTATGAAAAAATATCAAAGCAAAATGAAAGGGGGCCAATAATGGTGACTAGAACTGCAAAGAAAGACATGTCAACAAAAACTTGGAAATGCATGTTGTTGTTTGCATTGTAAGCATTGAGGTTTTACTTTCTTTTCTTTTCACTTTTCCTGCTTTATTTCCTGTTTGCTTAATACTGAGATGAAAACAATTTGTTGTTTCGGGGTTCATTTTCACATTTACCTTTTTCTCTTGTAATAAATCCGTTAACAGGAAAAAATTTCATTCTGCTTTACGTAACGAAGAATAAAAATATAACTTTATATTATTGTTCAATGATAATATATATATATATATATATATATATATATATATATATAGCATAATATATGTATTAATAATGGAGATTGACTCTATTTCTGTCTGTAACAAAAACTACGACATAGCTCTACGTCACAGATTACGTCACAATATTCTTATGCTATATACACCCAAAATTTGAGTAAGCAATTTTAAAAATTGTTTTTTACTCTCGTTCTTTTTTGTTTTTTACAGTAACAAGAAGTTAACTAAAAAGTTTACAAATAAATAAATATCTACGATTTTGTGGAAAATATTCAAAATAATTGTTTGATTATTACATGCACGCAACATTTTATTTGAGAGGGACAGGGCTCAGTTTTCATTTCAAATTGTTTTTTTTTTTTTTTGTTTTTTTTTTACTCCTTTAATAAATATGAGGATTTGTCTTACTTATGATACAAACCCTCTGACACTGAATTTTTAACTCCCACCCTCTCAGACAATGTCTTCCAAAAATTAATTTTTACGACGCCCCGAGGGTGTTTTCTGTTCCTAGTATATATATATATATATATTATTATATATATAATATATATATATATATATATATATATATATATATATATATATATATATATATATATATATATGTTTCTGTAGTTAGGATCTTTCCACGTGTGGTTTAACCAAGCTGATGCAGGTAGACCGTAAGGAGAGCTCAATGTGCCTAATACCAGTGAATGGAAGGACAGAGCAAGATATTCAGTAAATGTAAGAAAAAACTCTAAACTTGCTTCAGTACGGTTGAAATAAATTATTTTAATGAAGCAAAAGTATGCACCTTCCGCGTACAAGTATTTAAGTTTTAATGTAATAACACATAGAAAGACTAATGAAACTAAATAAGAATGCTGATAAAAATATTTGAAACAGAGGAGGGTATATATATATATATATATATATATATATATATATATATATATATATATATATAATGAATAGTGAATGAAAAAATGAGAAAAGTATTTGCATGGAAAGGTGCTCAATGCTAATAAAGCAGAACAGATTTATAATTAATGGTGATATTATGGTTTCACACTCATAACCTAAAGTTTTTGGTAATCCAATCATCAGATGAGATCAGTGGTTGAGATGTCAAAAACCAGTCGTGAAATGGTTGAGATGTTAAAAATCAAATTTTTTAGCGTTTATATGAAGCGTTTTTCACGCGATGGGAAATGTAAAGCTAAAAATTGTTTTTTTAAACTGTGGCTTGTTTAACGTTTATGTGACGTGGATTGTATTCACGTGATGTAATGTCATGACGTTAAATTTGTATTTAAAAAACATTATAATCAAACAAACTTGCATTGGTGTTAATGCACGCGGTGTTCAGATGAATTTTTTTTAAATATATATATATATATATATATATATATATATATATATATATATATATATATATATATGAATCCCTCCGCACGAACAGGATATGACACAAGGTCAATTTCTTAAATTTAAGAGGTTTGAATTTCAGAGTTTTCCTTCTCCTAGATTGGTTACCTAGCCAAGGTTAAAGAGTCCAGTATGTTCTACTATTTACCCATAGCTGGAGGGAGAGTAGTTGGATGAATAAATTTTCCCAAACTTCGTCCAGGATTTAAAATCTGGTCGTCGAGTCCATTTTATACGACTCATATATATATATATATATATATATATATATATATATATATATATATATATATATATATATATATATAGAGAGAGAGAGGGGGGGAGAGAGAGAGTAAAGAAAGTATAAGGAAATTTCTTTTGATTCAAAAACTCATTCAGAGTGTACCAGAGCGTAATAAGAATATTTTATTTGATTTTTCAGGTTGTTAAAATTGATTAAAAATCCATCAATCAATGTTTATTGATCACCAATCGTTTTTCCTGTCAAATATCGATTAGATCTGCTGAGATTCCTATCTTTATATCCTATTATATCCTATTATTGATATTGAGATATTATCATTATCTCTACAAGCAAATATATGCACCCCCTGGTGCAATTATTTAAGGTTTAATGTAATTAAATATATTCAATTAGAAAAGTTAATGAAACTAAATAAGAATGCAGATAAAAAGATTTGAAACAGAGGTGGGCATAATCGAAAAATAGAACAAGTAAAACTTACTCTTCTATCCCTCCCGTCTTTCATTGCTAAATTATTCTAATTTAACTATTTACTTAAATTCGGAATTAACGAATAAAATTACGGTTATTTCTTCTGGGTAATTGATTTTTTTAAAGATTTATCCCCGAGATTTTTGCTTATATTTCATATAATAAAGCTAACCAATAAGAAATCAATAATACCAAGGGCATATTTTTAAAAAATCATTTTTTTTAAATATCAGTATATCACTGTGAACGGCTATTTTTGTTGTATATATAAATACCATTGGATGTTATTAGTATGTTGATATGACCAGCAGTATTAATAATGTAAAACAATTTCATTAATAATTGCGGTTTAAATGTTTGTTTGTTCATTGATTTTAACGGCATATCAACCCGTCTGGGGTTATGCCATGCCTAACTGTTTGGAAGTTATACATATCGTGTATTTATATTTTTACTTTTTAGTTGGTCTTAAAAATGTGTTAGAATTATTGGGGATTATGTTGTATGGTATTGATTTATTTCATATCTGTATTCTATGGTATAATTGTATTTTCCTAAAAAAAGACAGAATGTTCTCCATGTTTACATTTTAAAACAGATCTTTCATATTGTTTGCTTTAAAATAACGGTTTCTGATGTGAGCAAGAAACCTGCATTCCATGAATAAGTGTTTAACTGTTAAAGGCGTTTGACATGTTCCACATTGTGGTTGTTGTTCTTTTTTGAGTATATTGGAGTGCGTTAGTCTTGTATGATCAATAAATAAAAATAAAATCATGGAGAATATGACGTAAATAACAAAGGGAATTGTGACTTGAGTAGTGATATAGTTTCGGTTACAAACAGCAAACACACATCTCCATTATAATAAGGTATATATGTTCCATGTTCTTTGTCGGATTCAGTGACGGTGTATCTAACATCAGAAGTTTTGTCAGCGAGGTGAAATATAAAGATATATGAAGATAATGATCTTATCCATCATTATTGACAAGCTTCGAATAATATTACTACCACTTGAAAGATACCAGCAGTGACAGTGGGCCACCTGTTGACTGTAGGTGGCGACTCGTGATGCTTAAGGACGAAATCCTGATGGATGAGCCGTCTATGACATGCAACACTCCACTTAGGCAATTAGGCTAAACGGGCTGTCGGAGAGTCCCCCTCCGATTAATAGACTGGTCATGTCAAGCCCTAGCACCTATATGATTGCCCCAGCCCTATTACCCCTATGACAAAACCCAACCCTTTTTATCATATATGTGGTAGAAGGCGGTGTCTGACGTCTTCATGTCCTGGGAATGACATTAAATTCTATTTGATGGTGAGGTTCTAGTTCTGGAGGTTTGTTTATAAAAAAATTGAGTATCTATTAAGAATGAATTTATTTCAAAACTTTAGCGGCATTAAATGAC
The DNA here is from genome assembly GCA_023376005.1 of Doryteuthis pealeii. Taxonomy (NCBI): domain Eukaryota; kingdom Metazoa; phylum Mollusca; class Cephalopoda; order Myopsida; family Loliginidae; genus Doryteuthis; species Doryteuthis pealeii. Next base: position 63,971,282 of record CM042145.1, on the reverse strand, counting down.
CCACTGAGGATGATATGCCGTAAAACAAACCAAACCAAACCAACACCAAACGTTGCGTATAACAAAGAACAGAAAACAATGATAAAGACTTGTTAATGAAAAATGATCGTTAATGAAAAATGATCGTATATTAAATTTATTGTGTTATTAAATCATGGAGTCCGGAGAATCCCATGAAGATCGAACTCAATAGTAATAATGAACTTCCAGAATTGCTCGTTAACCATTTCCCTAAAGTGAGGAGCCTAAAAGCAAAGATAGGACAGGGAAGTATATATTTACTCAACCCCTACGCCACGGGTTGGATGTGACGCAAAGTCAATTTTAAGCGTAGTAAAGCTGTTTTGAATTCAGAGTTTTCCTTCTCTTAGGCTGATTATTTAAGCAAGGTTAAAGAAACCCAGTCTGTTCTGCTCCCCCCAATTATGGTTTATTTGAACATAACTAGGGGAGAAAACATGGATCCATGCCTTCCCCAATTGACATTAGCGTGAAGTGAAACGCAAACAGCCTCGTCCAGGATTTAAACCCGGATCGCTGATTCCATTTCCCACGACAATAATCATTAAGATTGAGCAGTATACAGAATGAAAATTGTATTCCCATTCCTCCTCAACGCCTTGTACCATACTAGGTTAAATATGAAATCAAAATGAGAAAACGAATTTTGTTTTGGAAAAGAAGAGCGGGAAATAGTAGAAAAAAATGAAAAAATGGCGGAAGAAGAAGAAGAAGAAGAAGAAGAAGAAGAAGAAGAAGAAGAAGAAGGAGGAAGAGATGATGATGATGATGATGATGATGATGATGATGTGAGGAGGAGGAGAGGAAGAGAGGAGGAGAGGAGTTGCAAACAAGACAGAAATTTGTTGATTTGGGGCTACAAATAACTGGCCGTTTGGAAATCGGAATCTTGTAAACACTTATAAACAAGTATTAGTTATTTCTAATGTTTCCATGTTGCTCCCCTCACCCTTTTTACGTTTTTGGAATCAGGATTTCAGGTCGAGGTGACGTAGCGGGGGGGGGCGTATTTCTTTGGACACTTGGATTGGCTGGTCGCTGAACAGCCAACTTTTACTTGGTCACAGAAAAAATAGGAAATAAATCATATTCATTGAAATGAATAAGAAAAGCAAGCGATAAAATTCCGTAGCCAAATTGAAGGGAAGAAGAAGAAGAAGAAGAAGAAGAAGAAGAAGAAGAAGAAGAAGAGAAGAAGAAGAAGAAGAAGAAGAAGAAGGGTTTGAAAAAAAAAAACAGAAAAACATTAACGTTAAAACAAAAAATATATTAGAAGAAGAAGAAGAAGAAGAAGAAGAAGAAGAAGAAGAAGAAGAAGAAGAAGAAGAAGAAGAAGAAGGTTTGAAAAAAAAAAGAAAACATTAACGTTAAAACAAAAATATATTAGAAGAAGAAGAAGAAGAAGAAGAAGAAGAAGAAGAAGAAGAAGAAGAAGAAGAAGAAGAAGAAGGTTTGAAAAAAAAACAGAAAAACATTAACGTTAAAACAAAAAATATATTAGAAGAAGAAGAAGAAGAAGAAGAAGAAGAAGAAGAAGAAGAAGAAGAAGAAGAAGAAGAAGGGTTTGAAAAAAAACAGAAAAACATTAACGTTAAAACAAAAAATATATTAAGAAGAAGAAGAAGAAGAAGAAGAAGAAAAGAAGAAAAAAGAAGAAGAAGAAGAAGAAGAAGTTTTGAAAAAAAAAACAGAAAAACATTAACGTTAAAACAAAAAATATATTAAAAAGAAGAAAAAAATCATGTATAAAAACATTAAATTCCTAAAAGGAGTATAATGCAAAAAGTTTTTAGGGGGGGGGAGGAGGAACGCTTGTACGACGCGATCTTTTAACCTGAAAGTGGGCGCGATTTTACTCTTTCCCACACGTTTTTACTCTGTAGAAATAATTATACGTACATATATATATATATATATATACGTTACTAAGTGCAGTAGTGTATATGTATAAATATATGAGTAAATATAATTGAGTTTATATGGGTGTACAAACATAGGCATATATACATATATGTCCACAAATACAAACATTTGTATGTAAATTTGCACATACATACAATTATGTACATACATTTGAATATACTATGTTATATATATGCTGATTGATATATATATATATATATATATATATATATATATATATATATATATATATGTGTGTGTGTGTGTGTGTGTGTGTGTGTGTGTGAGAAGTAAACAAACAAACAATGTGTTTGATATGGCTTTTAGCCGACAATTTTTGGGAGAATATGTGCTTAATTGAAATCATACCTAATTTTGAAAATTAATTAATTGATAATTAATGAATTAGGCGGGAATACCAGTTAAAATGTAAGGCTAAACAAATCAAGAAAAAGTCAATCTCTGTATGTACATTTCAGCCCATTAGGCCTCATCAGCAGAGCTATAGACAGGAAGACTGTTCTATATAGGCAAGAAGACTGTTTTATTATATATATATATATATATATATATATATATATATATATATATACTGTGATATATATATATATATATATATATACATATATACTGATATATATATATATATATATATATATATATATATGTGTGTGTGTGTAATATGTCAATAACAAGGTGCTGACTCCATACCCACACTACCTTTACTCAAATATATATATATATATATATATATATATATATATATACAGAGAGAGAGAGAGATAGATAGTGAGAGAGAGAATAGTGAGAGGCGTGGAGATATATGTAAAAATTCATAAACAGGTATTACATGTGTGTATATGTTTCTACACACCAATAACATAAATTCATTAAAATACGATCATGAAATATAAAAATGAATACATATACAGACATTTTTAACATAAAATACACATATATATATATATATATATATATATATATATATATATATAGTAAATGAAGAAAAACTCTAAACTTGCTTCATTACAATAATTTATTTCAACCGTATTAATACGGCATCTTCAGGTAATCACAAGAACATGACTCTTACTGAGAATTTCCCAAAGTAACATCTCTTTTATATCTATCAATTTAGGAGAGGGCGGGTTGGTGTCTTATTTTGGAATGGGTGGGATTAGTTTCTTTGGATGAGGCGGGGAGGTCTATGTTTTGGATGAGGTGTGGCTTAGCTTGAGGCAGATTCCTTGGAGTCATTTACTATATTTCTTGCTCTGTCCTTTTACTCACTGGTATTAGGCACATTGAGCTCTCTTATGGTCTACCTGCATCAGCTTGGTTAAACCACACATGGAAAGACCCTAACTACGGAAAAAAAACTATATATATATATTATATATATATATATATATATATATATATATATATATATACTAGCACGACCTCTGGATATATCACAGTATGATAATATAATTATTAAAATGTTTAATATGTTTACTTAAGAGGTATTACTAATAGTTCAATATCTAAAAAGTATAATAATCTTGATTTAACTTACTCTCACTCTTTCTTAAAATATTTACATTGAATTGCCGATAAAAATCTGGGGATGGCGTTTAAAATATCTACATTGATTTGCCGAAAAAAGTGGGAAAAACACGATTCAGAAAATATCCGGAAATTCACCTGACACTGACATAGCATAAATTAAGACAGGAGGCCAAGACGACATAAGATCAAAATTACCCAAATATATTCTGTAATTCATAATTTCAATATTGCAAATAAAATAAACATGCCACTTCTTTTATTTTATTTTTTCAATTTATTTTAGTTTTATGTTGGACGCAAGACCATTTGGAATGTTTCATTTTAAAAATTGGGTGAAATAAAATCGGACAAATAAGAAATATTCGATTAAGCGACATCAGATAATCTGGATTTACAACAATTTTGGACGGTCTCAACCAGAGAATGTCGCGGGATGATAACGGACGGAAGATTTAGGAACAAGCGTAGTAATATATAGATAACTATGTATGTATTCATCAGTTAAATTCCCCCTCTTTGCTTGTAGGTGGCTGATGGCCCAGGGGGTTAAGGACTCTGACTGATGAAATTTCTTTATAATAAAAACGGAATGGTACATTATTTAGCTGACACTCATGAGAAATAAGAATTCAGCGGATAAGCGACACCACATAATTAGGATTTTTTGGACAATTTGGATGGCCTCATTTTTAACCTGAGGTTGTTGCAAGATGATAACGGTTGTAAGATTAAGGAACAAGATTATTAATGTAGAAATTTTCATATTTGAAGAATTTAAATAACTTTAATTTGCTTGAACTTTTGAATTTGGCTTTAATTACAAGAAAAGCGAAAAGACGTAAAAGGTCATTTTTGCGTCCGTGATAATATCAAAAACAATTTATCGCAGTGTATAAAGGCTGGTCAACACTTGTTGGGTTATTTTATGACGTTGACGTTGTTTTATTCATTCTTGATGGGTATTCAATAATTTCTAATCTCAATTATTTTCTATCTAACCCATAGATGGGACCCTAACAGGTACTACCACTCTGGGTCAGAGTGGACCTGGGATTAATGGAGATGAAGGGGTACTCCACTTCCCCCAGAGCTCCAGAATTGGAACCTCACAATCAAATAGTTTAACGTTATACCCAGGACACTAAAAACCCTCAGTCACCGCGTTCTAGCACATATATGATAAAAAGGGTTGGGAATTTGTAAACAATTGATCGCGTTAAAAATTTTTCAGTAACCCTCACGAATGAATAAAAGTATCTCCGGCATAAAATAATCGGTTCCATCTGAGCCCAGAATCAGCTCGGCATTTAACTTAATTCTAAATTTTTTTTAAATTATTTCTAATTTTTATTTATTCATTTATTTGGATGCAGCGTGAATTAAGACCTAAGCATGTTTATGTTTTTAAATATACATCTTATATTATAACAATTCCACTGCGCGAGCAAGCTTCACATTATATAAATGCTGAACAAGTCACCGTTTTAAAAATCTTATTTTTTACCATCTGAAGATTGCATAATATGCATGAAACTGCAGGTACGGAAAATTAACACCATAATATTTCATCACTGATTTTAAACCTGCTCTGTTATTTTAGCATTGAGCACCTTCATGTGCTAAAACTTGACTGTTTTGAGTCAGTTTGACCCCCTTGGCATTCCTTCACAGGCACTAGTTTAACTCAATTCTTTGGGCATTCGCCAAAGTAACCACTAAGCTCTGGATTCAATACTGGCCCTCGCCAACTCAGTACATGAATAGCACAGCTTGGATCTGTGCAGTAATGTGGGGGAGCTAATGATAGTGTGGCGCTCCACCTAAGTCGCAAAAACAGTCTCGCAGGTGTTGTACTTGTGAAAGGAAGAATACTTCCTCACTGTGTGGCTGATATCGATAATAGGTCACCCTGCCTACATTACTACTTACACATTGAAGATTCATAATAGTTATTTACGAAGCTTGACAAGGCGCCCATAGAGAATCAAACTTATTAACAGTGACTTGCTAGTCTAGTTGTTACGTAGCGGGTCTTGTCAACGTGCCTCCAAATTCACGGCACTAAAAAGGTATTTGTTACGCTGCGGTCGTCTTGTCGATAAAAAAGATGCAACGCGTGAGATATATCGTCACAAGGGCTTAGCTTTTTTTTCGGCCTCGCCTCGTGGGTTGTTTTGGAGGGAGGAAAGACAGACAGAGAGAGAGAGACGATACCGTTAAATTACTGTAATCCCATACTAGGGACCAGAGGCCCGTCCGTACTCTACGCTACCGAAAAGCAAAAAGAGGACGATATTGTTGTTCGTCGTTCCTCGTCACCACGTGACTTCCGGTTCCGGTCAACACCCGAAACTTCCGGTTGGCTTTCAATTCTCCATTCTGGGTCATGCCTCGGTCAAATTCCCGACAACCCGTTTTGTGTCCATTAGTAACTTTTTAAAAACTTTTACTTTCTCTTATTTCTTCTTCCTCTCTTTCTATAGCAGTCTTTTACTCTCTCTTATTTCTTCTTCCTCTTTTTCTATAGCAGTCCACCCAAAACTCTGGACCTTCATAATCACGTTACATTGTTGACGAAGTGCATGACCAAACCAGCGAAGATGTCTCGCAAGAAAAGTCTGTTGGAAGGAGGGGATTCTGCATCTTGTATGCTACACAGTGAGATATAATAAGAAAGAAAAAAAGAAGAAGAAAGAGAGTAGGTGAAGGATAGAGACAGGGGGTGAGTGCGCGGAAGTGATAATACTAAGCAGTTTAAATCGTGAAAAGAAGGAAAGAAAGAAAAAAAGAGTATGTATGAGTTGAATCAAGATTATCATAATTTTTACATATTGAATTATTTTGCAATAACAATTTAGTAAACATATCAAACGTTGTAATAATTAAATTATTATACTGTGTTATATCAAGAGGTCATGATAGTACTTAATATTGACCAAAATGAGCAAAGCTAGATTAACCTACCGTAATGTCATTGGCAGAAGTCACGTAATATTTTTGAAACTTCTGTAACTTCGGAAACAACAGAATAGTATTACTTTTATGATACGCACAGAGCGCTGGCTAAGCGACGTTGACTTGATGTCTTATCTACCTTAACTTATATATATATATATATATATATATATATATATATATATATATATATATATATATATATATATGCTCTATCAATGATATTCGGCACTCTTTACTTATAAGTGTATATATACAAACACATATATATATATACATTACTTAAAAGTAAGGAAATAACCACAAAATAATATGAAAAACACAGATGTTTTTCAAATAAAGTTCTTTATTCTGCTGATATTGCAATATTTCGATTTATTAAAAATCTTCTTCAGAGCATATTATGTTGTCTTAATATGAAGACAGTTTATGAAAATTGTGACCGTTTTGTGATGGGATTAATTCATACCGGACTTTTTAAGAATATATATATATATATATATATATATATATATATATATATATATATATACTAGCAAATATATGCACCCTCCGGTTGCAAGTATTTAAGTTTTAATGTAATTAAATATCATATTAAATTAGAAAGGCTAAGGAAACTGAATAAGAATGCAGATAAAAAGATTTGGAACAGAGGGGGTATGATTGAAAAATAGAACAATTTTGAAACTAACTCTTCCATCATGTTTCGTTACTCCCGTCTTTCATTGATAAATTTTCCTAATTCAACTATTTAGTTAAAATAGGAATTAAAGAATAATATTACAGTTATTTTTTCTTGTTAATGGATTTCTTTTGAGATTTATCCCCGAGATTTTTGCCCATATTCATTAAGATAAAACCAAACAAATAGAAATTAATAATACTAAGCACATATTTATTAAAATCAAATTTCTAATATCAATATGCAAATTAGCCTTCCCATTCACACTGTAAACCGCTATTTTGTTATGTAGATATGGTCAACAGTCTTAATGATGTAAAACAATTTTATTAATAATTGAGGTTTAAATATAAATAAGATCATGGAGAATGTGATGTAAATAACAAAGGAAATTGTGACGTGTATAGTAATATAGTTTCGGTTACAGACAGACACACCCACAATCTCCATTATAATAAGATGTGTGTGTGTGTGTGTGTGTGTGTGTGTGTGTGTGTGTGTTCCCGTCCTGTCTGACTTTTAAAAACAGAAAGTGATTATTCAATAAAAGCGCCCTGTGCCTCGAGGATGGTATAAGCGACTGAATACCGGAATCATGTGGTTTCCGTTCAGGTTGAGGCCATTGTGCACCCGCCCCCTCACTGTAGGCCTTGGTATTGTCGATCCGCTCTTGATTATCTTCTCGGTGAGGGGCAAGCTCATTTCAGTTACGCCATGTCAATGCCAAGCCATTTCAACAACAGCCATTTCAGTGCCAAAAGTAAAAATAGCACTGTATTTACCAATACTTATTTGACAGATTATTCGTCAAGCAGGTGATTAGGTTTGGTTTGTTTTGTTTTGTTTTACGGCATATCAACTTCAGTGAGTCATTTAATGCCGATAAAGTTTTGAAATAAATTAATTCTTAACGGATACTCAATCTTTTTTTATAAACACATTTTTCTATTTAACCAACAGATGGGAACCTGATAGGTACTACCACACCGAGTTAGAGTGGACCAGAGGCCAACGAGGATGAATGGTGCTCCATATTCTCCAAATCTCCGGAACTGGAATCTCACCATCAGATAGAGTTCAACGTCATTCCTAGGACATGAAGATCCTAAGACACCACCTTCTAGCACCCATATGATGAAACGGATTGGGGCATGCCGTAAAGGCAATAGGGTTGGGGCAATTATATAGATGCTAGGGCTTCGCATGACCAACCTGTCTAGCCTAAGTGAAGTTCTAATGAAGGTGATTAGGTATACATGTATAAGGTGTGAACCCGTACAGTCACGGGGCCAAATGTGATAGTATCCTGGGACGCGGATACTAAATGTGGTCCTATAAGTGCGTTTTGCGCTGCGGGTCACTTATAGACTGGTGGACCTGCTCGTTCCGACCTCCTGTGCCCACGCTGTTCTGTTTGACCCACAGGAAAGTTGAAGAAGAGCTGGTTCGGCTTTTCTTGGCTCTGGCTGTCTCTGAAAATGACCAAATTCACCAATGCTGCGAACGAGTCAACAATCGCAATGACTACGAAACGCTTATTAACAATACAACAATACCTTTATTAATTATACAGTGATCAAAATCATGTACAACAACGAAGGGTGGCAATGTCGAAGACGATGTCGAAGTTTTGTGGATTGACTGGCGATATACAGCTAATTACTTCTGGGTTCTGATATGGTCAAGTCTAATTTTTCTTCTGGTGCTGATATGCCCTTCGCTGATCTGACTGCCCTAAATCCTTGATGACGCTCAATACATAGTATTGGAGAAGATTTGAGTCAGACCATCAACAATAGACTCAATGTAGAGCTTGATCTCCGAATTTCAAATGCTTCCAAATCATTTGGCCGGCTAAAGAGGCGAGTCTGGTTCAACAGAGATATCTCCTTGAAAACTAAATGTGCAGTATACCGACTTTGTGTTCTTAATCGTGGGTACTTCCATGAGGTCTTCACGGGGTCACCTATCATTGCTCCGGTTCCTCTTCTGATCCTAGACGGTGTAGCATAATTATTATGGTCTACGGAGAATTTAGGGATTGAAAAGTAAACGGTAACCGGATTTCTGAAGAAAAAAAGGAAAAAGAAATAAGAATAAAAAGAGATTAAAGTTTAGAATTGTAAAGACTCAACGGGGACCTAGCAATAAACCCGGAACTAGATTTAAAAATAAAAAGGGAAGTTCAAGATTTTCTGCGGAAGGTGGAAGCAGATGTGTCTCTTCCCTCATCACCGTGACCAAAAAGGGAAGAAGAGAAAAATCGGCCTTTTTCGTCTGGGCCTTGGTCGGTGGCAGACGTGGGTCTCTGGAGGTCCCACGGTGACATGTCTAGGTTAGCAACAAACAGTGCACATGAACATGATTTACGATAGAACAGCTATCTCTCTCTCTTGCCACAGAATTGGAAAAGCTAAGGATCAAAGTGATACCAATTGGTGCTCTTTGAACGGTCCCAAAAAGTTTGGAAAAAAAGACTGGAATATTTGGAAATCAGAGGACGAATTGAGACCATCCAGACTACTGCATTGCTACCCTTGACTAGAATACTCAGAAGAGTCCTGGAGACCTGAGTCACTCAGACTCCAGTGAAAGAACATCAGCTGACGCTGGTATGAAAAACTCACAAGGAGTGAAATAATAATAATAATAATAATAATAATAATAATAATCTTTAGATATTTACACGGAATAAGTTTTGGAGTAAATACTTTTGATACATCCTAATATATACAATTACGTGCACATGTACGTAGAGAAACGCTATGGTCGTTATGGCTACTGACGCTGATTGTAGTAAAAAAAAAAAAAGTCTGCTACTCGTGAAGCTAACAATAGTAGTTGTGATATCTATGCTTTTGAGGTCGTTATGCTGATGATTGTTGGTGATTATAATTTGTATGTTGTTGTTGTTGTTGTTAGTGCTGGTGATGTTGTTGTTATTGCTGTTCATGGCGGCGGCGGTAGTGGTTGTGGTGGCGGTGGTGGATGTGAAGAAATGTTATTTAACTAAACGAGTAAGCCTCACAGATGGCGTGATTTTGCGGGGTTTGCTATTACATTTGTCAGAAGAGAGAAAAAAGTTATACTCAACGAGAAATTCGCATGAACGTAATTTATATCATGAATTTAAACAAAAATACTTTGGATTATTGTCCTCATCTTTATTGTTATATATACAATATTTCAGGTGATGTGCCCTCCAGTATTCTTCGGGTGTTTCTTGTCAAACTCAGGAACCTTCTCTTTGAATTTTGGAACATTTTTGTTGACTTCAGGAACATTCATGGAACTTGGAACTGAACCCTTTATTAATTCCATGAGGGTAGACAGTTCTCATTTTTTTAAAACATATTTATTTAAACCTCAATTTTTTTCTGATATTTACCCATAGCTGGAGTGGGAATAGTTAGATTCATACCTTTCCCAAGAGTATTAGTGCTGCCTTATCCTGGATAAATGTCCGTTAAAATGTATTCCTTGTAGTTAATATGCATTTTCAGTGTGTCTCATCATCATTTCGCGTTAGGAGCACAGATATCCATGACAATCTCTCGCCAGCCGTCCCTATCATTCATTGCCCCTAGGAGGTCCTCTGTGTAGCATCCAGTACGTCTTTGCTGGACTGCCTACTCTGGCGTGCCCATGTGATGGCTTCCACAGAAGAACGTCACTTATGAGTTCATCCTTGCTTCTCCAGCAGTGCCCAGCGTGTCATTCGTCTCACACGGATGGTTTGTGTGATAGGGGCAGGTGGCCGTACAGCTGCTTCCTCGTGGGGTGCTGTTTTCACGTTTTGTTTAAGATTGCGCTCAGCATTCTTGTGCAGCTCCCATCTATCTTATTCCCCAGGCTCTTCGTTAGGGTCTAAATGGTGCAGCCGTACAGTAGCACTGATACAACTACGGCTTGGAAGAGCTTTCGCTTTAACTTATCAGTGAGATCGGATTTCCACATCACTGACCAGTGTGTCTAGTCGAATAGAAATGACCAAGTATTTGGCATCCAAGTTTGTAATTGTCATACATATGTTATTTTCATTCAAAAAGTAAATAAAATCTTCTATCGCCTTTTAAGATTGTTATAGAGTAGCTAACACCCCTTCAGCAGTCTACCAAATGAACTGGCTCATAGCTAGCCATAAAATAGCCTACGATTAAAGCAGATTAACTAGATGAATAATATTCACACTGACTTTGCTGCGTTGGCTGTACCGAACTGACCCTCTTCTTTTAGTGTGAGCTTGTCTTGTTAATTTTTTGTACTTGTTTGTTCTGTGTTTGTATGTATCCGTTCAGCACCGGATACCGGTGCTTAATAAATATATTTAGCACACCATTCATCTGTGTATCTTTTCACATCGTGATACAACAAAGATCAAAATGTATAACCCTCACTTTTGTTCACCCATATTTAGTTTAAAGCATTTGATTCAACAAATAAGGTAAATTCTTTTTGATTAATTGATTGATTTTATTGGCATGTTAACTGGTTTATATTAGATTTTCTGTCAAGCATTCATCTCTGTTACAAGTTGAATGCATAACTAATCCTAGAGTGTTGGTAGGTGGTTTATATACAGCTTTGGGTTATTCCATTATGAACTCTGGCAAGTTCACTTCCTGGGTTTTGATTGGCTGATGATTTTCAGGGTGAGTAAAGATATGGATAAGTACCCGCTCTTCAGCCATCACTCTGCACTATGCCAGCAGCATGCAATGACAGTATTTAAGTTACAGCTTGCATGTTGTTCTTGTCTGCTAACTCGACGGTAGTTAGAATCCCACTGCGACGGTGAGTATTGTATTGTTTCTATGATATCTGGGGGATTAACTTCTTCAATTTAGGGTTATTTCACACCTGAAGGTTATGTTATATAGCCATATATACCCTTCTAACATACCCGGGTATATAAGACAGACAGACAGACATATTAGAGATAGCGATGGTAGAGCTTGCTTGCTACTTCTTACTTGTTGCTGCTAACTACGTCTACTTCGGTCGCCATTTTCTTGGGGTGACTTCTAATTAAGGGCTTCTGCTGAAGGTTGACTTCTTCCTAGCTAATTCTCTGCTGGACTGAACTGGTCATTGTCTTAATTATTTAACAAACGACTAGACTTTGTTTTACTTGATCAAGTTTTATTAGCCCATAATTGATTCCTCCACGGGAAACCGGGAGAGACGACAATCAAGTCTGCTCTCTCAAAGCTGGGTCGCTTCTGCTTAATTAAACTAACTATTCTCACGTCTCTGTACCAATCATAAACCCCAACGGTTATGGAAAATTACCCACCTCCGGTTTTAAATCTAACAAACTTTATTTAAAACTAACTTACAGGTACGTTCACAATTCATGACTACTCATGAATTGTAACAGTTAGAGAATCGCATTCAGTGTACGTTTATATTCAAATTTCTTGGTAAAACAGACCTATTTGACCCGTAGATGTAACCCTGACAGGTTCTACCAAATTAGATCAGAGTGGACCTGGCAGTAATGCCAATGAAGGGATACTCCACATATAATGGTGATCGTCGTAGGAAATGGACACAGCAACATGAGTTCAAATCAAATTTCATTTTTTTATTCCAAAATATATTTTCAAAAATCTTAAACCTTATCGGCATCGTCACGTACACAAAGAACGATAAATGGAGCAACAGTATTGAATAACACACATTCAAAAAAAGGCTTAGTTTAAGAATTTTCAGTCGCAAAAGATCACTTTAACACTTTTAAAGTAACAACTGTTGAGAATTTTGTGTATATAAGGTGTGTGCTAGATCCTCGCCCTTACTTATAAACTAGGCCAGAATCTTGGCTAATCACTGGCAGTACTCTGAGGTTGATACAATACTTAACCCAGACCCTACTGATCATAATTACGCCGACGTTCCTAGACGAGGGACATAGGATTAAATCACTGGACCTTTACCAATACGCAGGATAGGACTCCTATGCTCTCCAAAGGATTCCATAACACAGGACTTTCTTTAAGCCCTTTTCAACTGGCCAAGAATGGCATTTAAAAACTTTACAACAACATATTCGAATAACGTCACATGTTCACATCTGATGAATTGAACAACAGAGACTGTATCTTTTTCAACGTTTCAAAACCTTCCCAGGTGGGTTTTATAATACGCGTATTAATGAAGAGCCAAAAGTCACACAGGAAATAAAAGAACTTTAGGTTTTCAAGTGCTATTTTTTATCACACTAACACACATAGATAGATAGATATATATAAGCATTTATAGTGTAGACACAGAGCCAAGGGTACTTGATGACTGTCAGTTTCTTGCCTGTAGGATTGTCAAACCAAATGCTGTTGACTTTGTACCTACGTTATAAAACTTAGATCTACATATGCTCTATCAGTGATATTGAGTACTCTTTCTTTATTGATATAGTAAACCACATACACGCACGCATATATATATATATATATATATATATATATATATATATATATATATATTCATATATATTCAAGGTTTCATCCTTGATCATCATGGGTTGCCACCTACAGCCAACAGGCGAGGGCCAACAGGAGGAGGTGTCTTACCCCTCTGCAGAGACGCAGTTAGTGTATTCTAAAGCGCCTGTCGACAGGGCTTAGTCAATCATAAAGTTTTCACTGTCTATCTCCTTTTGAATTAAAGCTGCTTCTATGCCACCAACAGAGGATAACAATGTCGTTCAAATTAATTCAACTTTATTGTGTCTCTTAGGACAACAACTTTAAATGCAAAATATAAGTGGCAGTTTCTTATAGATCTTATACCACCAGATAATCCAACAGTTTTTCATCCAAACAACTGACCACCATTGTCAGTATCAGCCAAACAGCGAAGGAGCCTATTCCCTTTTTGCTAGCGCTAGACCAGACCTACCATCAGCTCCGAGATGATTTACCGCACAGATCAGATTACTAAAACTGTGCTATTCCTGTGATATCCACACCCAGAACCTTGCAATTCCTAGGTGAATGCTCTACCAACTAAGATAAACCAATCGCTATCATTGGTCTAAGTCAGTAAATTGCACGGCGTGGAAATAATAGTGCTTGTAAACAGATAATTTGAGTAGTGATATAATGGAATGACCCATCTCCCCCGTACCTTAACAGTGGCGATGGTTCTAAACCACTATTTAAGAACACACAGATTACTCTGTGCAGAATACACCTGAAGTACTTAGACGACGGACTCTCCGCCTAATACTCACGTGACCTTACTATATAACAAGTAGTATGGATGAAAAGCAACTAAAATTGACATGAAATAACTACTTGTCAAAAAATTGATAACTGCTGATAATTAAGTACTACGTGACAGTCTATATCGGGTTACCCGGTACCAACAACAAGATACGATTTGCCTATTTTAAGCCGCTTATATTGGCTCTCTAGCCATTGCGATCCTACCTTAAACCGCAGATGGTTAGTTCTCTATAACTGGGCAGAAGGACTCAGATTACAATAATAAAAGGACTTTATTTTAATAGAATTTCTAAGGTGAACAGATAGTGAACTTTGAAATATCTCATCATAAAGGTAAAAAGACGCCAAGAAAATTTGGTAGAGCCGCGAGGAAAATTTGGTACAGCCGCGGGGAAAATTTGGTACAGCCGCGGGGAAAATTTGGTACAGCCGCGGGAAAATTTTTTGGTACAGCCGCGGTGAAAATTTGGTACAGCCGCGGTGAAAATTTGGTACAGCCGCGGGGAAAATTTGGTAGGCAATGAGTTAAGGTGAAGGGAATGTAAACGGCCGAAGCCAGAGTTTGAACTGAATCAGTACATTGTGTAGCAGGTCAACGTTTTCATTCTGCTAAATGCAACCTGTTTCTTTCCCATTAATTCTAAGTTACATGACTGAAATTCTGAGTTACGTGAGTGAAATTCTGCTTTTTAATTTCAGTGCGAAAATCAACTTATTAATAAAATTAGTTTTTCGCACGTAGACAACAATGTTCTTATTAAAATTTTAAAATAGTTTTCAACATGTGGTTTCAATATGTTTCTTTAGTAGCAAGGATGTTGAAATATCGAACAGCTCGACCCAGATATTTGTTCGCCAGATTCTTAGAGGCTATTTCCCTGACGGCTGCGGAGGTAGATTGTGCTAACTGCACTTCTACGTTGACCATGAACGGTGACTCGTAATGTCTGAAGATAGGATTCAGCGGTTTTTGACTCGTATACTAAGTCTCTTTGACCTTTACTTAGGTCAGATGTATAGTCGGAGAGGCCCCACCCGATCAATTAGCTGGTAATTTCAAGTAAGGTAGGTCGATTTTTCACTTTTTAAAAATATCAAATTGTCCATCTATGCGAAAGTTGTATGTTAGTATGCTGAATACTGATACCAAAAAAAATAGATCATTTACTTGCACCATTGTTTGAGGAAATAGCATCAAAGATCGTCTACTAAAATGAACTAAAATCCTCGTTTCCGCAAAATTTACCCTTGAGAAAGAGAGGATTTTTACTCTATTTTAGTTGACGCTATTTATGCTTTTTCTTCAAACAATGGTGCAAGTAAAAAAAAAATTAATTTTTGGTAACATTATTTAATATACTAACACACACCTTTCGCATAGATGGACAATGTGATATTTTAAAAAGTGAAAAATCAACCTACCCTAACGTCAAACTCTAGTAACTATGTGACTGTTCCGACCGTATTCTTCAAATTGCTCTTATGGTAAACCCCTACCCATTTTTTATCATATAGGTGCTAGAATGCAGCGGTAGCTGAAAGGTCATCGGTATTTATTAATGCACATAAAGTTAATGAATATCACTTCTATTAATTTATTGATACACGTGAAGTTAATGAAAACGATTTATTAAACAAATCATCTATTACTAATGGATATTCGCTTCCGGGTTTTGTCTGTAACAAAAATTACGTCACTGCTTACGTCACATTACCCAAAATCGTCATAACATAGAATAAATACACTCAAAATTTGAACATGCAGCATTAGACAGTCCTCATTGTTTTTTAAAACAAGTTTTACTAAATACATGACTGGTATTATATATCTATATATAGTTTGTTTTATTTTAATACATATTTAAAGTTTACATTTCAAGTTTTATTTTTTAATGAATTTGATGATTTTACTTACTTAGGGTACAAACTCGCTGATATTTTTTTTTACTCCCACCCCTCAGGCAATACGTTTCAAAAATCTACTTTTACATCGCCCAGAGGGCGTTTTTTATTTTTTACTAGTATATATATAAACAAGATTTGGCATTAATTTACCCACAAGGGGTTGATATACCATTAAACCAAACAAACAACCATTGTGAGTTAGATTCTATGATTAAAGACAATTTGGAATGCAAGGAAAACTTTTTATCAATTTATGAGCTTTTAATCGTCTCATGACAATGCTGACAGAAGTCTGTAGTCTGGTCTTAAATACTGCAGAAAATTATAGATAGATAGATAGATAGATAGATACATACATACATACATACATACATACATATGGAGAGATTGAAATGATAGAGAGACAGATGTAAATAGTCTCAGATAGATAAATAAATAGATGTGAACAGTCTCAAATAGATAGATAGATAGATAGATAGATAGATGTGAACAATCTCAGATAAATAAATAAATAGATGGGAACAGTCTCAGATATATATATATATATATATATATATATATATATATATATATATATATAGATAGATAGATAGATAGATAGATAGATAGATAGATAGATAGATAGATATGAACTGACAGATGGATAGATACATAGATAGATAGATATGAACGGATAGATAGATAGATAGATAGATAGATAGATAGATATGAACTGACTGAGATGGACAGATACATAGATAGATAGATATTGACAGACTGAGATAGATAGATAGATAGATAGATAGATAGATAGATAGATAGATATGAACTGACTGAGATGGATAGGTACATAGATAGATAGATAGATATTGACAGACTGAGATAGATAGATAGATAGATAGATAGATAGATAGATAGATAGATAGGAACTGACTGAGATGGATAGATACATAGAGAGATAGATATTGACAGACTGAGATAGATAGATAGATAGATAGATAGATAGATAGATAGATAGATAGATAGATATGAACTGACTGAGGTGGATAGATACATAGATAGATAGATAGATAGATATTGACAGACTGAGATAGATAGATAGATAGATAGATAGATAGATAGATATGAACTGACTGAGATGGATAGATACATAGATAGGTATTGACAGACTGAGATAGATAGATAGATAGATAGATAGATAGATAGATATGAACTGACAGATGGATAGATACATAGATAGATAGATAGATAGATAGATAGATAGATAGATATGAACTGACTGAGATGGATAGATACATAGATAGATAGATATTTACAGACTGAGATAGATAGATAGATAGATAGATAGATAGATAGATAGATATGAACTGACTGAGATGGATAGATACAAAGATAGATAGATATTGACAGACTGAGATAGATAGATAGAAAGAAAGAAAGAAAGAAAGAAAGAAAGAAAAAGAAAAAAATAAAGAGAAAGAGGGTAGAAGAAGGATAGAGAGAAGAGTTGTCGCGCGGAAGCGATAACGCTAATATGTTTCAATCGAGCATAAGGAAAAGACGAAAAGAAAGAAAGAATGAAAGAAAGAAAGAAAAAGAAAAAAAGAAAGAGAAAGAGAGTAGATACAAAGATAGATAGATATTGACAGACTGAGATAGATAGATAGATAGATAGATAGAAAGAAAGAAAGAAAGAAAGAAAGAAAGAATCAAAGAAATTGGTAGTGTTTGTATATGTGTGGTAAAAGCAAGTAAGTAGACTAGGAGGAGATTCCCAGATGAACTTAACAAATCTCTTTATAATCGATAATTTCTTTTCTCTTACTGAACTAAAATGAAAAAAACATCTCCTCGTGGATAACTGAATAATTGAAGTCTCAGCCTTTCCCCACTGAGCCAGTTTTCGATAAAGTACTTTGTGTATGTGTGTGTGAGAGAGAGAGAGATGGGGGAGATAGAAAGAGGAGAGAGAGAGAGATAGATAGAGGGGGAGAGGGAGAGGGAACAGTTATTACAGAATGCAAACCTCTTAATATTAGATTGTCCATTCTTGTAGAAATATTTTTTGCGGGTCAGTTTCCTCGTTTCTTTATAACCTTTATAGAAAGGTTTTGATTGCTGTACTCTCCGGCATTTTTTCTGTCTGTTCTGAATTAATAAGTCAGTGATATTTCTCTGAATGTTTGAGATGAGGCTTGATGATTAGTATTATCTGCGTTATTCGGACTATTGTCCCCATCTTTATTGTTATTTGTACAACGTTTCGGCCGATATGCCCTCCGGCCTTCTTCAGGTATTTCTTATCGGACGAAAAGAAGGTTCCCGAGTCCGAGGAGATTTCCGAGTCTGACAAGAAATACCTGAAGAAGACCGGAGGGCATATTGACCGAAACGTTGAACAAAGAACAATAAAGATGGGGACAATAGTCCGAATAACGCAGATAATACTAAGACAGTGATCTCTCTATTTCTGTTTTTCTCCTACTCTTTTTTATAACTCGTTATTCATATCGGACATGTTTCCTCGTCTTTGTCATTTTTATCACAATGTTTTGGTCGCTCTACTCTCCGGTCTTCTTTCTGTGAAACTACTAAGACAGGACTCTTTATAATTTATATATTTTTTTCTTTTTTATCACTGAGTTTTGTCCTCACAAACACGATTAAAACTATTTCAATCAAATGAGATTTTGACAATTGAAAACAAAAAGGTATCTTTTCGCGTATACGAGTATGACACAAGGACATTTTAATGTGGGCCCACCAATGAGCCGAGACTCATGAGCGGTAAGTGCAAAAAATGCGATGAGCCTGTTGGCATTCCTCCTCAAGGGGAGTGCCTCAGGCACTGGGCAATAAATCCAGCCCTGTCCCTTTAAATCAAGTGGGCAGGTGTTGCCGGGGGATGAGCCGCTTGAATCAACGCTGTTAATTACTTCAACCGGTCCAGGGCCGAATTTTCTGGACTCCCGACAAAAGTCAGGAAAAAAAGAATACTGAGATATTCTAACTCTGATTCAAATTCAGAACGATTGATTTTGACGCCATGTCAACCTGTCTGGGATTATTTTATGCTTAGAGATTGTTGAAATCAACATTGTATGTTGATATTTATTTTCTGTTGTTTCTCAAGAGATTGTGGCACACTATTATATGATACCAAGTATCCCTCTCTAATGCAAATAATTTCAAAATAGATCTATTTTACCTATATATCGGTAGTGCGTGGTATAATGGTTACAGTTGTAGGAAATGGAATCGTCGACCCGAGTTCAAATCCTGTTTTCATTTCACATAGCGCTTATACTCTTGGGAAAGATATGCATCCAACTACTCTCACTCAAGCTATGAGTAAATAGTAGGGCAGACTGGGACCTTTAACCTTGGCTTAGTAGCCTGTCTAGGAGAAGCAAAACTGAATTCAAACCTGTTAATCTCCGCTCAAAAAATTGACCATCTTGCTCGTGCGGTGGGGTCGGTAAACACACACACACACACAAACCTACCACCCCCCCACACACACATATATATATATGTATATATATATATATATATATATATATATATGAACAAATGTATGTATTTAATAGTTTAAATACCACCCCTTTACGTCAAATGGCTGTAAGGTTAACAAATCGGGCTGACGAAAAGTCAGTCGGATTTCGCTCCTGGTCAGAGATAATTGTTGTGTCTAGCCACACTGACGAGGCGT
The DNA here is from genome assembly GCA_023376005.1 of Doryteuthis pealeii. NCBI lineage: Eukaryota > Metazoa > Mollusca > Cephalopoda > Myopsida > Loliginidae > Doryteuthis > Doryteuthis pealeii. The sequence continues at coordinate 63,951,346 of CM042145.1, read as the reverse complement.
GAAACGCCGAAACACATGTCTATGGATGAATTTATATATATATATATATATATATATATATATATATATATATATATATATATGGCCCTAACAGTAACTACCGCTCCGGGTCAGAGTTAATCTGTGAATGATGGCAATGAAGTGCACCACATACCCCAGATCTTCATAACCAGTTGCAATTTAGTGTCATACCCAGAATACACTGACCTTTGACCCAAGCAAGAATGTTAGATTTGACGGCCATAAAGAAGTAAGATAGGATCTATCCTCTTTTTTGTGGGTGTGATTTACTAGCGGATCACAGAAATATTAAGTCTTGTGAAACTGTAAATCATGGAGATTAGGTTATCCGTACAACGTTTCGGCCGATGTGCCCTCCGACCTTCTTCATATATTTCTTGTCGGACTCAGGAACGTTCTCGAACTCGGAAACCTTCTTTTCGAACTCAGGAACCTTCTTGTCGTAATCGGGAGCCATCACGGAAATTTGAACCCAACCATTTATTCAATCCTCATTCCACTAACCACAGCTGGGGTACAGGTGTTAAGTTGTGTTAATTATTGTTCTATGTTACTGCTGTCCCTGGCCAGGATTGAACCTGCAGCTCAGAGATAACTGTCACTTAGATCTGTCTTAACCCAACGTCTTTATCCACAATGCTATGTGTCCAATAATCCAAATAATACTAATTATCAAGCCTCATCCAAAAAAAATCAGAGAAATTGAGATTAGGGTTATATTCATAATAAGTAGTAAAATAAATTCTGCGGATTGGTCTATTGTCGGTATCAGCCGAACAGCGAAGGAGTCTATCCCTTCCTCGCTAGTGCTAGTCCAGGGAAATGGTATTGCTGAGGTGGAGCGCCGTACCTACCGTCAGATCAATAATATTTGGTGAAAATACTTCGAAATAGGATTAATTAGAGAGATGTTTATGATTTCATGGTTGCAGTCTGCGACGATACTGTGCAAGGTGCTGGAGATTTTAGGAGACTTGCTGTCGCTTAATCCTCAGCAATAACCACCAAAAATCTGCTGTAAACATGCAAATATATGAAATATTATAATAGATATTCATCTTTTTTTGAACTTGGGAAGTTTCCCAGTCATTTTATATTAATTGAATACTATGTAAAATTATTTCACTACAAAAAATGTTTGTGGTATTTTCACATCCCACGCAGATAAGAAACCCGAGAAAGAACAATATTTTTTTTCTTTCATTTTCTTCATCTACGTCAGAAGGAGAACCAATTTTTAAATTCTTCGTCTTAAATTACGGCGGACTCATAAAAAAAATTGCTACTTCGTTCATTTCGTTAAAAGTCTTCGTCGCCGCGTGCCTATTAATACTGCATTCACAAAAAACATTTTTTTAATTGTTTAATATTACTTACCAGTTTTATGTTATTTGAGGTTTATGAGGAATGTTATTGTAAGTGGCTTCATTTTGATGTGAGCAAGGTTATTATGCATTACTCGGCACTCAGATTGTGAGAATATTGAAAGACAATGAGAGGAGAATAGAAAATGGAATTTGCGGACCGAGTTCAAATTTCGACTAAAACAGTGTTTATTTTATAATAATGACTCCAGAAGGAAAGTATAAGTTGGTGCCTTCCCTCCAAAAGAACTTAGTAAAATAGCCGGGCAGACCGTGCTCTCTGGTCATCGTTTGCAACAAATCTAAGAGTAGATTCAATATGAATCCAATCCAAGAATGAATTCCGGGGATGGCGGTTGGATATCAACTTTGACTTCCTTCCAGCAGCTTATGTAGCCAAACTAATCACAATACATATATCGGTATATCGGTTCCTAAAATGTACGGCTGATGGAAATCTGGAGAAGGGTTGAAGCCTCCCAGCAATCTGGGAGTAGATTTAAGAAATCGCTCCAATAGAAACTAAAAAAAAACGAAAATCTCCTGTTGACACCTCGTAACACAACAGGGTAAGAAAAATGATTCAAAGAGGTTAGTCTTTGATTTTATGTTGTCATATGTTGCCATATTCGGATATATAATAGAGAGAGACAGACAGACAGACATACAGACAGACTGACAGAAGGATAGATTATAGATAGAAGATCTTACGTTATTACATGTTATTCTGCTGCTCCTGGTGATTCGTCTAACTCGTCGGTCGCCATTTTATCTGGTTGACTTATCTGCTCGGTTTTTTTCTTCTGTTTCTTCTTACTTCTTTGGGCTGGCCTAAGCTGGTCATTGTCTTAATAATTTACAAACACAACAAGACCTGGGTTTGCTTGATCGAGCTGTATTTACTTCTAGCCCATATCGATTGGTTCCACCGCGGGGATGAGACGATCTCTCTCTTTCAAAATCTGGTCGCATCTAAATCTAAACTATTCTCACGTGTCAGTCATGGCGCGTTTTTAGGGGATCAAAAGGTTATAACCGTCACCGGTAATTTTCCATAGACTCCTTTGATTCCAAATAATCAAACCCTTATTCAAATATTACTAAATACAGGTCTGTTCACAATTCATAACCTCTCATGAATTGTAACATTTATTCATTTTTTATAAATACTTTTAACATTCTAATTTTATAAGAAACATGAAATGCCAAAATATTTGCTAATTTTTACTTGAAGAAAATTATTTGCTCACTCTGTTGAAAATGTTTAATGCTTCAAATAATTTGAAGAATTTTACTGATTAAGCCCAAGTTAATTCCCATTAATCTAATCAGTTTAATAATCTGTAACAATAGCTTCAATAATCCGTCCTTAATATCTGGATATTATTTCACTTCAACAGACCACCTGAGTCAGGTAACTCAAAGTATTACTGGTACTATGCAACCCAGTACTACCTGTTTCATAGTCGGATAATTGATGTCTAAACCGGTAACCCCGCAGATTTTGTCTGGTGAGGAGGGTGGCTAGATACCTTGCAGAATAAAAAATAAGATCTTTAAAATGGCAAAGAAAGTTCTTTACTCAACGGCCATCTAGCACATAGACCAAAGCCTCCTAATCGCAGCAGGGCCGTGTAAACTTGGTAAAGTCAGAGGCATACCGTCGGGAACTTAAATTCCTGGTAGGGCCACTAAAGGCGGCGAGTGATAATACGGCCACAATCAGGCGAAAATCTAAAGAGCGTCTCCATCATCGTCAGGAATTAAAAGCTTTAGTGTACTTGTCACTGCGTCTGTGGAAAAATCTGCGGCAAACAAGGGCATCTCCTTCCCCCTGACCGGGATATGCATGTGGAGTTTGGAGACTGGTTGTGAATTTCCTATTCCCTTGTTACTCCTTCTATGAATTCACCACAGGGTGAATACCGTAAGAGAAACAGAAAAACTAGAAAATAGACAACCACAACTGTGTGAATTTAGGGTAGGTCAATTTTTAACTTTTTTTAAATAGGAAATTGTCTATTGATGTGAAAGTTGTGTGTTAATATACTGAATACTGAAACCAAAAATTAGATATTTCACTTGCACCATTGTTTGAGGAAATAAAAGTAAAGTCATCGGGGCGGCCTAATGTCGCTATTAGCCATGCAACGAGGGAGTCTATCCCCTTTTCACTAGCGCTAGACCAAGGAGATTATTTTAGTGTCTGGGGCGGAGCGCCACACCTACCATCAGCTCCTTACTTTACCGCACTGATCCCTGTGCTACTCATACGCTGAGTTGGCGAGGGCGGGTATCGAACTAGAACCTTGCGATTTCTAGCCGAACGCTCTACCGACTGAGCTAACCCGGCCCTTTTGAGGAAATAGCATCACATATTGTCAACTAAAATGCACAAAAAATCCTCGTTTTCGCAAAATGTAGCATAGAAATTGGTGAGAAAGTTTACCGTTTTCAATATTTAAATCAGAAATGTTATTTTATTTTATTAAAATAAAACAAATTAAATATCATAAATAGAATTCAAATTGAAAACGTGTCCGCCCCCATCAACACCGACACTACTGCTGCTTTTTACCTCATTAATTAAGCTGTAACAGACGATCTTTGATGCTAACACAACTTTTGCATAGATGGACATTTTGATATTTTTAAAAAGTGAAAAATCGACCTACCCTATTGTGACATTAACAACCGCATCATCATCTATTGCTGCAAATACAAGCAGTTTCCATTTGGTTCCGGCATATATTATCCCAACCCGTTCTCATTTACTGGTAAGAGATTAATATCAGCTTCATCGCCGAAGGGCATTACGTCAGGCAACAGCTAACTCCTCCATTTAAAGGGGCAGGGTGGGTATATTGCCCAATGCCCGAGGTTCCCTTGAGGAATGCCAAAGGGATCCACGCATTTTTTTTTCACTGGCCACGTATGAGTTTCGGTTTGTGCGTAGCTCCCCCACGTTAATGATCCTTGTGTTTAACTGGCATGCTGGGCGCTAGTGAATAATAACTTTAACTTAATTCATAGTTTTCTGACTAAAGATATCTGATTTCGAAGCATGCAAACTAAAATATATTACTTGTCTGAATTTTTCTTTTTTTTTTTTTTGAGGATTGATAATTGTTATTATTTGGATTTTTCGGACTATTGACCTCATCATTATTGTTATATACTCAACGTTTCGGTCGATGTGGTCTCCGGCCTTCTTCGGGTGTTTCTTGTTGATCTCGAGAACCTTCTCGAACTCGGGAGCCTTCATGTCGTCACCGGAGCTTTCACGGAACTTCGAACCGAGTCTTTTATTCAATCCACCGGGGTAGACTGTTCTCATTCCGTTAGCCATAGTCGGATATAAGTATTAAGCTATGTTATGTATTCTATGTTATTATCAGCCTTGCCCAGAATTGAACCTGCAACCTATAGATGATTGTCACTTATAACTGTATTGACTCAACCCTTATATCCGTTGCGTCCTGTGTATATAACACTAAAGATGGAGACAAGAAAAATCTAATTAACTAAAACATATTGTTCTTTTATTGTTATGGTTTGGTGATAGTCGCATTTGTTTTGCGCGGGAAGTACGAAAAGACAAGGAAAAATTGAACTGGGAAGACAATGGATAAGGTAGACAGAAAGTCTAGTATAACAAAAGACTTCCTCTGTACAAACGGAAAATTGAACAAAGAGACTGGAAAGGGAAGTAAGGACTTCCGGTCAATGAACAAAAGGACGTGTGGGCGGCTGCCTTTACTTAAGGGGTCAGCAGTAGCAGTTAGAGAGTCAGTCCGGAGAGAGACAGCCGACGAGAACGTACTTGACTGCGGTCTCGCACCATCGCTGCCAGCGGGCAGTGAGGCTCATTCACCCCTCTGTGCCTGAGATCCCAGCAGTAGTAGTTCCCATTGTCAACGCCGCCACTCGCCATCCACCACGTACAGCCGAGATGAGAGAAATAAAGTCAAATCTCCTACTACATAGAGCATGCCTTGTGATTTCATTTAAGCGACCACTAGATACATCGTATAGGGGTTAGAAACGATCTTCGCTGTATACCAGCAACGTATACGATTCAGAGTAGCGAAGAAGGGCTATGCAACATTATTTTGAACAAAATCAACAACTTTTACTGCGTTTTGATTATGAAAAGGTGCCTGTGTTTTATTCACTGAGAAACTATCTAATAATTTCTGCCGTGTATATGTAACACAATTAGGCATGCAGGACACTGCTGGAGAAGCAAGGATGAACTCATAAGCGACGTTCTCCTGTGGAAGCCAACACATGGACATGCTAGTGTGGCGCCCAGCAAGGACCTACATTGACCAGCTATGCGAAGATGCTGGCTGCTCCGCAGAGGAGCTCCCAGGTACAATGAATGATAGGGAAGGTTGGCGAAAGATTGTCATGAATACCCGTGCTGCATGCGCGACATGATGATGATGATGATATATAACACTAGATATCACAGTATTATTCGGACTATTGTCCTCATCTTCATTGTTATCTGTGCAACGTTTCGACCGATATGAGGTATTTCTTGTCGGACTTGAGAACCTTCTCGAACTTGAGAACCTTCATTTCGAACTCGTGAACCCTCTTGTCGTAATCGGGAGCCATCATTAAAATTTGAACCCAACCCTTTATTCAATCAACGGGGGTATCCTGTTCTCATTCCGCTAACCATAGCTGGGGTACAGGTGTTAAGCTGTGTTAATTATTATTCTATGTTTCTATCGCCCTTGAGCAGGATTGAACCTGCAGCCTAGAGATAACTGTCACTCTAGAACGTCTTTATCCAATATGCTATATGTCTAATTGAACAATTCAGTTGTGAATTTTGGGAACTTATAAACCTAATGTTTTGTTTTACATAGAATATCTACCTTTTTACTTATGTATGATTTTTTTACCTTGTCTCATATTGTGTTTTTTTTAATCTAATCTAATTTAGCCTTTTTAAATTGTTGGTTCCCACAGATAACTCAATTAGAATGTATTAAATACTTGAAAGTTTTCATAGGTTCTAATCTGGCAGTCGGGAAATAAAACAAAAACTCTACCGTTGTATTGTAGTCTTGATTGGACGTTTAAATGTGGAATTGAAGATTTCAGCTCTGTCGACTGCGGCTTTAGAATACAATGAATGCACCTCTGCAGATGGGTGAGACACCCCTCAATGGGGCTCCCTGTTGGTCGTAGGTGGTGAACCATAATTCTTAAGGACGAAATCCTGGTGGATGAGCAATCCATGACATGCAACACTCCACTTAGACACTTACATAGGCTAGACAGGCGGTCGGAGATACCCCCTCCGATCAATCGACTGGTCACATAAAACCCTAGTACCCATATGACTGCCCCAACCCTATTGCCCTTGTGGCATTCCCCAACCCTCTTTATGATATGGGTGCAAGAAGACGGTGGCTGAGGGTGATCATGTCCTGGGAATGAAATTAAACTCTATTTATATGGAGTACCCCTTCATCCCCAGAGCTCTCAGCTCCCCTCTGACCTGGTGTGTTAGTACATGTTAGGGGAGCATCTATGGTTTAATAGAATTTATTTCAAAACTTTATCGGCCTTAAATGACCACTGAAGTTGATATGTCGTAAAACAAAATAAACCAAACCAAACTTTTACATGTGTAAACATAATTTATTCTTGTTAACAGTCTCCCCTCACGATTCATATGTAATCAATGTACCCTCTTCTGTCTCGTGTCTAGACCATTTCCTTCATTCAGATTCCTATGTAAACATGTCCCACTCCCACCTGACACACATATTAGCATATGTATATTTCCCCTCTGACATTTCAAGTAAACAATGTCCTAATTCATATGAGAAATTTACCCCCCATGTGACACGTATGTAAAGAATGCTCTCATCTGACACATAAATAATGGGTAAATAATATACCCGCCTCATCTGGCACGTTTGTATTAAAGCCGACTAGTTTGTCAACAATGTCTTCATACGAATCGTATATAAACAATGTGACCCCCCAAACTGATTCTTAAGCAGATTCCTCCAAAAATTATTCATATGTAAACAATGTTTTTCATTGACTAATATGTGGGAAAATATAGAAAAACACGAAGTGTTCCAAAGGATAAATATTCATTTCTTCTTGTTAATGGATTTCTTTTAAGATTTATCCCCGAGATTTTTGTTCATATTCATTAAGATATAACCAAACAATTAGAAATCAATAATACTACTCACATATTTATTAAAATCAATTTTTTAATATCAATATGCAGATTAGCTTTCCCGTTCACACTGTAAACCGCTATTTTGTTGTATATATAAATACAACTGCATGTTATTTGTATGTAGATAAAGCCAATAATAATGTAAAACAATTTTATCAATAATTAAGGTTTAGATAAGAATAAAATCATGGAGAATGTGACGTAAATATCAAAGGGAATTGCGACTTGAGTATATAATATAACATTTCGGTTTTTTCAACCTTCTTCAGGACACATAGTGAAATCTTGTCGGTTTATGAGTACTGCTGGTCGCATATTGGTGTCATTCAGTGTAGCAGTTTTGATCTTGGGGTAGAAATTTGAGGGAGGAGATTTGAGTCATTAAAATTGAAAGGTGGTGAGTGAAAATGTGGATTTGTTTTGTTTTACGGCATATCAACCTCATGGGGTCATTTAATGCCGACAAAGTTTTGAAATAAATTAATTCTTAATGGATACTCAATTTTTTATATAGACATTTTTCTATTTAACCTATAGATAGGACCCTAACAGGTACTACCACTCCGGGTCAGGGTGAACCAAAGAGCAATGGTGATGAAGGGGTGCTCGACATTCCCCAGACCTCCAGAACTGGATCCTCACCATCAGATAGAGTTTAGCGTCATTCCCATGACATGAAGACCCTCAGACACGCCTTCTAGTACATATATGATAAAAAAAGGCTGGTGCTTGCCATAAGGGCAATAGGATCGGGGCAATCATATAGGTGCTAGTGCTTGACGTGACCAACCGATTGATCGGCCGTCTAGCCTAAGTAATGGTCTAAGTGGAGTGTTGCATATCATGGACTGCTCTTCCATCAGATTCCGTTCTTAAGCATCACGGGTGCCACCAACGGTCAACAGGTGGCCTCATTTGGTGTCTTACTTTCTCTGCAGAAGTGCAGTCGGTATATTCTCAAGCCTCATGCCGACAGGGCGGAGAATGTGGGTCATAATTGATACCAAAATTGTGCGATGAAGAGGTGGTAGGGGAGAATGTGGGATTGATTCACATTCTCCCCTTACCCTCATTAATAAATATTCATCCTTTGTCTATATTTTTCCACATACTGTGGGAATCATTCCCCATTTTTACTCCCATTGACTCATATATAAAAAAATGTTTGGGCGTCCCATTGGATGTAATGGTTTAGAAAGCTAGTGAAAGGTATGAATCCTACTCTCCCTCCAGCTGTGGATAATAGTAGAGCAGGCTGGGCTCTTTAACCTTGGGTAGGTAACCAGTCTAGGAGAAGCAAAACTCTGAATTCTGTCTCTGCAAAAGAAATTGACCTTGTGTCGCATCCTGCTCGTGCGGAGGGTTTTGGTAAATATATATTTTTAAAAATGCACCCATTCTGAATCATTTGTAAACAATGTCCCCTTTCTGAAAGAAAAAACACCCAACTGCCGCAAATGCAAAACAATGTTCCATCTTTGACTTGTATGTAAACAAAATCTCTTACCTGATTCTTTTTAATCAATGTTGCATATCGTGCAACGGAAGAGGAAGCTTCCGGCAAAAAAGACAAAGAGAAAGATAGAAATATATATTTATAAACAGGGCAATAAACAGAGAGGTCTTCCGGTCAAGAAGCAGGGAGAAGATGAAGAAATAGATTAAAAAAAAAAGGAAAACGGAAGACTCCTCTTCCGATGAAAAGGCGGAGAGAAAGATAAAGAAATATATAAGAAATGTCCGTTATCAGATCAAAAGATAAAAATGCATGGGCATATTTATTGTATATAAAGGCTAGTGGACGAAGGGTGTCATTCAATCCCCAGCGAGCAGCCGAGAAGGTAACCTCTTCGTCTCCCTTCATCAACCACCCTCGGAAGTTCATTGTGAACACTCGTCGCCCCTCACCACCCACACACCGACGAAAATAAAGACGGATCATATTTTTATATACGCATGTCTGTGGTAAGTCCAGTAGTCGGCTATACAACATCAATACCTCTCCTCTGACTCATATATAAGCAATCAATGGAAGTGCGTGGTGTAATGGTTAAAGTCATGGGACATGGAGTCGTCGCCCCGAGTTCAAATCCTGGATGTGGTAATTACACTTCATTTAGCGCTAATACCCTTGGGAAAGGTATGAATCTTACTCTCCCTCCAGCTTGGATGAATAGTTGGGCAGACTGTGCTTTTTATCCTTGGGTAGGCAACCGGTCTGCGAGAAGGAACACTCTGAATTCAAACCTGTTGAACTCCGAACTCTTGAGGAAATTGACCTTGTGTCACATCCTGCTAATGCGGACGGGTTGATATATATATATATATATATATATATATATATATATATATATATGAGCAATCAATGTACAAATGAAGTAAAGCATTTTTCTAAAATCCTGACAGAAAATTCTACATCATTTTTATTTGTTTATTAATATATTCCAAACAACAAACACATCAGCCTTAAATACAAAATACAAAGAGAAGATAATTTATGATGAGCAAGAAACATTGTTTAAATTAGAACCTCCCAAAATCTTACTTTAATAGCCAACACAACATAACAATTTAGACGTTTCCTACTTAAACGTTTCCAATCACCGGGCTAATATGAAAGACAAAGCTTTTTACGATATATACATCCTTCCCGTGTGTTGAAATTAAACAAGTTCATTTGCACCGTATCGATCTATCTTATCTATCTATCTATTATTTATATATAGTATAGTTATAGATATATACAAAGGTCGAAAGTACGCACAATATGCGCGCACATACACAAAAATATGTAGGATATATATATATTACTAGCAAATATATGCCACCCTCCGGGTGCAAGTATCTAAGTTTGTAATATAAAATAAAATACATATTAAATTAGAAAGCTAAATGAAACTGAATAAAGAATGCAGATAAAAAGATTTGGAACAGAGGGGGGTATGATCGAAAGTAGAACAACTTTGAAACTAACTCTTTCCATCATTTCCATTACTCCCGTCTTTCATTGGGCTAAATTTTCCTAATTTAACTATTTAGTAAATTAGGAAATAAAGAATAAAATGACAGTAATTTTTTCTTGTTAATGGATTTCATTAAGATTCATTGAAAGATTTTTGCTTTATTTTAAACCTCAATTATAATAAATTGCTTCACCTTATATTTAGTGTGTCCATATCTACTACATATTACATGCTATTTTATTTATATATACAAAAATTAGCGGTTTGCAGTGTGAATGGGAAGGCTAATTTGCATATTGATATTAAAAATGTGATTTTATTAGATATGTGCTTAGTATTATTGATTTCTAATTGTTTGGTTTTATTTTAATGAATATAAGCAAAAATCTTTTTCAATGAATCTTAAGAAATCCATTTAACAAGAAAAAATAACTGTCATTTATTCTTTATTTCCTAATTTAACTAAATAGTTAAATTAGGAAAAATTTACCAATGAAAGACGGGAGTAATGGAAAATGATGGAAGAGTTAGTTTCAAAGTTGTTCTACTTTTCGATCATACCCCCCTCTGTTCCAAATCTTTTTATCTGCATTCTTATTCAGTTTCATTAGCCTTTCTAATTTAATATGATATTTTATTATATTAAAACTTAGATACTTGCACCCGGAGGGTGCATATATTTGCTAGTAATATATAATATATCTACATATTTTTGTGTATGTGCGCGCATATGTGCGTACTTTCGACCTTTGTATATATCTATAACTATATCTATATATAATAGATAGATAGATAGATAGATAGATCGATACGGTGCAAATGAAACTTGTTTATTTCAACACACGGGAATGTATATATCGTAAAGCTTTGTCTTTCATATTAGCCGGTCGATTGAAACGTTTAAGTAGGAAACCGTCTAAATTGTTATGTTGTGTTGGCTATTAAGTAAGATTTTGGGAGGTTCTAATTTAAACAATGTTTCTTGCTCATCATAAATTATCTTCTCTTTGTATTTTGTATTTAAGGCTGATGTGTTTGTTGTTTGGAATATATTAATAAACAAATAAAAATGATGTAGAATTTTCTGTCAGGATTTTAGAAAAATGCTTTACTTCATTTGTACATTGATTGCTCATTATATATATATATATTATATATATATATATATATATATATTCAACCCGTCCGCATTAGCAGGATGTGACACAAGGTCAATTTCCTCAAGAGTTCGGAGTTCAACAGGTTTGAATTCAGAGTGTTCCTTCTCGCAGACCGGTTGCCTACCCAAGGATAAAAAGCACAGTCTGCCCAACTATTCATCCAAGCTGGAGGGAGAGTAAGATTCATACCTTTCCCAAGGGTATTAGCGCTAAATGAAGTGTAATTACCACATCCAGGATTTGAACTCGGGGCGACGACTCCATGTCCCATGACTTTAACCATTACACCACGCACTTCCATTGATTGCTTATATATGAGTCAGAGGAGAGGTATTGATGTTGTATAGCCGACTACTGGACTTACCACAGACATGCGTATATAAAAATATGATCCGTCTTTATTTTCGTCGGTGTGGGGTGGTGAGGGGCGACGAGTGTTCACAATGAACTTCCGAGGGTGGTTGATGAAGGGAGACGAAGAGGTTACCTTCTCGGCTGCTCGCTGGGGATTGAATGACACCCTTCGTCCACTAGCCTTTATATACAATAAATATTGCCCATGCATTTTTATCTTTTGATCTGATAACGGACATTTCTTATATATTTCTTTATCTTTCTCTCCGCCTTTTCATCGGAAGAGGAGTCTTCCGTTTTCCTTTATTTTTTTAATCTATTTCTTCATCTTCTCCCTGCTTCTTGACCGGAAGACCTCTCTGTTTATTGCCCTGTTTATAAATATATATTTCTATCTTTCTCTTTGTCTTTTTGCCGGAAGCTTCCTCTTCCGTTGCACGATATGCAACATTGATTAAAAAGAATCAGGTAAGAGATTTTGTTTACATACAAGTCAAAGATGGAACATTGTTTGCATTTGCGGCAGTTGGGTGTTTTTTCTTTCAGAAAGGGGACATTGTTTACAAATGATTCAGAATGGGTGCATTTTTTAAAATATATATTTACCAAAACCCTCCGCACGAGCAGGATGCGACACAAGGTCAATTTCTTTTGCAGAGACAGAATTCAGTTTTGCTTCTCCTAGACTGGTTACCTACCCAAGGTTAAAGAGCCCAGCCTGCTCTACTATTTATCCACAGCTGGAGGGAGAGTAGGATTCATACCTTTCACTAGCTTTCTAACCATTACATCCCAATGGGACGCCCAAACATTTTTTTATATATGAGTCAATGGGAGTAAAATGGGGAAATGATTCCCACAGTATGTGGAAAAATATAGACAAAGGATGAATATTTATTAATGAGGGTAAGGGGAGAATGTGAATCAATCCCACATTCTCCCCCTACCACCTCTTCATCGCACACATTTTGGTATCAATTATGACCCACATTCTCCGCCCTGTCGGCATGAGGCTTGAGAATATACCGACTGCACTTCTGCAGAGAAGTAAGACACCCAAATGAGGCCACCTGTTGACCGTTGGTGGCCACCCGTGATGCTTAAGAACGGAATCCTGATGGAAGAGCAGTCCATGATATGCAACACTCCACTTAGACCATTACTTAGGCTAGACGGCCGATCAATCGGTTGGTCACGTCAAGCACTAGCACCTATATGATTGCCCCGATCCTATTGCCCTTATGGCAAGCACCAGCCTTTTTTATCATATATGTACTAGAAGGCGGTGTCTGAGGGTCTTCATGTCATGGGAATGACGCTAAACTCTATCTGATGGTGAGGATCCAGTTCTGGAGGTCTGGGGAATGTCGAGCACCCCTTCATCACCATTGCTCTTTGGTTCACCCTGACCCGGAGTGGTAGTACCTGTTAGGGTCCTATCTATAGGTTAAATAGAAAAATGTCTATATAAAAAATTGAGTATCCATTAAGAATTAATTTATTTCAAAACTTTGTCGGCATTAAATGACCCCATGAGGTTGATATGCCGTAAAACAAAACAAATCCACATTTTCACTCACCACCTTTCAATTTTAATGATTCAAATCTCCCTCCCTCAAATTTCTACCCCAAGATCAAAAGCTGCTACACTGAATGACACCAATATGCGACCAGCAGTACTCATAAACCGACAAGATTTCACTATGTGTCCTGAAGAAGGTTGAAAAAACCGAAATGTTATATTATATACTCAAGTCGCAATTCCCTTTGATATTTACGTCACATTCTCCATGATTTTATTCTTATCTAAACCTTAATTATTGATAAAATTGTTTTACATTATTATTGGCTTTATCTACATACAAATAACATGCAGTTGTATTTATATATACAACAAAATAGCGGTTTACAGTGTGAACGGGAAAGCTAATCTGCATATTGATATTAAAAAATTGATTTTAATAAATATGTGAGTAGTATTATTGATTTCTAATTGTTTGGTTATATCTTAATGAATATGAACAAAAATCTCTGGGATAAATCTTAAAAGAAATCCATTAACAAAAAGAAATGAATATTTATCCTTTGGAACACTTTGTGTTTTTCTATATTTTCCCACATATTAGTCAATGAAAAACATTGTTTACATATGAATAATTTTTGGAGGAATCTGCTTAAGAATCAGTTTGGGGGGTCACATTGTTTATATACGATTCGTATGAAGACATTGTTGACAAACTAGTCGGCTTTAATACAAACGTGCCAGATGAGGCGGGTATATTATTTACCCATTATTTATGTGTCAGATGAGAGCATTCTTTACATACGTGTCACATGGGGGGTAAATTTCTCATATGAATTAGGACATTGTTTACTTGAAATGTCAGAGGGGAAAATATACATATGCTAATATGTGTGTCAGGTGGGAGTGGGACATTGTTTACATAGGAATCTGATGAAGGAAATGGTCTAGACACGAGACAGAAGAGGGGTACATTGATTACATATGAATCGTGAGGGGGAGACTGTTAACAAGAATAAATTATGTTTACACATGTAAAAGTTTGGTTTGGTTTATTTTGTTTTACGACATATCAACTTCAGTGGGTCATTTAAGGCCGATAAAGTTTTGAAATAAATTCTATTAAACCCATAGATGCTCCCCTAACATGTACTAACACACCAGGTCAGAGGGGAGCTGAGAGCTCTGGGGATGAAGGGGTACTCCATATAAATAGAGTTTAATTTCATTCCCAGGACATGATCACCCTCAGCCACCGTCTTCTTGCACCCATATCATAAAGAGGGTTGGGGAATGCCACAAGGGCAATAGGGTTGGGGCAGTCATATGGGTACTAGGGTTTTATGTGACCAGTCGATTGATCGGAGGGGGTATCTCCGACCGCCTGTCTAGCCTATGTAAGTGTCTAAGTGGAGTGTTGCATGTCATGGATTGCTCATCCACCAGGATTTCGTCCTTAAGCATTATGGTTCACCACCTACGACCAACAGGGAGCGCCATTGAGGGGTGTCTCACCCATCTGCAGAGGTGCATTCATTGTATTCTAAAGCCGCAGTCGACAGAGCTGAAATCTTCAAATTCCACATTTAAACGTCCAATCAAGACTACAATACAACGGTAGAGTTTTGTTTTATTTCCCGACTGCCAGATTAGAACCTATGAAAACTTTCAAGTATTTAATACATTCTAATTGAGTTATCTGTGGGAACCAACAATTTAAAAGGCTAAATTAGATTAGATTAAAAAAAACACAATATGAGACAAGGTAAAAAAATCATACATAAGTAAAAAGGTAGATATTCTATGTAAAACAAAACATTAGGTTTATAAGTTCCCAAAATTCACAACTGAATTGTTCAATTAGACATATAGCATATTGGATAAAGACGTTCTAGAGTGACAGTTATCTCTAGGCTGCAGGTTCAATCCTGCTCAAGGGCGATAGAAACATAGAATAATAATTAACACAGCTTAACACCTGTACCCCAGCTATGGTTAGCGGAATGAGAACAGGATACCCCCGTTGATTGAATAAAGGGTTGGGTTCAAATTTTAATGATGGCTCCCGATTACGACAAGAGGGTTCACGAGTTCGAAATGAAGGTTCTCAAGTTCGAGAAGGTTCTCAAGTCCGACAAGAAATACCTCATATCGGTCGAAACGTTGCACAGATAACAATGAAGATGAGGACAATAGTCCGAAAATACTGTGATATCTAGTGTTTATATATCATCATCATCATCATGTCGCGCATGCAGCACGGGTATTCATGACAATCTTTCGCCAACCTTCCCTATCATTCATTGTACCTGGGAGCTCCTCTGCGGAGCAGCCAGCATCTTCGCATAGCTGGTCAATGTAGGTCCTTGCTGGGCGCCACACACTTGCATGTCCATGTGTTGGCTTCCACAGGAGAACGTCGCTTATGAGTTCATCCTTGCTTCTCCAGCAGTGTCCTGCATGCCTAATTGTGTTACATATACACGGCAGAAATTATTAGATAGTTTCTCAGTGAATAAAACACAGGCCCTTTTTTATAATCAAAACGCAGTAAAAGTTGTTGATTTTGTTCAAAATAATGTTGCATAGCCCTTCTTCGCTACTCTGAATCGTATACGTTGCTGGTATACAGCGGAGATCGTTTCTAAACCCCTAGACGATGTATCTAGTGGTCGCTTAAATGAAATCACAAGGCATGCTCTATGTAGTAGAGATTGACTTTATTTCTCTCATCTCGGCTGTACGGTGGATGGCGAGTGGCGGCGTTGACAATGGAACTACTACTGCTGGGATCTCAGGCACAGAGGGGTGAATGAGCCTCACTGCCCGCTGGCAGCGATGGTGCGAGACCGCGGTCAAGTACGTTCTCGTCGGCTGTCTCTCTCCGGACTGACTCTCTAACTGCTACTGCTGACCCCTTAAGTAAAGGCAGCCGCCCACACGTCCTTTTGTTCATTGACCGGAAGTCCTTACTTCCCTTCCCAGTCTCTTTGTTCAATTTTCCGTTTACAGAGGAAGTCTTTTGTTATACTAGACTTTCTGTCTACCTTATCCATTGTCTTCCCAGTTCAATTTTTCCTTGTCTTTCGTACTTCCGCGCAAAACAAATGCGACTATCACCAAACCATAACAATAAAAGAACAATATGTTTTAGTTAATTAGATTTTTCTTGTCTCCATCTTTAGTGTTATATACACAGGACGCAACGGATATAAGGGTTGAGTCAATACAGTTATAAGTGACAATCATCTATAGGTTGCAGGTTCAATTCTGGGCAAGGCTGATAATAACATAGAATACATAACATAGCTTAATACTTATATCCGACTATGGCTAACGGAATGAGAACAGTCTACCCCGGTGGATTGAATAAAAGACTCGGTTCGAAGTTCCGTGAAAGCTCCTGGTGACGACATGAAGGCTCCCGAGTTCGAGAAGGTTCTCGAGATCAACAAGAAACACCCGAAGAAGGCCGGAGGCCACATCGACCGAAACGTTGAGTATATAACAATAATGATGAGGTCAATAGTCCGAAAAATCCAAATAATAACAATTATCAATCCTCAAAAAAAAAAAAAAGAAAAATTCAGACAAGTAATATATTTTAGTTTGCATGCTTCGAAATCAGATATCTTTAGTCAGAAAACTATGAATTAAGTTAAAGTTATTATTCACTAGCGCCCCAGCATGCCAGTTAAACACAAGGATCATTAACGTGGGGGAGCTACGCACAAACCGAAACTCATACGTGGCCAGTGAAAAAAAATGCGTGGATCCCTTTGGCATTTCTCAAGGGAACCTCGGGCATTGGGCAATATACCCAACCCTGCCCCTTTAAATGGAGGAGTTAGCTGTTGCCTGACGTAATGCCCTTCGGCGATGAAGCTGATATTAATCTCTTACCAGTAAATGAGAACGGGTTGGGATAATATATGCCGGAACCAAATGGAAACTGCTTGTATTTGCAGCAATAGATGATGATGCGGTTGTTAATGTCACAATAGGGTAGGTCGATTTTTCACTTTTTAAAAATATCAAAATGTCCATCTATGCAAAAGTTGTGTTAGCATCAAAGATCGTCTGTTACAGCTTAATTAATGAGGTAAAAAGCAGCAGTAGTGTCGGTGTTGATGGGGCGGACACGTTTTCAATTTGAATTCTATTTATGATATTTAATTTGTTTTATTTTAATAAAATAAAATAACATTTCTGATTTAAATATTGAAAACGGTAAACTTTCTCACCAATTTCTATGCTACATTTTGCGAAAACGAGGATTTTTTGTGCATTTTAGTTGACAATATGTGATGCTATTTCCTCAAAAGGGCCGGGTTAGCTCAGTCGGTAGAGCGTTCGGCTAGAAATCGCAAGGTTCCTAGTTCGATACCCGCCCTCGCCAACTCAGCGTATGAGTAGCACAGGGATCAGTGCGGTAAAGTAAGGAGCTGATGGTAGGTGTGGCGCTCCGCCCCAGACACTAAAATAATCTCCTTGGTCTAGCGCTAGTGAAAAGGGGATAGACTCCTCGTTGCATGGCTAATACCGACATTAGGCCGCCCCGATGACTTTACTTTTATTTCCTCAAACAATGTGCAAGTGAAATATCTAATTTTTGGTTTCAGTATTCAGTATATTAACACCACAACTTTCACATCAATAGACAATTTCCTATTTAAAAAAAGTTTAAAAATTGACCTACCCTAATTCACACAGTTGTGGTTGTCTATTTTCTAGTTTTTTGTTTCTCTTACGGTATTCACCCTGTGGTGAATTCATAGAAGGAGTAACAAGGGAATAGGAAATTCACAACCAGTCTCCAAACTCCACATGCATATCCCGGTCAGGGGAAGGAGATGCCCTTGTTTGCCGAGATTTTTCCACCGACGCAGTGACAAGTACACTAAAGCTTTTAATTCCTGACGATGATGGAGACGCTCTTTAGATTTTCGCCTGATTGTGGCCGTATTATCACTCGCCGCCTTTAGTGCCCTACCAGGAATTTAAGTTCCCGACGGTATGCCTCTGACTTTACCAAGTTTACACGGCCCTGCTGCGATTAGGAGGCTTTGGTCTATGTGCTAATGGCCGTTGAGTAAAGAACTTTCTTTGCCATTTTAAAGATCTTATTTTTTATTCTGCAAGGTATCTAGCCACCCTCCTCACCAGACAAAATCTGCGGGTTACCGGTTTAGACATCAATGATCCGACTATGAAACAGGTAGTACTGGGTTGCATAGTACCAGTAATACTTTGAGCTACCTGACTCAGGTGGTCTGTTGAAGTGAAATAATATCCAGATATTAAGGACGGATTATTGAAGCTATTGTTACAGATTATTAAACTGATAGATTAATGGAATTAACTTGGGCTTAATCAGTAAAATTCTTCAAATTATTTGAAGCATTAAACATTTCCAACAGAGTGAGCAAATAATTTTTATTCAAGTAAAAATTAGCAAATATTTTGGCATTTTCATGTTTCTTATAAAATTAGAATGTTAAAAGTATTTATAAAAAATGAATAAATGTTACAATTCATGAGAGGTTATGAATGTGAACAGACCTGTATTTAGTAATATTTGAATTAGGGTTTGATTATTTGGAATCAAAGGAGTCTATGGAAAATTACCGGTGACGGTTATAACCTTTGATCCCCCTAAAAACGCGCCATGACTGACACGTGAGAATAGTTTAGATTTAGATGCGACCAGATTTTGAAAGAGAGAGATCGTCTCATCCCCGCGGGAACCAATCGATATGGGCTAGAAGTAAATAAAGCTCGATCAAGCAAACCCAGGTCTTGTTGTGTTTGTAAATTATTAAGACAATGACCAGCTTAGGCCAGCCCAAAGAAGTAAGAAGAAACAAAGAAAAAAAACCGAGCAGATAAGTCAACCAGATAAAATGGCGACCGACGAGTTAGACGAATCACTAGGAGCAGCAGAATAACAAGTAATAAAGTAAGATCTTCTATCTATAATCTATCCTTCTGTCAGTCTGTCTGTATGTCTGTCTGTCTGTCTCTCTCTATTATATATCCGAATTATGGCAACATATGACAACATAAAATCAAAGACTAACCTCTTTGAATCATTTTTTCTTACCCTGTTGTGTTACGAGGTGTCAACAGGAGATTTTCGTTTTTTTTTAGTTTCTATTGGAGCGATTTCTTAAATCTACTCCCAGATTGCTGGGAGGCTTCAAAACCCTTCTCCAGATTCCATCAGCCGTACATTTTAGGAACCGATATACCGATATATGTATTGTGATTAGTTTGGCTACATAAGCTGCTGGAAGGAAGTCAAAGTTGATATCCAACCGCCATCCCCGGAATTCATTCTTGGATTGGATTCATATTGAATCTACTCTTAGATTTGTTGCAAACGATGACCAGAGAGCTCGGTCTGCCCGGCTATTTTACTAAGTTCTTTTTGGAGGGAAGGCACCAACTTATACTTTCCTTCTGGAGTCATTATTATAAAATAAACACTGTTTTAGTCGAAATTTGAACTCGGTCGCCAAATTCCATTTTCTATTCTCCTCTCATTGTCTTTCAATATTCTCACAATCTGAGTGCCGAGTAATGCATAATAACCTTGCTCACATCAAAATGAAGCCACTTACAATAACATTCCTCATAAACCTCAAATAACATAAAACTGTTAAGTAATATTAAACAATTAAAAAAATGTTTTTTGTGAATGCAGTATTAATAGGCACGCGGCGACGAAGACTTTTAACGAAATGAACGAAGTAGCATTTTTTTTATGAGTCCGCCGTAATTTAAGACGAAGAAGAATTTAAAAATTGGTTCTCCTTCTGACGTAGATGAAGAAAATGAAAGAAAAAAAATATTGTTCTTTCTCGGTTTCTTATCTGCGTGGGATGTGAAAATACCACAAACATTTTTTGTAGTGAAATAATTTTACATAGTATTCAATTAATATAAAATGACTGGGAAACTTCCCAAGTTCAAAAAAAGATGAATATCTATTATAATATTTCATATATTTGCATGTTTACAGCAGATTTTTGGTGGTTATTGCTGAGGATTAAGCGACAGCAAGTCTCCTAAAATCTCCAGCACCTTGCACAGTATCGTCGCAGACTGCAACCATGAAATCATAAACATCTCTCTAATTAATCCTATTTCGAAGTATTTTCACCAAATATTATTGATCTGACGCTAGTACGGCGCTCCACCTCAGCAATACCATTTCCTGGACTAGCACTAGCGAGGAAGGGATAGACTCCTTCGCTGTTCGGCTGATACCGACAATAGACCCAATCCGCAGAATTTTTATTTTACTACTTATTATGAATATAACCCTAATCTCAATTTCTCTGATTTTTTTTTTTGGATAGGGCTTGATAATTAGTATTTATTGGATTATTGGACACATAGCATTGTGGATAAAGACGTTGGGTTAAGACAGATCTAAGTGACAGTTATCTCTGAGCTGCAGGTTCAATCCTGGCCAGGACAGCAGTAACATAGAACAATAATTAACACAACTTAACACCTGTACCCCAGCTGTGGTTAGTGGAATGAGGATTGAATAAATGGTTGGGTTCAAATTTCCGTGATAACGACAAGAAGGTTCCCGAGTTCGAAAAGAAGGTTTCCGAGTTCGAGAACGTTCCTGAGTCCGACAAGAAATATATGAAGAAGGTCGGAGGGCACATCGGCCGAAACGTTGTACGGATAACCTAATCTCCATGATTTACAGTTTCACAAGACTTAATATTTCTGTGATCCGCTAGTAAATCACACCCACAAAAAAGAGGATAGATCCTATCTTACTTCTTTATGGCCGTCAAATCTAACATTCTTGCTTGGGTCAAAGGTCAGTGTATTCTGGGTATGACACTAAATTGCAACTGGTTATGAAGATCTGGGGTATGCGGTGCACTTCATTGCCATCATTCACAGATTAACTCTGACCCGGAGCGGTAGTTACTGTTAGGGCCATATATATATATATATATATATATATATATATAAATTCATCCATAGACACGTGTTTCGGCGTTTCACGCCTCGTCAGTGTGGCTAGACACAACAATTATATCTGACCAGGAGCGAAATCCGACTGACTTTTCGTCAGCCCGATTTGTTAACCTTACAGCCATTTGACGTAAAGGGGTGGTATTTAAACTATTAAATACATACATTTGTTCATATATATATATATATATATATACATATATATATATATGTGTGTGTGTGTGGGTGGTGGTAGGTTTGTGTGTGTGTGTGTGTTTACCGACCCCACCGCACGAGCAAGATGGTCAATTTTTTGAGCGGAGATTAACAGGTTTGAATTCAGTTTTGCTTCTCCTAGACAGGCTACTAAGCCAAGGTTAAAGGTCCCAGTCTGCCCTACTATTTACCCATAGCTTGAGTGAGAGTAGTTGGATGCATATCTTTCCCAAGAGTATAAGCGCTATGTGAAATGAAAAACAGGATTTGAACTCGGGTCGACGATTCCATTTCCTACAACTGTAACCATTATACCACGCACTACCGATATATAGGTAAAATAGATCTATTTTGAAATTATTTGCATTAGAGAGGGATACTTGGTATCATATAATAGTGTGCCACAATCTCTTGAGAAACAACAGAAAATAAATATCAACATACAATGTTGATTTCAACAATCTCTAAGCATAAAATAATCCAGACAGGTTGACATGGCGTCAAAATCAATCGTTCTGAATTTGAATCAGAGTTAGAATATCTCAGTATTCTTTTTTTCCTGACTTTTGTCGGGAGTCCAG
>CM042145.1:63918956-63923956 GCA_023376005.1 Doryteuthis pealeii | reverse complement strand
AATTTCTTTGGCGTCTTTTTACCTTTATGATGAGATATTTCAAAGTTCACTATCTGTTCACCTTAGAAATTCTATTAAAATAAAGTCCTTTTATTATTGTAATCTGAGTCCTTCTGCCCAGTTATAGAGAACTAACCATCTGCGGTTTAAGGTAGGATCGCAATGGCTAGAGAGCCAATATAAGCGGCTTAAAATAGGCAAATCGTATCTTGTTGTTGGTACCGGGTAACCCGATATAGACTGTCACGTAGTACTTAATTATCAGCAGTTATCAATTTTTTGACAAGTAGTTATTTCATGTCAATTTTAGTTGCTTTTCATCCATACTACTTGTTATATAGTAAGGTCACGTGAGTATTAGGCGGAGAGTCCGTCGTCTAAGTACTTCAGGTGTATTCTGCACAGAGTAATCTGTGTGTTCTTAAATAGTGGTTTAGAACCATCGCCACTGTTCAGGTACGGGGGAGATGGGTCATTCCATTATATCACTACTCAAATTATCTGTTTACAAGCACTATTATTTCCACGCCGTGCAATTTACTGACTTAGACCAATGATAGCGATTGGTTTAGCTTAGTTGGTAGAGCATTCACCTAGGAATTGCGAGGTTCTGGGTGTGGATAACACAGGAATAGCACAGTTTTAGTAATCTGATCTGTGCGGTAAATCATCTCGGAGCTGATGGTAGGTCTGGTCTAGCGCTAGCAAAAAGGGAATAGGCTCCTTCGCTGTTTGGCTGATACTGACAATGGTGGTCAGTTGTTTGGATGAAAAACTGTTGGATTATCTGGTGGTATAAGATCTATAAGAAACTGCCACTTATATTCTGCATTTAAAGTTGTTGTACTAAGAGACACAATAAAGTTGAATTAATTTGAACGACATTGTTATCCTCTGTTGGTGGCATAGAAGCAGCTTTAATTCAAAAGGAGATAGACAGTGAAAACTTTATGATTGACTAAGCCCTGTCGACAGGCGCTTTAGAATACACTAACTGCGTCTCTGCAGAGGGGTAAGACACCTCCTCCTGTTGGCCCTCGCCTGTTGGCTGTAGGTGGCAACCCATGATGATCGAGGATGAAACCTTGAATATATATGAATATATGAATATATATATATATATATATATATATATATATATATGCGTGCGTGTATGTGGTTTACTATATCAATAAAGAAAGAGTACTCAATATCACTGATAGAGCATATGTAGATCTAAGTTTTTATAACGTAGGTACAAAGTCAACAGCATTTGGTTTGACAATCCTACAGGCAAGAAACTGACAGTCATCAAGTACCCTTGGCTCTGTGTCTACACTATAAATGCTTATATATATCTATCTATCTATGTGTGTTAGTGTGATAAAAAATAGCACTTGAAAACCTAAAGTTCTTTTATTTCCTGTGTGACTTTTGGCTCTTCATTAATACGCGTATTATAAAACCCACCTGGGAAGGTTTTGAAACGTTGAAAAAGATACAGTCTCTGTTGTTCAATTCATCAGATGTGAACATGTGACGTTATTCGAATATGTTGTTGTAAAGTTTTTAAATGCCATCCTTGGCCAGTTGAAAAGGGCTTAAAGAAAGTCCTGTGTTATGGAATCCTTTGGGGAGCATAGGAGTCCTATCCTGCGTATTGGTAAAGGTCCAGTGATTTAATCCTATGTCCCTCGTCTAGGAACGTCGGCGTAATTATGATCAGTAGGGTCTGGGTTAAGTATTGTATCAACCTCAGAGTACTGCCAGTGATTAGCCAAGATTCTGGCCTAGTTTATAAGTAAGGGCGAGGATCTAGCACACACCTTATATACACAAAATTCTCAACAGTTGTTACTTTAAAAGTGTTAAAGTGATCTTTTGCGACTGAAAATTCTTAAACTAAGCCTTTTTTTGAATGTGTGTTATTCAATACTGTTGCTCCATTTATCGTTCTTTGTGTACGTGACGATGCCGATAAGGTTTAAGATTTTTGAAAATATATTTGGAATAAAAAAAAATGAAATTTGATTTGAACTCATGTTGCTGTGTCCATTTCCTACGACGATCACCATTATATGTGTGGAGTATCCCTTCATTGGCATTACTGCCAGGTCCACTCTGATCTAATTTGGTAGAACCTGTCAGGGTTACATCTACGGGTCAAATAGGTCTGTTTTACCAAGAAATTTGAATATAAACGTACACTGAATGCGATTCTCTAACTGTTACAATTCATGAGTAGTCATGAATTGTGAACGTACCTGTAAGTTAGTTTTAAATAAAGTTTGTTAGATTTAAAACCGGAGGTGGGTATTTTCCATAACCGTTGGGTTTATGATTGGTACAGAGACGTGAGAATAGTTAGTTTAATTAAGCAGAAGCGACCCAGCTTTGAGAGAGTAGACTTGATTGTCGTCTCTCCCGGTTTCCCGTGGAGGAATCAATTATGGGCTAATAAAACTTGATCAAGTAAAACAAAGTCTAGTCGTTTGTTAAATAATTAAGACAATGACCAGTTCAGTCCAGCAGAGAATTAGCTAGGAAGAAGTCAACCTTCAGCAGAAGCCCTTAATTAGAAGTCACCCCAAGAAAATGGCGACCGAAGTAGACGTAGTTAGCAGCAACAAGTAAGAAAAGTAGCAAGCAAGCTCTACCATCGCTATCTCTAATATGTCTGTCTGTCTGTCTTATATACCCGGGTATGTTAGAAGGGTATATATGGCTATATAACATAACCTTCAGGTGTGAAATAACCCTAAATTGAAGAAGTTAATCCCCAGATATCATAGAAACAATACAATACTCACCGTCGCAGTGGGATTCTAACTACCGTCGAGTTAGCAGACAAGAACAACATGCAAGCTGTAACTTAAATACTGTCATTGCATGCTGCTGGCATAGTGCAGAGTGATGGCTGAAGAGCGGGTACTTATCCATATCTTTACTCACCCTGAAAATCATCAGCCAATCAAAACCCAGGAAGTGAACTTGCCAGAGTTCATAATGGAATAACCCAAAGCTGTATATAAACCACCTACCAACACTCTAGGATTAGTTATGCATTCAACTTGTAACAGAGATGGATGCTTGACAGAAAATCTAATATAAACCAGTTAACATGCCAATAAAATCAATCAATTAATCAAAAAGAATTTACCTTATTTGTTAGTTGAATCAAATGCTTTAAACTAAATATGGGTGAACAAAAGTGAGGGTTATACATTTTGATCTTTGTTGTATCACGATGTGAAAAGATACACAGATGAATGGTGTGCTAAATATATTTATTAAGCACCGGTATCCGGTGCTGAACGGATACATACAAACACAGAACAAACAAGTACAAAAAATTAACAAGACAAGCTCACACTAAAAGAAGAGGGTCAGTTCGGTACAGCCAACGCAGCAAAGTCAGTGTGAATATTATTCAACTAGTTAATCTGCTTTAATCGTAGGCTATTTATGGCTAGCTATGAGCCAGTTCATTTGGTAGACTGCTGAAGGGGTGTTAGCTACTCTACAACAATCTTAAAGGCAATAGAAGATTTTATTTACTTTTTGAATGAAAATAACATATGTATGACAATTACAAACTTGGATGCCAAAATACTTGGTCATTTCTATTCGACTAGACACACTGGTCAGTGATGTGGAAATCCGATCTCACTGATAAGTTAAAGCGAAAGCTCTTCCAAGCCGTAGTTGTATCAGTGCTACTGTACGGCTGCACATTTAGACCCTAACGAAGAGCCTGGGAATAAGATAGATGGGAGCTGCACAAGAATGCTGAGCGCAATCTTAAACAAAACGTGAAAACAGCACCCCACGAAGAAGCAGCTGTACGGCCACCTGCCCCTATCACACAAACCATCCGTGTGAGACGAATGACACGCTGGGCACTGCTGGAGAAGCAAGGATGAACTCATAAGTGACGTTCTTCTGTGGAAGCCATCACATGGGCACGCCAGAGTAGGCAGTCCAGCAAAGACGTACTGGATGCTACACAAGGACCGCTAGGGGCATGAATAGATAGGGACGGCTGCGATAGACGATTGCATGATATCTGTGCTCCAACGCGAATGATTGATGAGACACACTGAAATGCATATTAACTACAAGATACATTTAACGGACATTTATCCAGATAAGCACGCACTCAATACTACTTGGAAAGGTATGAATCTAACTATTCCACTCCAAGCTATGGGTAAATAAATCAGAAAAAAATTGAGGTTTCACAATAAATATGTTTTAAAAAAAATGAGATCTGTTACCCTCATGACATTAATAAAGGGTTTCATTCAAGGTCCATGGAATGTCCCTGAAGTCAACAAAAAATGTTCCAAATATCAACAGAGAAGGTTCGAGTTGACAAGAAACACCCGAAAATACTTGAGCGGCATCACCTGATAATTGTAATTATATAACAATCAAAGATGAGGACAAAATCCAAGTATTTTAGTTTAAATTATGGATATAAATATACGTCATGCAGAATTTCTCGTATTGAGTATAACTTTATTCTCTCTTCTGACAAAGTAATAAGCAAACCCCGCAAAATCACGCCATCTAGTGAGGCTTACTCGTTTAGTAAATAACATTTCTCACATCCACCACCGCACCACAAAACCACTACCGCCGTCCGCCATGAACAGCAATAACAACAACATCACCAGACTAACAACAACAAACAACAACATAACAATTATAACACCAACAATACATCAGCATAAACGACCTCAAAAGGCATAGATACACAAACTACTAATTGTTAGCTTCACGAGTAAGCAGACTTTTTTTTTCTACTACAATCAGCCGTCAAGTAAGCCATAAACGACCATACGCGTCTTTACGACATGTGCACGTAATTGTAAATATTAGGATTGTTAAATCAAAAATGTATTTACTACCAAACTTATTCCGTGTAAATACTCTAAAAGCATATATTATTATTATTATTCATTATTATTATTATTATTTTATTTCTACCCTTGTGAGTTATCATTTACCAGCGCTCA
>CM042145.1:63866814-63918856 GCA_023376005.1 Doryteuthis pealeii | reverse complement strand
AGGAGGAGGGGATAACATTTCGGGTGTATGTGAGTTAGAGATACAGCGTTGCTTCAGGACACGCAGAGTAGAATATTGTCGCAGGTCTAGATCTGTATCGTGACTCGTGATAGAGTGTATTAGTTGGGGTGATATCAGAGATGTGTATGGCATGGCGTGTGAGTGATTTGAAGAGGGGTTCACAGACACTATATGAGGGGATGAGTAAAGATAGAGTTGAGAAATTTGAGTGATATTTGTATATCGGATAGAAGGTCGGTGATGGTAGATCGATGTGTTTGTCAGTGTTTTAAGAGAGAGTGAGATGTGAGAGATCAGGGGTTCTATATGACATCTAGCAGTATGAGATTTATGCTGTGATAGGTATTAATGACTTACCTTAAAGTTGTTGAGTCCATTGCATGCGCAATTTGTAGTATTATTTAGATGTTGGTACGTTCTAAATCGCCTGTAGATTATATGAATTTACGTCTATAGAGATAGGACCTAACTAACAGGGGTACTAGTTAATCAGGAATCGGGTTTGAGACCAGTGGGGTGCGCGACCGTGGATGTAAGATAACTAGACCTAAAGAGGAGTCACTTGTGGATTGAAAGGGCAGCGTGTGAGCTCTCGATACATTTCGCTCGAGTGTGACACTAAGAGCGCTTACGCAGACTGGATGCCATAGGACCGTCATGCCTCGTCAGAGAATGTTTCAGTACTTAGTCACGATTCCTCATGATCAATGGAAGACCCTGCAAGTTCACGCACTAGTCGTTTTCCTCAGTAACATATATCTGGATACTAAAAGTGCACTTGGTGTCGCTGCCAAGTAGGGTGGACCCATCACACCGTCTGCACTCGCTGTCGATGAGAGGCAAAATTGTTGTGATCGGAGACGCGCAAATCATAATAGGTGCATGATAAGTCATAGAAGTTAAGGTGCTTGCGACTGGATGACGGAATCACCGTAGACCTCAGAATCGTCCAGCATCTACCGTGTAAAGTCGATAACGGTACAATGACTGGTCTCTAAAAGAGTGGACGTGTTGGGCACTCATTCGAATAATAAAGCGTTAGACATGTGCTGTATTCAAGAAAGAAACGCGCACCAGAGTAGAATACGCTCTCCAGAGAAGAGAAGAGGGAGATATTAGATATATATAATAAGATGCAGAGAGCGTGGGTGGCGCTTCATGCCGAGAACGGAAGTCTTATAGGTGCTTTGGGGTACCTATAAATTTCGGGTGCTCTACTGTTTGCTCTGGCTAAGACATGTAGTCAGTTTAGCAGGAGAGTTGAATGAATGTTATTCTCAAGTGCGTTTTGCAATTGATCAGAGAGATCAGAGTGTGTTATTATTGGGCGGAGAGATGTGGGTCATAAGATGAAGTACGAACTACCCTTGAAAATGAGATGTCGTAGCGGGCCATGCGAAGAGGTAGGGGGAGAAGTGGGAAATTGACTCTTCCACATTATCGCTAAGCCGCTTCAGCCCTAGCTCGCGCGCATCCATTAATAAATGATTTAAATCACCTTCTATTCGGAGTACTTTTTTCCACTCAGCTATACTTGGGTGGAATTTCACATTTCCGCCACCAAATCTTGCTCAATCGCTCACACATCTGACGAAAGATTCTATTTAGTAATGACATGACAGAGAAGCACTGTTTTGGCGCCAGGGATTGGAACGTGCGGGATCCCCGTTAGGAGTATATGTAGGTTATTCAGAGATTCATAGGCTAGTGAATTAGTATGGCGCAGCGGTATGAATTCCTACTGCTCGCCGAGGAGTTCCATACGCACTGGGAGTGAGTCAGTTACAGTTGGCTGGGCGTCTTTACCTTGGGTAGGTAACCAGTCTAAGGAGAAGCAAAACTGAGATTCTGGTCTCCTGGGCAAAAAGAAATTGACCTTAGTGTCGGCATCCTGTGTGGCGGAGGGTTTTGGTAAATAGTATATTTTAAGATAAATGCAGAGCATGGTCTGAATCAATATTGTAAACAATGTCCCCTTTGCTGAGAGAAAGAAACACCCACTGGCCGCAAATGCCAGATGAACTATATGAGAATCTTTGACTGTATCGAAAGAAATCTCTTACCGTGATTCTTTTAATCAAATGTTGCATATGCGTGCACCCGGTAAGAGGGAAGCTTCCGAGCAAAATGAGCATAAAGAGACAAGATAGAAAATATAATATTTTAAACAGGAGGCTAATAAACAAGGAGGTTCTTGGCCCGGTCAAGGAAGGCAGGGAGAAGATTGAAGAAATAGATTAAAAAAATAAGGAAATACGGAAGACGTCCTCGCTTACCGAGATGGAAGAAGGGCGCGGAGAGAAGATAGAAGAAAGTATATAAAGAAATGTCCGAGTTTAGGTCAGAGGAGAATCGAACAGAGAAAAGTAAAAAAACTGCGCCCATCGGGGCCAATAAAATAAAAATTTTTTTATTGGTGATAATAAAGAGCCCCCTAAGTTTGGAACCCCCGGGAAGGGGGGGGTTTTTTTTTTTTTTGTCCAAAAATGTGTCCAATCCCCAGCGAGCAGCCGAGAAGTGGTAAGCCGCTCTTCGTCTCGGCCTTCAATCAACACCCTCGGAAGTTCATTGTGAACATCGTAGGCCCTCACCACCACCCACACACCGCGACAGAAATAAAGACGGATCATATTTTTATATACGCATGTCTGTGGTTGAAGTCCAGTAGTCGCTATAAAACATCAATACCTCTCCTCTATGCTATAATAAGCAATCAATGGAAGTGCGTGGTGTAATGGTTAAAGTCATGGGACTATGGAGTCGTCGCCCCGAGTTCAAATCCTGGAGTGTGGTAATTACACTTCATTTAGGCGCTAAAATACCCTTGGGAAAGGTATGAATCTTACTCTCCTCCAGCTTGGATGAATAGTTGGGCAGACTGTGCTTTTTATCCTTGGGTAGGCAACCGGTCTGCGAGAAGGAACACTCTGAATTCAAACCTGTTGAACTCCGAACTCTTGAGGAAATTGACCTTGGTGTCACATCCTGCTAATCGCGGCCGGTTGATATATATTATATATATAATATATATATATATAATATATATGAGCAATCAATGTACAAATGAGTAAAAGCATTTTTCTAAAATCCTGACAGAAAAATTCTACATCATTTTTATTTGTTTAATTAAATATTCCAAACAACAAACACATCAGCCTTAAATACAAATACAAAGAGAAGATATTTATGATGAGCAAGAAACATTGTTTAAAATTAGAACCTCCCAAAATCTTACTTAATAGCCAACAACAACATACAATTTAGACGGTTTCCTACTTAAACGTTTCAATCGACCGGCTAAATATGAAAGACAAAGCTTTACGATGATATATACATTCCCGTGTGTGAAATAAAAGTTTCATTTGCACCGTATTCGATCTATCTATCTATCTATCTATCTATTTTATATATAGATATAGTTATAGATATATACAAAGGTCGAAAGTACGCACATATGCGCGCACATACACAAAAATATGTAGATAATAGTTATATATATTACTAGCAAATATATGGCACCCTCCGGGTGCGCAAGTATCTAAGTTTTAATTAATAAAATATCATATTAAATTAGAAAGGCTAATGAAACTGAATAAAATGCAGATAAAAAGATTTGGGGAACAGAGGGGGTATGATCGAGAAAGTAGAACAACTTTGAAACTAACTCTTCCATCATTTTCCTTACTCCGCGTCTTTCATTGGTAAATTTTCCTAATAATTTAACTATTTAGTTAAATTAGGAAATAAAGAATAAAATGACAGTTATTTTTTCTTGTTAATGGATTTCATTTAAGATCATTGAAAGAGTTTTTGCTTATATTCATTAAAATAAAAACCAAACAATTAGAAATCAATAATACTAAAGCACATATCTAATAAAATCACATTTTTAATATCAATATGCAAATTAGCCTTCCCATTTCACACACTGCAAACCGCTATTTTTGTATATATAAAATACAATAGAGCATGTTAATAGTACGTAGATAT
This sequence comes from Doryteuthis pealeii, assembly GCA_023376005.1. Lineage (NCBI taxonomy): Eukaryota > Metazoa > Mollusca > Cephalopoda > Myopsida > Loliginidae > Doryteuthis > Doryteuthis pealeii. Next base: position 63,914,845 of record CM042145.1, on the reverse strand, counting down.
GGACAACACTAATAATAAGGTGAAGCAATTTTATTTAATAATTGAGGTTTAAATATAAATAAAATCATGGAGAATGTGATGTAAATAACTATGTTAATTGTGACTCGATTAGTAATATAGTTTCGGTTACAGACAGAAAAACACACAATCTCCATTATAATAAGATATATATATATATATATTGATCGCACTTACACACAATATAATAATCCCTGTATGCGGTGCTGAGAATACGCATACTGTCTCCCTAGAGAGAGCTAAACTCCCTTCTCAAAAAAAGGATATTTTGGGGTATTACCCTGCATCTGATACTGTTCCATTTATAAAAGGTTTGTTTAGAAGTTCCGTGAATGATCCCAATTCGAACATGAAGACTCCTCAGTTTGACAAGAAACACCTGAAGAAGGCTGGAGAGTGCATCAGCTGAAATGTTGTGTATATAACAATAAAGATGAGGACAACAGTAATGAAAATCTAGATAATACAAAAAAAAATATCTTCCACTCCCAAAGCCATGCCTGACCCTTCTAGGGGGTCATTATCTGATAAAGGTTTTTAGGTAATCTGAACATTAGCTACATAAATGCGAGTAACCTCTACTTGTTTCTTTCACTTTGAGGAAGCCATATGTTTTGGTTGGCCATTTTCATTTCACCGTAAATCTATACTGAAAATATGAATTTGTTCGAATCAATACAACTGCATGTTTTACCACAAAAATATATTTACTCATGTATTTACTCAAATTAGGTTAGATTGGTATAATGACAAGCCTATATGTCACCCAGTGAGAAGCAAACTCACTACAGTAACTTTCCAATCACTTCTATGTGTGGTTGTACTTCTCGACATCTGTTTGGTTTGGTTTGGTTTGGTTTGGTTTGTTTTACGGCATATCAACCTCAGTGGATCATTTAATGCCGATAAAGTTTTGAAATAAATTCATTCTTAATGGATAATTAATTTTCTTATAAACACATTTTTTTCTATTTAATCCATAGATGGGTCCCTAACAGGTACTACCACTCAGGATCAGAGTGGACCAGGGAGCAATGATGATTAAGAGGTGTTCTACATTCCCCAAGCCACCAATACTGGAAACTCACCATTAGATAGAGTTTACCGTCACTCACAGGACATGAAGACGCTCATCCACGGCCTTCTAGCACCCATACAATAAAAAAGGCTGGGGCTTGCCATAAGGACAATCATATAGGTGCTAAGGCTTGACGTGACCAGCCGACTGACCGTCTAGCTTAAGTAAGAGTCCAAGTGGAGTGTTGCATATCATGGACAGCCCATCCACCAGGATTCCATCCTTAAGCATCGCAGGTCGCCACCGACGGCCAACTGATGGTGGAGTCTTACATCTCTGCATAGGTTCAGTTGGTGTATTCTAAAGCCCCCGCTGACAGGACATTCACACAACGACTGTTGTTTAAATTGCATCCAATTATGATGACTGTGTGTTAAGGCATAATTTCGGGGAAGAAGCATCATTACCAATAACCCAGAATGACCATGAAGTATCTGACGATACCACCAAACTTTGTTGGTTTGTTGTCACACAGTGGGTTTGATCTTTTCATGTATTTCCTCTTGTCTGATGGAGAAAGTCCATGTTTAGTCAAGAATGCAAAGGTTCAGTTGGTAATGAATCCTCGACATCCGTCTTCGACAGGGAATACAGTCGTTATTCAACCATTTCTGACGAATTGTTCTTGTAGATCTTCATATTTTTCCATCTTACGCTGATGTGTCCAGTCAAGATTTTCCTCAGAAGGGACTGTTAAGTCAAGATTAACAGAGCAGATATACATGCATACTTTTACACGATCAAATCCCAAGAGTCAATGGATTGGATTTACCTAATTCCTCCACCATGGATGGAATAGAGATAGATTCATGCCTTCCCCAAATACACTAGTGCGAAGTGAAACAAAAACAATCAGAGCTGTGTGTTTACACACTAAACTGTTAACTCAGTGTCCAAAAAGACGACATTATCTGTTTCAAAATTACATTAACACTTCTGAGATAGATAGATAGATAGATAGATAGATAGATAGATATGAGCAGACTGAGATAGATAGATAATGAGCATTAAAATGAGATTTTATTTGTACTAGCAAATATATGCACCCTCCGGGTGCAAGTATTTAAGTTTTAATGTAATGAAATATCGTATTAAATTAGAAAGTCTAATAAGAATGCAGATAAAAAGATTTGAAACAGAGTGGGGGTATAATAGAAAAATAGAAATGACACTTACTCTTCCATCACTGACGTCTTTCATTGCTGAATTTTACTTATTTAACTATTTAGTTAAATTAGGAAATAAAGAATAAAATTACACTCATTTTTTCTTGTTAATGGATTTCATTTAAGATTCATTGGAGAGATTTTTGCTCATATTCATTAAAATAAAACCAAACAATTAGAAATCAATAATACTAAGCACATATTTAATAAAATCACATTTTTAATATCAATATGCAAATTAGCCTTCCCGTTCACACTGCAAACCGCTATTTTTTGTAGATATAAATACACTTGCATGTTATTAGTATGTAGATATGGACAACACTAATAAAAAGGTGAAGCAATTTAAATTTTAAATATAAATAAAATCATGGAGAATGTGATGTAAATAACTATGTTAATTGTGACTCGATTAGTAATATAGTTTTCGGTTACAGACAGAAAAACACACAATCTCCATTATAATAAGATGACAGAAATTTCTATTGAATTGAATTTGAAATGGTTAAAAACCAGACATTAACTCCAAAGATTTTAACATTTTTTCTAAAGAGAAATGGGAAATAGTTCTTTTTTTTATTTTTTATTTTTTTTTTATTTTTTTTCAACTTTTAACGCATAACAGCTGTAAATAGACAAAATGTGCAAACAGTTTGACACAATCATCCCCACCCCCGAGTCATTCTGCAAATTTTCAACTCCTGTTCATAGTAAACGCTGCTTTCAATAAAACCAAATTTTATGCTTAAATTATTATGCATATATACATATATATATATATATATATATATATATATATATATATTAGTTCCATTTATTACTGTATTTACTGCAGGTGTTAGTAACGGAAGATAGGCATTTTAATTCTAACTTTAATGTAATTACATACATACATGTGTGTGCTTATTTTAGTCATTATATACATACATACATATATATGTATATACACACACACATACACACACACACACACACACACACATATATATATATATATATATATATATATATAATGGATTGCTAAAATATGCATAGATGCTTCGGCGATTTGAGTTAGGTTTCTTCACAATTTTCAAAAACGTCCTCGCTTGTACCAATCACGTCACAATTTTCAAAAACGTTCTCGCTTGTACCAATCACGTCACAATTTTCAAAAACGTTCTCGCTTGTACCAATCACGTCACAATTTTCAAAAACGTTCTCGCTTGTACCAATCACGTCACAATTTCAAAAACGCTTGTACCAATCACGTCACAATTTTCAAAAACGTTCTCGCTTGTACCAATCACGTCGTACCAATCACGTCACAATTTTCAAAAACGTTCTCGCTTGTACCAATCACGTCACAATTTTCAAAAACATCCTCGCTTATACCAATCACGTCACAATTTTCAAAAACGTTCTCCCGCCCTGTCGACTGGGGCGTTAGAATGCACCGACTGCACCTCTGCAGAGGGGTAAGATTCCCCCAATGGGGCCACCTGTTGGCTGTGGGTGGCGACCCCTGATGCTTAAGGATAGAGCCCAGGTGGATGAGCAGCTCATGACATGCAATACTCCACTTTGGCCCTATCTTGGGCTAGACGGGCGGTCGGAGAGGCCCCCTCCGATCAATCGGCTGGTCACGTTGAGCCCTAGCACCTATATGATTTTCCCAACCCTATTGCCCTTATGGCAAGCCCCAACCCCTTTTTATCATATGGGTGCTAGAAGGCGGTGGCTGCGGGTCTACATGTCCTGGGAATGACGTTAAACTCTATCTGATGGTGAGGTTCCAGTTTTGGAGGTTTGGGGAATGTAGAGCACCCCATTCATCACCATTGCTCCCTGGTCCACTCTGACCCGGAGTGGTAGTACCTGTTAGGGTCCCATCTATGGGTTAAATAGAAAAATGTGTTTATAAAAAAATTATATTATCCATTTAAGAATTGATTTATTTCAAAACTTTATCGGCATTAAATGACCCACTGAGGTTGATATGCCGTAAAACAAAACAAACCAAACAAACCAAAAAACGTTCTCGCTTGTACCAATCACGTCACGATTTTCAAAAACGTCACCGCTTGTACCAATCACGCCAGAATTTTCAAAAACGTCCTCGCTTGTACCAATCACGTCACAATTTTCAAAAACATTCTCGCTTGTACCAATCACGTCACAATTTTCAAAAACGTCCTCGCTTGTACCAATCACGTCACAATTTTCAAAAACGTTCTCGCTTGTACCATCACGTCACAATTTTCAAAACGTCCTCGCTTGTACCAATCACGTCACAATTTTCAAAAACGTTCTCGCTTGTACCAATCAAGTCACAATTTTCAAAAACGAACGCTAGCAAAACGGTTATGAGTTTTTCTCTGTATACCTTTTTTCATCTCTCGTTATTTAAAAAACATTGTTGTGGTTGGTTAGAGTTAATGTTTATGTGAAATGTAACATTAAAGAAACAAGTAAAACAGTACAAACAATTGCAAAGATGTTTGAGTCGTAATAGAATTGTTATAAATTGTATCAAATGAACAAGTTACAAAGGTGTGTTTTGGTTAATGACTTTTCCTTTTTACAAATTCTTCATCCGATTGAAGATGGGTTGATATTTTGGGACTTGTATTTCGCTGGCTACTGTTTTTCAGGGTTCTCTACTACAAGAATCTTCCTTTTCCCCGCTTTCAGAATGTCCGTTAGTTGGCGGGAGTTTCAAACTTTTGGCGTCGGTCAGTCTGGCTTCATCTATTTTTAGAATACGATCCTTTTTTTTGTTCCTCCAAGCCGGATCTAACAAAATCTCTCTCTCTCTCTCTCTCTCTCTCTATATATTATATATATATATATATATATATATATATATATATATATATATTCTTAAACTCTGACGGCGTGAGAAAAAAACTCCGAACACTACAATGTGTAAGTATAAAATATAAATGTATGCCCTGAGAAAAATATATAAAATAAAGAAAAGACCAAATCATATGCACCACCTGAAAATAATCAACCGGCACTAGTGTAATGGCCAAAAGAAAAAATACCGAAAGAGTTGCCTAAGCAAATATGCTCAAGTGCTCAATATACTACGAAGATCAAATAATAATAGTAAAGCCTAAAGAGTCAGAAACTACCAAGCTAGATTTCACCTAACGATTTAATATTTAACTACCTACTTAGGGGAAATTTAGGGAGGCAGTTTTTGACTCTTTAAGCTTTAGTATTATATATATATTAGAAAGGTATAGATAGATAACCTACTTAAGATTCACCAAAAATCGATCATCAGGGTTGATCGTAATGAATCAATCAAAATAATTCATTAATTAAGGACAACCCCGGAAGTGAATTATACAATTACAGCCTTGCACATAAATAGCCGTTGCAAAACGGTCTCCAGCAAAAACAAATGCTAGATAGTTGACGGTATTGTTCAAAAGTCAATTTTCAAGATATCAAACAAGTTGGCTGTTGTTATTAAAACAGTTTATTAGAACTGTCAAACAACGAGTGTAGAATAGGCTTCTTTTTACTATAACAGACAATTGTAACGTTATGGTATATCAATTCGATATATGTAACGTAGCGGGCTGTTCGTAGTCACAGTACCGATTAGCGATATGTAACGTTATGGCGTTTGTTACACACGTTACCAAATCGCATATAAGTTATGTGGCCGTCGCCTTTCTCATAAGGTGTGGAACTTCTTAGGGTTTGTTTACAACTAACAGAATCTAGTAGTTCTTTGGTCAGTCAACGGACGAGTATCAACCAAGTATCAACTTACTCAGGCCGCGTGCTCCTCGTTACGGCCAATTTGACTTGTTGACAAGTATATACTTTAATGGCTTTCATTCATGAGTACGATTTCTTTGGCGTGTATTAAATAAAGATGTGGACAGTATTTCTTGCTTTACATGTATTTATTTTCTCAATGAAAGTTATTGAGAGAGAGAGATAGTCGGCTTCCTTAAATATGTTTTTAGTGATGCTCTTAACTTCGTTCCAATTATCAGGCTTCACACTTAAAATATGTTTTCAACTTCGTCCAGTGTAAAATATTACATCTCAGGTTTCACACATCAGCGACACCATATCTCCATTCCAGGACCCCAGTCGCTCGCCTCTCACCAGCTCGGTCAAACCAAACTCAACTGACCTTACTCCCTCGGTCTCCAGGACTTAACTCTCCCTCGGTCCCCCAGAACTCAACTGATTCAAAATCTAAGGTTCCCTCATTAAATAGAAATCGAAGTTGAGGTTTCTAGAATCTTCTCGAGCCTTTCGAACGTTCTAACTGTTTTACCAAATTACACGTGTCACTTAAGAGGTCGACGGGTCAACCATCCTTTCTTCTGACAAACCGATTAAACTAAATTTTACTAGCATAATCCCAGACTTAATGGCTCCGAATAGACTCAAAGGTGATAATTAGAATTTCATATTGTTCTTGCTCGCCCACTCCCGTAAGGTCTGAGAATCATGCTACATCCTATTAAGGTTTCTCCGTGTCTGGCACAAGGCCACAAATATGGTGTTCCTAGGTCCATTATGCTACACAATATCCACGGATGAAGTGTGTGTTAAAAAGTTTTGTTTATGCTTATAATTTTTAGTTAAGTTGCCATGTGAGATTAGGTAAACATTTACTAAAAATTTCAGACCTTTGGTTTAATAATTATTAAAGCATGTGATTGCTAATTTTTCTTCAGAGCATAACAGACAGATTCTATCTCTTGGCCAATATCGGCGAGTTTTTTATGTTTTTTTGTTTGTTTGTTTTTGTTTTTTTACAATTTCCCCTTTTACGATAGGATTTACATCGTATTTATTTCTGATATCCCAGACATATTCATAAAGAGTAGTGTTATGCATGTATTTTATGTTATTAAAGCTAGGTCTGAGGTTATAGAGTCTTTTCTTGAAAGTATCTTGTGTTGAGCCTATGTATATTATTCTATTATTACTTTTCCTATTAATTTGTACAGTATCTTTCTATACTAAACAAACACTTCAGCATTCTCTATTAAGGGGGCACGTGTCTACTTTATTATTACAATTGCAAGGTAGGACATCATTAATATATTTTTTGCTTAATTTTCTAATATTAGATTTGTTTATATTTCGATCACCATTCAGCATGCAACTATAAGATAATTTCACATTTTTTTATTAAATATCTTATGAGGAGTGAAGGACGGGAATACACCGCACAAATGCTTTTAACACCTCCAACACCGGCATTTACACCATGCCATGCAATGACTGCAACAAAAGTTACATCGGAGAAACCTTCGCAGTCTTAACAAACGTATCTATGAACATAAAATATCGATAAAGACAAACGACAATCAAAATGCTCTATTTACACACACAGCAGACTATGCGAATCGGCACGCATAGCAAACTGCAGAGTGATAAAACAAAGATAAGTGTTCTTCAGCCTTGACATAGCTAAAATCAAATTCGAAAACGGATTTAAAAAAATCCAGACAGAAATATTCCACCCTAAAATCTAAAAAAAAAAAAAAAATAAGCTCTGCTGATAACCATCATCCTGATGACCTGATCTACATCACTGTACACTGACCTACATAATCCTACACTGACCAACCCAAATTCTTCAAAGGTAACACACTTCCCACATACAAAATACCCCCCAACCCCTCCCCTCTCTCTCTCTCTCTCTCTCTCTCTCTCTCTCTCTCTCTCTCTCTCTCTCTCTCTCTCTCTCTCTCTCTCTCTTTCCTTTATCCAATTTACTTTTAAACAAAAAAAAGTAGATAGTAAATGCCTTTATCTCAACAAAATCTTTAAGGACTAAAACATTTCCAAACAAAATATATCCCCGGTCCCCTGACACACATTGGACATCACGCATTTGACCCACACTCTAAATATCAAATTTTGTTCAAAGTCAACCGACTGATCCCATAGAAATAAAAATACCATTCCCCACACACCAACCCCGCCCGACTTTTTCTCTCACCCCCTCACCCATTTACCCTTTCCCTTTAAAGCACAATGTACTAGCACTTAAGTCAATAAAGTTTTGAGAAAGCTCCAGCCAATAATGAGGCGAAATATCAATTGAATTTAGCTGTTTGTGTTGTTATATCCACATTTTCCTCTCTATTCTCAACTAAATATCTTATATAATTTGTTTTCGGAAAGATAATGTTTATTTTAATTTTTAAAGAAAACACTTCCTAATTCAAGTTTAATAGCTAAGTTAAATGGGGGGGGGGAGCAAATCAAAGAATATTCCTCGATCTGATTCTTATTTTTGGTTGAATAAGGTGTCATTGTCTTTATATATAAGGTTGGTTTTGAAATCCACTGATTTTAAGCATTTGCTCATATATACATTTTTTATTAAAGATGATGTTATTAGAGGAATTATTTCATAAGATGGTTGATATGCCGATAGGTATTTGTTTAAATACCTGCATTTGGTGGTTAGAACTTGCATTAATATAACATCACTTGAGAGATTCCATCAGAATTGCCGTCGCGGGATTTTAGGGATAGAATGGTTGTCATTTAAACAAGACACCACAATACTTGAAAGATGTCACCTGCTTAGTATTGAGAGTTTGATCCTTAGATCACGTTTTCTGGTCACCTAGTTCGCATCAATGGTTACCGAATCCCAACACAACAAATGTCGTCTGTGCAAACCCAAATTGAGGTTTAAGGACTGCCTCAAGGACACTCTGAAGAATGCTGCTATTGCTGTCATGGACTGGGAGAAGCTAGTTCGTAATAGACCTGGCTGGAGAGTCACCATCTACCGGTTTGTGAAAGAATTTGAATCCAACCGAATTAACCAGCAAAAATTTAAGCGGGTTATTAGAAAGGGTAATTTTCAATCTAGCAGCATTCAAAGTGAAGAAGTTCGAACATGTAGTTTATATAGTTTGTAGTTTATATGGAAGAGTATGTCTCTCCAGGGATCGCCTGTCGAGTCAATCTGAGAAAACACAAAGACACAGTGTCAAATGCTACTGACACTCAACTATGAACAAAAATAAAAGAACAGGATAAGGTCTTACTCGAGTACGAGTTGACAGCCAACAATAATATAACAAGATGTTTGGTTGTTTTTTTTTAACGAGGACATAGACCCATCTTTAAGGTTGAAAGAGATATCCAGGAAGTCGGTGACTTTTAGACTTAATCTTTTACGTGTGTTGTCTCCTTTCCTAGGGGTACAGTTATTTAATATACGCAACCAGTCGTCATGGTAAATTCCGTGGTTAATAGGGTTTACTATGGTGTTGATATTATACAACAGTAAGCAACCACGAGTCACACATTTCTGCACCATCGTAGGAGCCCATCAGAATGTCACAGACATTATTAGTGCCTTTGATAATCAATATTTCTTCGTTATGGTATAGAATAGTTTTATGGTAGTGCAGAATTATTTGTATATTTTTCTCTGGTACTTTCATATATTCTTTAGCCACGTCTAAAGCTTTGTTTACGGTGTTTCCTCAAAAACTAACCATTAAAAATGTCCCAAAAAATTAGTTGAATACTTTACTAAAGGTAGAAATATTGGTTTAAAACTTTTTGAATGATTAAGGTTTATTTGATTTACATGATAATTTCATACAGGATATATATATATATATATATATATATATATATATATATATATATATGAGTCGTAGAAAATGGACTCGACGACCAGAGTTTAAATCCTGGACGAGGTTTGGGAAAGTTATGCATTCAACTACTCTCCCTCCAGCTATGGGTAAATAGTAGGACAGACTGAACTCTTTAACCTTGGCTCGGTAACCAGTCTAGGAGAAGGAAAACTCTGAATTCAAACATGTTAAATTTAAGAAATTGACCTTGTGTTATATCCTTCTCCTGCGGAGGGATTCATATATATATATATATATATATATATATATATATGGTAGGTATATTGATACAATTTTTAGAAAGTAATTTTATTCCGTAATCTTACCACATTTTTCCTGTTTTGTATATAATGTATCGGTTAAATGTTGGGCGTTTTTTATTCAAATATTTTTGTGTAATTTTTTTTTTAGATATTTTACTATTCCACATTTCTTGAGTATCTGTTTGATGAAGAGTCTCATCAAAGCAGAATTTACGGCCTGAGAAACAATAAAAACATCAGAATCTTGCGTGTCTATCTGTCTGTAACCGAAACGACGTCCTCGTCAACGTCACAATTCACTTAGTTATGTACATTATATCCCTAATGATTATTAAATATTTGTTATATAATCTTAATTAGCATATTTATTACCAATGTCTCTATTAAGGTCTGGCTGAGATAGATTTGCCTCAAAACGTCCCATATTATTAATCAGTTTAAAATCCAGCGATGTGTGTTATATATCATTAAAAAATAAATGTTTACATAGTATATGGTTTGAATAATTTTAATTTAATAAATAATCACTTGGTGTTATTGATTTCTAATATCGTTGTTTCTTTTTCTAACATATTAAAAGCAATTCTATGTATAATTTTATATTAAAATCAATTAGAATAAAGTAAAAATGAGTGCAATCATTTTGTGTTCTTATTTAACTTTATTAGTCTTTCTAATTCGATATAATATTTAAATATATTAAAACTCAATTACTTATACCTGAGGGCGCATTTTTTCGATATACATATATATATATATATATATATATATATATGTGGGGGGGTATATATCTATATATACACATTTAATATATATATTATATATATATATATATATATATATATATATATATATATAATACCAAACTTTTTGGTAAATCCTTGCGGTAAGAAAAAACCCGGCAAATAGTTTGATTGTAAAAATATACTACCAAACATCACCTGGAGAAAAAAATTGAAAAAAAGAAAAGACCAAGATAGTCGTACCAACCGAAAATAATCGGTTAATACTATAATACTTGGCCAAAATTTTTTTTAAATGTATATATATAAATGAAAAAAATATATATAAACCGCCAAGATTTTCTAAAGCTAAAAAGTAAAAAGTTCTCAATACATAAGAAGAGCAAATAATAAAGTTAAACCTGATGAGCTACTAAGCCAAACTATTAGTAGGTGTATCTGACTCATTTGGTTTAACTTTATATATATACATATATATTTATGTATATATTATCGTATATATATATATATATTAGAATAGATAGATAGAACAATTCATATTCCAAAATGCTTAAAGTAGATAGATAGAACAATGTTTATTCTAAATACGTTTACCTGGCTTAATACAAATATGTTTTTTTTGTTTTTTTTTTTAAATAAACTTCTACTGTTGCTTAGTGTCACAATCGTGATAAAAACAAAATAATTACTTTCACAGTTACATTAACATTACTTAAACAGTTTTAATGATGAAAGACGCCCATACATTACCTTGATAAGGATTCGGATACGAACCGAAAGTACTTGGTCAACCAAAAATGTCTCTTTCAGAGAAATAATTAATGCTTTTGAAGATTGTAAGATCAAAAGAATCATTAGAAAGCTTGAAATAAAGAATTAAAACTTGAAAATAATAAGGATTATGTTTTATTTAATTGAATATATATATATATATATATATATATATATATATATATATGTGTGTGTGTGTGTGTGTGTGTGTGTGTGTGTGTGTGTGTGTGTGTGTGTTGAAAAAATAAATAGGAGTATATTCTGTGTACATTATTCAAACAATTATTATTTTTAAATAACCAAATGAAATGAAATAATAATAATAGAAAAAATATTTCATTTCATTTGGTTATTTAAAAATAATAATAGTTTGAATAATGTACACATGGATATACTCCTGACCGAAACACGTGTAAGTAAAATTGATTAAAATATCCTGTTTTATCCATTCTATACTTTCTTTCCTTTATTTCTTTTTTTAACATACCGTCGGATTCACTTCCATTTTCATTCATATATATATATATATATATATAATATATATATGTGTGTGTGTGTGTGTGTGTGTGTGTCTGTATGAGAAGTAAACAAACAAACAATGTGTTTTGATGGCTTTTTTAGCCGACAATTTTGGGGAGAATATGTGCTTAATTGAAGTCGTACCTAATTTTGAAAATTAATTAATTAATAATTAATGAATTAGGCAGACATACCTATTCAAATGTAAGGCTGAACAAATCGAGAAAAATCAATGTGTATGTACATTTCGGCCTATTAGGCCTCATCAACAGAGCTATAGAGGAAGACCGCATCTGTACGACTTCAATTAAGCACATATTCTCCCAAAAATATATATCTGTCTATGAAATATATCGTTTGGGTTTTTTCTACAACTAATATATATATATATATATATATATATATATATATATATATATATAGTTTTAGAAAAGGTTTATTCTCTCAAGCATGGTTTCGGTGTTCAAGGCACACCATCCTCAGGAGAACTAAAAAATTATAGGTAGCTAATTTTATTTTAATTTCTCTATCTGTCATTTTAATTAGAATTAAAATGACAGATAGAAAAATAAAAATAATTCAAAACCAAACAAGTATATATATGAAATTGGCTACCTTAGAATAGTTCTCCCGATGAAGATGTGCCTTGAACACCGAAACCCTGGTAGGGAGAAAAACATTTTTCTACAATTATAAATGCTCTATATTTTACGAAATAGATTGAGCCCTTTTGTATTAACTACTCATGCAATGAATACGTGGTAGTCATTTTATGATGAATATATATATATATATATATATATATATATATATATATATATATATATATATATTCGTCATAAAATTACTACCACGTATTCATTGCATAAGTAGGAGGCGCGTAGTGTAATGGTTAAAGTCATGGGAAATGGACTCATCGCCCCGAGTTCAAATCCTGGACGTGGTAATTGCATTTCACTTAGCGCTAATACCCTTGGGAAAGGTATGAATCCTACTCTCCCTCTCGCTATGGATGAAGTTGGGCAGACTGGGCTCTTTAACCTTGGTTAGGCAACCGGTCTAGGAGAAGGAAAACTCTGAACTCAAACCTGTTGAACTCCGCTTAAGAAATTGACCTTGTGTCGCATCCTGCTCGTGCGGAGGGGTTGGTAAATATATATATATAGTTGTAGAAAAAATTTTTCTCTCTACCACGGTTTCAGTATTTAATGTAGACTTTCCTTAGGAGGAAGGTGTACCTTGAACTCCAAATCCGTGGTAGAGAGAAAACTTTTTTTCTAAAACTATAAATGCTCTATATTTTACGAAATATATTGAGCCCTTTTGTATTAGCTACTTATGCTACTACAATGAAAATGTGGTAGTAACTTTTTGATGAATATATATATATATATGTGTATGTGTGTGTGTGTGTGTGTGTGTGTGTGTGTGTGTACCCCACACAGCGGCAAACATATATAAACGCACCTATTTGCATCGTTTCTCGCAACTGTAAATTACATAACACATCTGCTCTGATTCTTTTAAATAGATTGGAATATAACGTTTTAAACAGTCACACAGGCAGTTTGTTTGTTGTTTTAACTTAACGGAAATAACATGTTCCTGATAAAAGCAAGGGAAAACAAAAACCAAGGGTTTTTTTTATGATATCATCGGATAAACATTTTGGTGCTACGCAGATATGTAGGTAGGCCAACGGTTAGGTAAGTACGTAGATAGATAAATGGTTGGATAGGTAGCCGAGGTAATGATCCGGCAGTAAACATGTCCGGCCGAATAAATTCACATGGACACGACCTCCGCACTGACCTTGATGATGACAGAAAAGAGGAAAGTAAAAGAAGAGGAAGGGGAAATAGAAGAGGAAGTGAGGAGTAGTAGGAGAAATAAAGAGTAAGGTAAATAAAGTGAGAGGGGGAGAAAAGCGAGAGAGGAGAGGGGGAGAAAAGCGAGAGAGGAGAGGGGGAGAAAAGGAGAAGGCGGTTAAGAGGAGAAAAGGAAAAGAAAAAGAAAGGTAAATAGAAAAAGAAGGGTGGGTAATAGGAGAGAAAAGGTATAATAAATAAAATGGGGGGGGTGGAGATAAAAGTGGGAGGTGATGTAAAGAAAAGTATGAGGAGAAAGGTAAAGAAGAGGAGGCGAATAAAAAAAGAAAAGGACAGGAAATAGGAGAAAGAAAAGGTGAGATTAATAAAGTGAGAGGGGGAGAGAAAGGCGGCGCGAGAAGTGAGAGAGAGGGAAAGGAAGAAGACGATGAAGAAAAGAAAGGAAAAGAAGAAGAAAGGAAAATGGGAACGGAAGAGAGGGTAATAAGGGAAAGAAAAGGTAAGATAAATAAGATGGGGGGTGGAGGGAAAAGCGAGAGAAATGAGGGGGAGGGGAATTGGAAAGAAAGCGAGGAGTACTAATGAGAGAGAGAAAGTATAAGCAATAGAATAAGAGAAAATAGAGAGATAAACTGAAAGTAAACAGAGAGAATGTGATTAAGAGGAGAAAAGTAAAGGGTTAAATTTAGGTTAAGGCAAATGAGAAAAAGCAGAAAAGAATGGGAGTAAGATAACTAAAAAACCGAGTCGGATTTGAAAGGAAAAGGTAAAAGATATTAAGGAGATGAAATAATAGAAGAAAAGGGAGGTAATCAGTGATAGAACGAAGGAAAATGTAGCAAAAGAAATAACAGCATGATTTATTTTTTTTAAAAACGAAAAAGAAAGACAGAAAAAAGGAGGGAAAAAATAATTAAAATGGTGCGCGCGAAATGCTGTTATTTTGCCGGTAAAACTCGGATAATTATCGCGCGTGTCCCTTTTAGTGACGGATGTTGGGAAGAAAGGTAAAAAGAAAAAACGGAAATAAAACAAAGAATGAAAATATGCTTCATATTGTGTTACTATCTTCAAACTGTTTCGCCACAGTTTGTGGTTGTTAATGTTAGTGGGTTGAACACCTTTGCGTCCAGTCGGTACCATCAAAATAATCTTGAGTCGGTAGTAAAGGAACAGTTTTTTTTATTTATACAGCAATCAAAGGTGCCTGCTGCAGAGCAGTGGTTAGCGAATTAATCTCATAGACTGAAATGTTCTTAGTTTTTTTTATTAACTAGCAGGACCTGTGGATATACCACAGTATGATGATATTATTATTACAACTTAAGAGAAATTGCCAAATATTTCAATATGTAAAAAGTATAAAAATCTTAATTTAACTCTCTCTCTCTCTCTCTCTCTCTCTCTCTCTCTCTCTCTCTCTCTCTCTCTCTCTCTCTCTCTCTCTCTTCATTTTTACTTTCTTTTCTTCTATTCAGCTTTTCATTATGTTCGATTGAAAGAGATTAGCGTTATCACTTCCGCACGCCCACCATCTGTATATATATATTTACAATGCTCTCTTTCTTTATTTCTTATTATATTGTTTCTGTGTAGTATGTCCTTTTTCTTTCTTTTCTTTCTTTTAATAAAAACGAAATGGTCCATTATTTAGCGGAGGTGACGATATTCATAAGAAATGAAAATTCGGCGTGTAAGCAACACCATATTATCAGGATCTTTATTTTTGCAAATATTCGACGATTTGGACGGTCTCATTTTAAACCAGAAATTGTTGGAAGATGACAACGATCGGAAAATTCAGGAATTTTGAACTGGTCCTTTATTTCCCTTCATTCTGTTCTTGTTTTGGCTTTGTTTTTTTATAACAACTGTTAGTTCATTAATTCTGCAACCGTTTTCTTTTAATCAGTAGCATTGATCTAAAACATAATAAATTAACCCTTTCGCTTAGGTAGTTGGTTTTGTCGCCAACTTGACAGAGATGAAGTCTATGTCATATGGGATCCAGAAAATAAATCCAGTGGATGTCTGTGCAAATAAATTCATTTCTAGAAAAGAATAAACAAAAAAGAAAGTTTGGTCACAAAAGACTAACGCACTCCTATATACTCAAACAAGAACAACAACCACAGTGTAAAACATTGACTGTTAAACACTTATTAATGGAATGCAGGTTTTTTGCTCACATCAGAAAAACTGTTATTTTAATGCAAACGATATAATAGATCTATTTAAAAATGTCAACATGGAGGACATTCTGTCTTTTTTGAGGGAAATAAAATTATACCATACAACATAATCCCCAATGTACTAACACATTGTTAAAACCAATTACTAAAAAAGTATAAATATAAATACACAACATATTAATTCCTAAACGTTAGGCATGACATAACCCCAGGCATGTTGATATGCCGTTAAAATCAATCAACCAACCAAAAAAAAAGAAACTGATTGAAAAAAAAGGTCAGGGGAAGCAGTAGCATAGAATAATAATTAACACAGCTTAACACCTGTACTCCAGCTATGGTTAGCGGAATGAGAACAGGATACCCCCCGTGGATTGAATAAAGGGTTATGTTTAAAGTTCAGTGATAGCGCCCGATTACGACAAGAAGGTTCCCGAGTTCGAGAAGGTTCACGCGTTCCACAAGAAATACTTGAAGAAGGCAAGGGGGAACATCGGTCGAAACGTTGTACAGATACCAATAAAGATGAGGTCAACAGTCCAAATAATAATAATAATAAAAGAAAGAAAAAAAACTTGTAAAAGGGTTAGACATTCTTGTTTTCAGACTGAAAGATTTATACCAAGTAGTTTTTATTCATCATTTCCCTCTCATATATATATATATATATATATATATATATATATATATATATATATATTTGTGATATTGTGACCGTTATGGAATTAATTCACACCGGACTTTTTAACAAAAGATAATATCATGGATATCCGTGCCAACAGCGCGACATGATAATGATGATATGCATAAAAGAAAACTGTTAAGAAATAACTACACAAAAAAATGCAAAAGATAAACGTTCAATCGATTAGACCGAAAATTAAATCATTGGAAAAGCGAAAATTTCCCCAATCCACCGCCTGACTGTGTTAACATGAGGTAATTCGTCACGTGAGGTAATACGTCACGTACTACCTCATGGTGACAGAACATTGTGGTCATTATATTTCACTACTTATTTTAATTAAAATGAGTCAAAATAAAGAAATATACGTTATGATAAACGATTATAAGTAAGTAAAGTTGTTGGGGCGGCCAATCAGTGAGGGAGTCTATCCCCTTTTCACTAGCGCTAGACCAAGGAGATTGTTTTTGCGTCTGAGGTGGAGCGCCACACCTACCATCAGCTCCTTACTTTACCGCACAGATCTCTGTGCTACTCATACGCTGAGTTGGTGAGGGCCGGTATCGAACTAAGAACCTTGCGGTTTCTAGCAGAACGCTCTACCGACTGAGCTAACTGGCTTAAGAATGCTTTATTCTACTTAGAATAATGATACACTTCACTGGGAGCTGATATACTCTCGTAAACGCCAAAGAGTTCTCCAAAGGGGAGGTAATACTAAAATAGGGGAGGTAACTCTCAATTACTTATTACAATATCCAACAACGAGATTTGACTTTACATGGATGTCGCTTTTACCGAATCGGTCACTGAAATCTTTCATAAATGCATTGTCAAATCAACGCTCTTCTTAGTCTGATTGTCTGTGCCATAATACTTGTTTGTTATTTAGTAGTAACAGCAATAAATCTAAGTTGTCTACAACAGAGTCACTCAAAGTTTTGGTATGCGTACCGGTTTTGGTACGCAAATCATCAACATACGGTACGTGAACAGTTTCCAGTTTCCCATCTTATAATAGAGATTCGGTGTCTGCTGTAATCGAAACTATATTGCTTACATCACACTACCCTCAGGAATTTCGAAAGTTTATCAATGAGTATTTAATTTATAATCATAATTATTGATACATAGAATGAATCTTATTTATTAACGACGTCTATGAAAATCTTAGTTAGATATGCCTCAAAACAGCCCATGTTATTAGTGCGTTTAAAATCCTGCAATGTGTCTTATATATCACTAAGAAATAAAGGTTTACATAATACATGGTGTGATTAATTTGCATACTGGTTTTAATAAAACCGGGTTTAATAAATATTGGTGCTATTTATCTCGAATTTTGTGAATTTCTGGAAAGAGTAAGACAGGAATAGGAAATTCACAAGTGGTCCCCAAACCCCGCATGCATATCTCTGTCAGGGGAGGGAGATGCCCTTGTCTGTCGTAGATTTTCCACTGACGCAATGTCATGTAAGCCAAAAGCCGTTGATTTCTAATGATGATGGACACGCCCTTTGGATTTTCGCCAGAGCCCCTTTGGGAGCCATACCTGTCCGCCTCGGGTGTCCCTACCAGGGATTTAAGTTTCCGACGATATCGCTCTGATGCAACCAATTTTACACGGCCCTGCCGCAATGAGGAGAGGTTGGACTTTAGAAAAAAATGTCGTTGAGCAAATAGCTTCTTCTCTATTTTACAGGTCTTATTTTTTATTCTGCAAGGTATCTAGCCACCCTTCTCACCAGACAAAATCTGCGGGGTTACCGGTTTAGTCATCAATGATCCGACTATGAAACAGGTAGTACTGGGTTGCATAGTACCAGTAATACTTTGAGTTACCTGACTCAGGTGGTCTGTTGAAGTGAAATAATATCCAGATATTAAGGACGGATTATTGAAGCTATTGTTACAGATTATTAAACTGATTAGATTAATGGGAATTAACTTGGGCTTAATCAGTAAAATTCTTCAAATTATTTGAAGCATTAAACATTTTCAACAGAGTGAGCAAATAATTTTCTTCAAGTAAAAATTAGCAAATATTTTGGCATTTCATGTTTCTTATAAAATTAGAATGTTAAAAGTATTTATAAAAAATGAATGAATGTTACAATTCATGAGAGGTTATGAATTGGGAACAGACCTGTATCTAGGAATATTTGAATAAGGGTTTGATTATTTGGAATCAAAGGAGTCTATGGAAAATTACCGGTGACGGTTATAACCTTTTGATCCCCTAAAAACGCGCCATGACTGACACGTGAGAATAGTTTGGATTTAGATGCGACCAGATTTTGAAAGAGAGAGATCGTCTCTCCCAGAATCCAATCTCATCCCCGCGGTGGAACCAATCGATATGGGCTAGAAGAAAATAAAGCTCGATCAAGCAAACCCAGGTCTTGTTGTGTTTGTAAATTATTAAGACAATGACCAGCTTAGGCCAGCCCAAAGAAGTAAGAAGAAACAGAAGAAGAAAAAACCGGTAGAGTGAAAAAATAATCTTCTTCAAGTAAAAATTAGCAAGTATTTACTTTGTGTCTAGCCACCCTCTTCATGTGAGGTTACCCGTTTCGTCGCTGATGATCCGACGTCACATTAGACAGTCTCTCTCTCTCTCTCTCTCTCTCTCTCTCTCTCTCTCTCTCTCTCTCTCTCTCTCTCTCTCTCTCTCTCTCAATAGTTAAATTACTCTTCAGAAATTATAGTGCTACTCAAAACCTACCGCTCCTTCTTAGCGACCCTGCAAACACACTGCCCCATGGAGAGTTCAGAGTGCTTAATTGAGGGCTCTAGCGCCGACGTTGGGTATCATTACTTTAAACTGATTCACACCAAACATCCGGACAGTACTAGTAGCCCCTGCTGAAAAGGGCAATTAAAACCAAGGGTAGGTTTGGTGTGATTTGGATTATTCAATGGCATATTACTCTCTTATGGGTTATTTAATACCAATGTTTTATTAACACACACACACACACACACACATATATATATATATATATATATATATGTGTGTGTGTGTGTGTGTGTGTGTGTAAGGTATCCAAAAACTGGTAGTAAGGGATGATTCTACATGGGATTTTTAAATTCACACTGTATGGTTATTGCATGTTTAGTAGGTGCAAATACATGTATTTTAATAATCCCTAATGAGAGCTCAACTTATAATAATATTTTTAGATTAAATACAGAGCAATATTTACCTTTGAAAGGAAGGAAAAAGTCAAAAAAGCCGTCATTCTGTAATAAATTTATTTAAACTAAAACTTAAAAGGCTTTTAGAAATTTAAATAAATTTCTTTAGTTTTAGTCGAAATAAATTTATTACAGAACAATGTTTTTTTTAGTTTTTCCTTCCTTTCAATGGTATATATATATATATGTATATATATATATATATATATATATATATATATATATATATATATATATGTGTGTGTGTGTGTGTGTGTGTGTGTGTGTGTGAAGAAAGGAAGTGAATCCGACGGTATATAGTATATTAAGAAAAATGAAAAACACAGGTTTAAATGGGTTAAGTGTTGAGTTTATTGGCCGACGCTGCAGTGTTTCGATCTATTAATTAGATCATCTTCAGGGCATTTGTTGGTATATGGAAGGTGATAAGACATTTTTTATCACAGAATAACGAGAAAAGCGAGTGGTACCCTCGTTATTCAGTCTGTTTAAAATATTTTCGAGGTTTGAAAAAAGGGGAGACGGTTTGAAATATGACGTCAAATATTCTGTTTTACGGCGTGAGTATGGGACGGTGTAAGTGTGTGTATCGAAAGGAAACATTGTGCATTTTTGCGTGTGTGTGTGTGTGTATATATATATATATATATATATACTAGCAAATATATGCACCCTCCGGGTGCAAGTATTTAAGTTTTAATATAATAAAATATCATATTAAATTTTAAAGGCTAATGAAACTGAATAAGAATGTAGATAAAACGATTTGGAACAGAGGGGGTATGATTGAAAAATAGAACAACTTTGAAACTAACTCTTCCATCATTTTCTGTTACTCCCGTCTTTCATTGGTAAATTTTCCTAATTTAACTGTTTAGTTAAAATAGGAAGTAAAGAATAATATTAGTTATTTCTTCTTGTTGATGGATTTCTTTTAAGATTTATTGAAGAGATTTTTGCTCATATTCATTAAGATAAAACCAAAAAATTAGAAATCAATAATACTAAGCATATATTTATTAAAATCAAATTTTTAAACCTGTAAACCTCATTTTGTTGTATATATAAATACAATTGCATGTTAATAGTATGTAGTTATGGTCAACGTTATAAGTATTGTAAAACAATTTTATTAATAATTGAGGTATAAATAAAAAATAAAATCATGGTAAATGGGATGTAAATAACAAAGGGAATTGTGACTTGTATAGTAATATAGTTTCGGTTACAGACAAACAAACCCACAATCTCCATTATAATATATATATATATATATATATATATATATATATATATATATATATATATATATATATAAATATACCAAGCGTGTTGGTAGATCCTTGCGGAGAGAAAAAACCCGGCAGAGAGTTTGATTGTAAAAATATACTACCAAACATCAACCAGGAAGAAAAAAAATTTTGAAAAAAAGAAAAGACCAAGATATTCGTACCAACAAAAAATAATCTATTGGTACAGTATTTGGCCAAAAGAAAAAACAATTTATATGTATATATATGTATATAAGATATATATATATTCATATAACCGCTAGGAGAAGCTAATTTGTAAAAAGTGCTCGATACCTAAGTAGAGCCAAGTAATAAGGATATCTACTGAGTCAGACGAACCTACTATTAGTTTCGCATAAAGCTCTTCAGGGCTAAAATCTGACTCTATATACATGCACATGTTTTTTTTCTCTAAAGTATTTTTATGAGTCAAAAAGTGAGTGTAATCAAACCGATCATTACTCATAAGTTTCTTCATTTCGATGTGGCTCATTATTATGACCTTCCACCAAATTCATCCATTCGAAAGCAAATATCCGCTCATTTTTTAGAGCACCATATATTTTTTGTTAATCTTAGCTTCCGGGGTTCGTGCCCCTGTATACACAACACAATAATTTTGTGCCATAACCGACATTTAAAACAAATTTCTCCGGTTGATTCCCTCGAGATGGAACATTAGTTAAGAAGTGAATTTCACGGACCATTAACACTGCATTAATATCTCAAGTATTGCTTCCTAGCATTGTGAATATGATCCTCACGAAGTGCTCCAACACTATGACCATGTGCCAGACTATGTGCTTAGTCATTACCTACAGCAAAGAGGGAGAAAATGATCTTCGCCAAAAGGAGAAGGGGATGCTCGATGTGTAATAGTTATCGTTGAAGAAAATTTGAACCCGAGTTCAAATAATGGACAAGGTTGTTTGCATTTCACATCTATTAATAATGGAGATTAGCTTCCGGTTTTTTTCTGTAACAAAAATTACGTCACTGCTTACGTCAAATTACCCAAAATCTTCCTAACATAGAATAAATACACTCAAAATTTGAACATGCAACATTAGACAGTCCTCATTGTTTTTTTAAAACAAGTTTTAATAAATACATGACTGGTATAATATATCTATATATAGTTCGTTTTATTTTAATACATGTTTAAAGTTTACATTTCAAATTGTTTTATTTTTTAATCCCGTAATGAATTTGATGATTTTACTTTTTTACATCGCCCGGAGAGCGTTTTTTAATTTTGTACTAGTATCCCTAACACTTTTGGGAAATGTATGTATACAATTATTCTCCTTTCACCCAGCTATGGATAAATAATAGGGCAGGCTGGTCTCTTTAACCTTGGTATGGCAACCAGTCTAGAAGGAACACTCTGAGTGCAAACCAGTTGAACTCCACTTAAAAAGTGGCTTTGTGTCACATCCAACTCACAGTGGAGGGGTTAGGTAAATGCATAAATCAAAAAGCGAATAAGAAATAGACACAGTAATAGCAAAATTGTAAGTTATTATACTTTTTACATATTGAAGTATTTAGCAATAGCTCTAAAGGAAATATATCTCACATTGTAATAATTAATTTATCATACTGTGGTATATCCACAGGACCTGCAAGTTTGTTATAATTTTGTGACGTAAGATACAAGGATATGGGTTACAACTAAATCCACTTACAGTTTAAATTTCTGAAGGATTAAACGAAACATTTAAAGTTTATAACTTTTTTCCGTTTCAGAAAATTATGAATCAACAATTGTTAAGAAAATGAAAAATACCCCTCCCCCCCACACAAAAAAACATACAGTCATTCTCGATTTTGGTATTTTAATGAGACCCACATAGGGATGGAGACTAGGGTAAAGAATTACGCCCCCACCCAACAGCCGCAGAATGAATAACAGACAGGATTGGTGATTTTTTCAACAATTTAAGTTTAAATTTTCTGGAAATAAAACAGATAGGATTTATTTGTTTTGTTTGTTTTGTTTTACGGCATATCAACCTCAGTGGGTCATTTAATGCCGATAAAGTTTTGAAATAAATCAATTCTTAATGGATAATACAATTTTTTTATTAACTCATGTTTTTCTATTTAACCCATAGATAGGACCCTAACAAGTACTACCACTCCGGGTCAGAGTGGACCAGGGTGATGAAGGGGTGCTCCACATTCCCCAAACCTCCAAAACTGGAACCTCACCATCAGATAGAGTTTAACGTCATTCCCAGGACATGTAGAACATCAGTCACCGCCTTGTAGCACCCATATGATAAAAAGGGATTTGGGGGTTGCCATGAGGGCAATAGGGTTGGGGCAATCATATAGGTGCTAGGGCTGGACGTGACCAGCCAATTGATTGGAGGGGGCCTCTCCGACCGCCCGTCTAGCCCAAGATAGGGCCAAAGTGGAGTATTGCATGTCATGAACTGCTCATCCACATGGGCTCTATCCTTAAGCATAACGGGTCGCCACCCACGGCCAACAGGTGGCCCCATTGGGGGAGTCTTATCCCTCTGCAGAGGTGCAGTCGGTGCATTCTAACGCCCCAGACGACAGGGCGGAAAACAGATAGGAACCTTTTGTCTTCGTAATCATTGAAATATTTGAATTGTATATATTTAGTTGATATTCTCAAACTCGTGTTCTTTGGCAAAACATTTTGAAAGAATCACATGGAATAAGTATCATTTCAGTAATTTAAACTAATTTTTGTTACTTATAGTCTAGTGATTCTTAATGTGGTCCTATAAGTGCGAGTTGCACTGCGAGCCACTTATAAGTTTATCTATCGCCAGTGAACCTGTTGTTCGGACATCCTGCGATCACATTGTGTTGATCGACCCACAGGAAAGTTGTTAAAGAGCTGGTTAAGACTTTTCGCAGTTCTGGCTGGGTTTGAATACGACAAAATTTACCAGCGCCGTTAATTAGTCAACCACTTCAATAATTCAGAAAGGCTTGTTAACAGGTGTAACTAATAAAACCTTTATCTGTTCCAGATTCTATGCTTTGAGACTTACCTTCTATACCTGGCCTCGGCTGGGGGTCCAGTGTGCTTCGGCCTCTGGACCGGTAAAGTACAATTAATAGCATCGATCCAAGGGGGCCATGCCCCCCAGATCGTTGCAATCTTTATGTGCCCACGTAAAAATGAGACCTTGTGTCCAGCCCTCATAAGTGGGATGAGCAGGCAAATACCCTAATACAATGATAAAAATCATGTACAAATAACAAAGGGGTTTCAATCTGGAAGTTGGAAGTTGTGAGTTGACTGGTGATAATCTATACAGCTAATTAGCCTCACGTCTGTCTTACAGCTAATGAATGCTGGTTGAAATGGTTAAATTCAGGATTTTGGGTGGTTTGGACCAGATTCTGTTATTTATCCAACAATTTTATTTTCATCTTTCCTGTTCTTATTTGCAGGTGGAAGAACCCTATCGACCATTTTATGAGTTCCTTCTTTGTCAATTCTAATTATTTTGCTTGAATGGGGATGATTAATTTATATCTTAATGTTACATAATTCGTGGGAAGCGTGCGATTTATGTCTGTTAGTGTAGTATGATTCAAATAACAGTATGGTAAATGGAAAATTACCATTAACCGTTATAGGAAGATTGACTGGCACAATTCACCTTCTTTGACCTGGACGCCGATGGCTGATTGGCTAAAAGCGATTGTGAGAACGGAAGTTACGTTTAGGCAGTTAGATTTTGGCCGATAGTAGAAAGGAGCAAACGCATGGGTCCTTTGCTCTTCCTAAGATACCAACTTCTCACCACGCTGTTGAAACTCTTTTGGGATTAGGGTTTTTAATAAAGATTTTAAAAAGATATTAAGTCTTGCTTAATTATAACAACCAGGGAATGAGCAGGCAACCCAACCAAACAGAAGGAAGAAGAAGATGATGGCAGCGACGAAGTAGAACCAGTAAAAAACCCATCCCCCTCCTCCGTTTGAATTTCACATGGTGCTAATACTCATGGGAAGGTATGAATCCAATTGTCCCTCCAGCTATGGTAAATAGCAGGGTAGACTGGGCTCTTTAACCATGGCTAGGCAACCAGTCTAGGAGAAGGAAAACACTGAATTCAAACCTGTTAAACTCCGCTTAAGAAATTGACCTTGTGTCGCATCCTGCTCACGCGATTTATATTCTCACTAGTAATCATCAATTTGGGTTGGGTCAATTTTATCGATACCTATCGGTGGCTGTTTTGTTACCTCATCAATGTTTTAGAATCAGGGAGTCTCCGTGGAAGATTACCGGTGACTGTTAATAACCTTTGACCCTTAGATGCGCGATTTGTGTGCCATGACAGACACGTGATAGTTTTTATTCAGAGTTTGGTAGATTCGACCCTACTTGGAAGTAGAGCAGACGTGATTGTCGCATCACCCCGGTCATGGGCTAGAAAAAAATAAAGTTTGATCAAGCAAAATCCAGTTCTTGGTGTGTTTATTAAGTTCAGACAATTACCAGCTTAACCCAGTCCAAGAAGAAGAATTATCGAGAAAGAAGAGGTCAGCAGATAGAAGAACTAGACGAAAAAAAATGGCGACCGAAGTAGAAGCAGTTAGCAGCAACAAGTCAGTAGCCAGCAGAGTAACCAGCAGAGTAATGAACCAATTAAGATCATCTCTCTCTCTCTCTCTCTCTCTCTATATATATATATATATATATATATATATATATATATAATATTAAAATTCGAAGGCAATACAATGCGTATAAAAAACAAAGACAAAAAGATGTTTTTTATGTCTAATCGATTTCGAGGCATAAACTTCATCATCAGAGTTTATTTTCAGAAATGACGTGCTTATGTTTTTATCTGTGTGGTTATAATTTCTCTTCTTATTTCCTTTTCCTCTCCTTTTTTTCCTCTCGTTTCTTCTTCTCCTCCTTTATGAATGAAATGGGCGAATAACTGTAATTTCTTATTTCTCTCTTTTTTTTTTTAAGTTTGTGGAGAACAAATATTCTTGATATCGGCTGACATCCGGTCAAATGTTGCAAGTATGTTGCCAATATGTTGCCACTGTGTAGACATGTCAAAATTTAAAAACAAAAAATGAATAAATAAATAAAAACCGTTAATAGAAAATTTACATACTTAGCTTTTGTTTCGCTAACCCCTTTCCTTTCTTTTTCCTTCTCCCTCTCTTTCTTTTATTTTTTTGGTGTTATTTCCCTTTTTTATTTTTTATTTTTTCCCCTTTGTTCTCTAATTTAAATTTTTTTATAGTAAATAAGTAAATAAAAGATTATCTTAAATTATGTATTAGTATTGATAGAAAAAAAAAAAAAATTTTTCTTTTAAACTTTAAATAGATTAAATATTATATTAATTATATATTAAAATATCATATAATAATTACATATTAGGATTGATGCAAAATTCAAAACAATAAAACAAACCATTTTCCTTTTAAATTTCAAATAGATTAAATCTTATAAATCAAATATTTGAATTACAAAAGGCATAGTGTTTTGCTTCAATTATATATCTTATTTAACTATTTTTTCCCTCCTTTTGCTGTTATTATTTATTCTTTTTTTTTCCTTAAATATTTATTAATAGTTCTAGACTAGTTTTATATCACGGGTGGGACTTTCCATGGAATATTACAGAAAGCCCGCGAAATACCTGAAGTCACGTGGGACCAAGTCAACCCGGCAGTTCCAGCTTGGACGGCAGGCAGAAAAGATGTCTGCCTTAGCTGGTCTCAAATGCACACGTGCGTTGTGTTAGTTAGAAGATATTTAAGCAATAAAAGTTTAAAGAAATAATATGATGTTCTTGCTTGGTGAATGTCTTGGCAAAAAGACTGACCACGAAGAAGGAATGAATCAAAGACGAACAACCAACAAGAATCTAGAAATATAATTCAACATGGAGAGAAAGAACAGAAACGACTAGAGATCACCAAATGACCAAAGAAGTAAGTAATGCAAACTGCATATGTATCTCTCTGTCTACCTGTGTCTATCTCTCCCCCCTCTCCAGTAAAAGAACACTTGTGTATATACCCAACATGGGTACATGTGTATGAGTATGTAACACGCCGATTTTCACACCTAACACGCCGAAACCCTTGTTTCTCTAGATGTTGCACGCCCTTATGGCAATATACATTGCTATGTCTTGCATGTTGTCCGCAGAGTCAGAAAAAATGGGGTACTTCGAAATTTTTAAGTTTTAACTTAATATACGTCCACATGTCCCCCTCCCAATTTAGTCTAGATAAAATGTCCATCCATGAAGCCAAGAGGTCCAGAAGAAAGCAGCGGCAAAAATCACCGACACATCAACATCTTTAGGGACAGCCTTCATATGTGACATCTGTGGTCGAGAATGTTTTTCGAACATTGGACTTCACAGCACAGTCACAGGAGGCGCTGTAACTTCAGGGTCACAAATAACTAAATAGTCTTCCGAGACTGGAATGCCAATGAATGAATGAATGTCCCCCTCTCATTTTAGTATAGATGAAATGTCCCTCGGTTTAGGTGTTTAGTAGTAGTTATTATAGTAGTAGTAGTAGTAGTAGTAGTAGTAGTCGTTTTAGCTCAAGTGCTCGTTGAGATTGTCGTTTTCGTATGTACCTTTAACGGGTACTCTGGGGTATTTTGTCATTTTCGTATGTACCTTTAACGGGTACTCTGGGGTATTTTGTCGTTTTCGTATGTACCTTTAACGGGTACTCTGGGTATTTTGTCGTTTTCGTATGTACCTTTAACGGGTACTCTGGGGTATTTTGTCGTTTTCGTATGTATCTTTAACGGGTACTCTTGGGTATTTTGTAAGTATGCACTTACATTGTGTTAACAATTCAATACATCCCAAATTTACATTTATATCTATATAGACGCATCTACGTATATATTGACATCTGTGTATATGTACATGTGTACTTGTACACACACGCACATATATACGTGTGTGTGTGTGCGTGTGTGTGTGTACACGCTTGTGGACTGAAGGCATATTTTCTAATTGCCCAAGGCTATTTTTTTTAATTCGTTTTTCATTTCTTTTTTTCTTTTTAATCTTGCTAAAAGTACTTGTGCGAACCACCTGCAATAACATAAGGAGGTTGTTTTCTTAAGTACGCTTGTTAAAATTTAAACCACATACTCTGTAACAGGGAAAGCGTAAATTCATTGGTTATTCTATACATACCGACTAAATAACAACAGTTGTCTTATTAACTAAATCCCTCAACACCAATAAAGTCAGATGATAGCCACTCAAATTTCTTAAAGTATTTTGATTGTTGGGGAGAAAACCAATGATTAATTATCAGCAATTTTCTTATGAAAACCTTTTAAAGAATCATAAGTTTAGAATGAAATCTTTAACAACTTATTAGGAAATCAAGCACATGAACCATTTCAATAGTTCAGATGCTAGAACCACTCTATAAACACAGGTACTACAACCATTGCACTAGCTCTGTCACTAGAATGACCCCGCTAACACTAACACTAAAACGAAGCTACTAATACAGGCCCTAGAACCATTGCACTAGCTTTGACACTAGAACAACTCCACTAACACTGATACTAGAACCATTGCACTAGCTCTGACACTAGAACAACTCCACTAACACTGGCACTAGAACCATTGCACTAGCTTTGACACTAGAACAACTCCACTAACACTGGCACTAGAACCATTGCACTAGCTCTGACACTAGAACAACTCCACTAACACTGGCACTAGAACCATTGCACTAGCTCTGACACTAGAACAACTCCACTAACACTGGCACTAGAACCATTGCACTAGCTTGACACTAGAAAACTCCACTAACACAGGCACTGACACTAAAACGACTACACTAACACTAGCACTCGGACCATTACACTAGCTCTGACACTAGAACGACCCTACTAACACTGATACTGACACTAGAACGAATCCACTAATATGGACACTAGAAGAATTGCAGTAGGTCTGACACTAGTACAACTCCACTAACACTGGCGCTGACACTAGAACGACTCCACCAACGGTGGCACTTGAACCATTGTACTAGCTCTGACACTAGAACACTCCACTAACACTCGCATTGACACTAGAACAACTACACTAACACTAGCACTGGAACCATTGCACTAGCTCCGACACTAGAACGACCCTGCTAACACCGATACTGACACTAGAACGAATCCACTAATACGGGCACTAGAAGCATTACAGTAGGTGTGACACTAGAACCACTCCACTAACACTGGCGCTGACACTAGAATGACTCCACTAGCGCCGGCACTAGAACTATTGCACTAGCTCTGACACTAGAACCACTCTACTAACAAGTTTGTGTTCTCTTCGCACTAGTACTTCCCTGTTGCGCTTCACTTGTGAGTGCTCCACATTTCGGATTTTAGCCATTAGACAATTTACTCAGGGGATTTGCTTATATGATGAAAGATTGTATAGAGCCATTGTCCGATCAACAGTCCTCGTGTTTTAAATTCAGAATGTTTTTTTTTTGTTTTTTTGTTGTTGTTTTTTCATCTCTTGGGCCGGTTGCCTACTAATGCTAAAAAGCCTGATCTACACTATTATTTGCCTATAATTAGGAGGAGCGTATTTACCTAACTCGCCTGCCATGGGCAGGATACGACACAAGGTCAGTTTTCCTTCTTCTAGACAGTCGTATCAGAGAGCTACTATTTTCCCATAGCTGATAGTGGAAAAGAAGAGATGGATTTATGCCTACGCATTAGCGCGAAGTGAAACGCAAACAACCGTGTCCAGGATTTGAACCCGAGTTACTGATTTCATTACCTATCTCGATAACTGTTACGCTAAGCGCACCTTCACACTAACGCCCTTGGGAATGACATGATTCACTTCTCCCTCAAGCTTAATGTAAATAACAAGACACATGAAATTGTTAGCCTCGTCAAGGCATTCTCTCTTGTTTAGAGATCATCTATACATATAGAAAGGACAGTTGGTGTGTATGTGTGTCCGGATGAAACTAAGAAAATAAAACAAATAATGACAAAGTAAATATACATATATACACGTTAAATATCACCGGTTCTTGCTTTTTGTGTAAAAATTATGAAGATTTGATTTATATTCGAAGATATTTCAAAATCAAACTATACGTAGAAATAGCATTGAAATTCTACTTCAAATTTCCAGCATTTGTAAAGCTCAAAAGTAGAAAAATCAATACAACAGGGTTTCTCTCCCCCCCCCTCTAACCAAACGACACAGGGTAGTTGCTTCTAGCACATTATAACTGCCACCTGTTAGGGGATCAACACTGCCCAGTATCTTCTATTACCTTACGTGCCATAAAGATGAATTGACCGACGTGGCCCTGTGTTTTATACCATATATACTAGGCATACCCAAATGCAGAAAAAAGTATCAATCACATATAAACCCACCGATATTTTGTGCCCCCCCCCAAAAAAAAAAAAGTTAAGTGACCTGAAAAAAATCAGAAGGTTTTGAAATAAAATAACTAATGCATTATAAAATTCATTAATTGATGAATCAACACTGAAAATTTAATTAAAGTCGGATTCCCTGATTTTTGGTAATTTTTTTTTCAAACGGGGGAGTGTTAAATTTGTATTGTAAAAACACGGATTTTTCGACACATTGGGTAAAGCTAATATATACCCTTCTGTCATACTCGGGTATATGATAAAGAGAGAGAGAAACAGAGAGACAGAGACAAAGAGATATGTTAAAGATATGGATTGTAGATCTTTCTTGCTTGTTTCATTTCTGCTTGTTGACTGATTCTTCAATTTTCTGGGTTGGGCTTAACATTGCTTGTTTCTTCATTTAATAAACACAAGACCCTTGTTTTTCTTGATCAAGTTTTATTAGCCCATATTTGTTCCACCGTGCGGATGGGAATGGACCTTGGGAGAGACGACAATCACGTCTCTCTCCTGCAAAAGGCTGGGTCGTATCTGAATAACGCTGACTAAAACTATATCACGTGTCTATCAAGCTTGCCCAAATCGCGCGCCTCTTAGGGTTAAAAGGGTTATAACCGTCACCGGTAATTTTTCACGGACTCTCTGATTTTAAAATTAGCAGACCTCAATTTAAGTATTCCTAGCTACAGGTCTGTTCGCAATTCATGACTTCTCATGAATTGTAACACCTGTATGACTTAATAGGTTACGGAAAACTTTCATCTATCTGAGCTAGAGATAACGTAGGAAATATGACAAAGGTGCTGAGACTGGTCAACCAACATGAGTCCATATATTCAACGGTTTATCTAGTGATAATCTAAAATGCTGTTGATATTTAATGAACATTGCATAGCCTGACACAACACCACATATCAAGAGAATGTGGCACGTTACTGATTTCCTGGGCTTAGACCACAAGTGTGACGGTGCTGAATGGGGACTAAGCCCATCTCCTGAGTGAAATAATCTGAAGATACAGACTGTTGACTTTTGGACTACGGTAGGTACCCATTAAAAACGTTGCTTACTTGTTATGTAGACTTATATAGACTTGGAAACTTCTAAATATTGTACATGTAAGTTGTACCAAATTGTCAGTTTCTTTATTATTATTATTATTATTATTATTATTATTATTATTATTATTATTATTATTATACTCCTTTTGAGTTTTCACATCAGCATTAGCTGATGGCCTTTCACTGGAGTCTGAGTGACAGCAAGTCTCTTCAGGTCTCCAGGACTCTTCTGAGTAATCTGACAGATTTCAGCAGTGCAGTGTTCTGAATGGTTTCAATCCTTCCTTTGATATCCAAACTTTCCAAACCCTTTTCTAATCCTTTTGGGACTGTTCCAAGTGCACCAACCACAATTGGTATCACTTTCACTTTCATGTTCCATAACTTTTTCAGTTCTCTGGCAAGGTCCAGATATTTGTCCATTTTTTTCATTTTCCTTTAGCTTCACCTTGTGATCTGCTGGCACTGCAAAATCCACCAGTTGAAAAGTTCTTTCTTTTTTGTTTATCAACGCTAGGTCTGGTCTTCTTGCTGGGATAAGGTGATCCGTCCCAGAGAATTTTATGCGTTTCGTTCTCAAGAACAGATTCTGGTTTATTATTATTATTATTATTATTATTATTATTATTATTATTTCAATACTCGTGTTCCTTAATTGTACGACTGTTATCATCTTGCAACGCCCTATGGTTAAAGGTGAGACCGTCCAAATCGTCCAAGATGAAATGGTAAAATGTAAATCCTGAATATCTGGTGTTAATTATCCGCCAAATTCTTATTTCTGTGGTTACCTCAGCTAAATAATGGACCATTCCGGTTTTATTATAAAGAAATAAAGGGAAGAAAAAGGACATGCTACACAGAAAAATATAAGAAAGAAGGAAAGAAAGAAAGAGAGGAATGGGTGCGCATAAGCGATAACACTAATCTGTTTCAACTGAACGTAATAAAAAGCTGAAAAGAAGGAAAGAAAGAAAGTGTGTGTGTCTGAGAAAGAGAGACTGGGAGACACAGAGAGACACAGAGAGAGTTAAATTAAGATTGCTATGTTTTTTACATATTGAACTATTTCGCAATAGCTCTTAAGTAAACATATCAAATGTTGTAATGATTGAATTGTCATACTGTGGTATATCCACATGTCCTGCTAGTTATTATTATTCTACCAGCGTTAGAAAATAAGACCATCCATGATTTTTCATTTCCTAAAAGAAGTGGGATTTTACTAAAAATATTAGTAATTATAGTTAAAATCTATACATATACATTTGTTTTCTATCAAACTATTGCTAAGAATACCAAACTTAGTCGGCATTAAATGACCCACCGAGGTTGATATGCCGTAAAACAACACAAATCTCTTCTTATTGCTGTTGTGTGGATAGTTTTAATTCTTCCTCTGATTTCCAATTCCTCCAGGGTTTGTTTTTTTTTTTCAAATCTTTGGGGACCGTTCCAAGATTATCAACTACAATTGGTATCACCTTTACCTACAGTTCTCTGGCAAGATTCGAGCATTTTTTTATCATTTCGTTTTCTTTCATTTTACTTTGTAGTCCGCCGTTACGTCAAAATATACTAGATGACAAGTTCTTTTTTCTTGTTAATTAACACTTGGTCTGATCTTTTGGTCAGTGATCTGTTTGTATTTCAAAATCTCAGAGAATTTATTAGTCTCATTCTTTAAGACAGATTCTGGTTTATGCATATACCATTTTGTACAACAAGTATTCTAGTTTAACTTTATACTGCTGTAATTTTCAAGATGGACTTCATTCTTCCGCTGATCCCTTGTTCCCCTAGTATTTTCCAAGCCTTTCGGGACCGTTCCAAGGGTACCAACTATAATTGATATTTTCATCATTTTCATGTTCCACAGCTTTCTCAGCGCTCTGGGGAGATCCAAACATTTTTCTATCTTTTCGCGTTCTTTTGTTTTTCAACGTATAGTCCACCAGAACGGCAAAATTCACTAGTCTGAATGGTTAAATTTTAATTGCTTGCACAGTTCCTAGTGGTTCATATTTCCTACCCAGTCATGTCTACTCTTGCATTCCTTTTGTGCAAATTTTCTGCATTCAATTATTTTTTGGCTAACTGTTTCATATATATATTTATCAACCCCTCCGCACGAGCAGGATGCGACACAAGGTCAATTTCTTAAGCGGATTTTAACAGGTTTGAATTCAGAGTCTTCCTTCTCCTGGACTGGTTACCTAGCCATGATTAAAGAGCCCGATCTACCTTGCTATTTATCCATAGCTGAAGGGAGAATTGGATTCATACCTTTCCCAAGGGTATTAGCGACATGTGAAATGCAAACAGCTACGTCCAGGAATTGAACTCGGGTCGGCGAGTCGATTTACCACGACTCTAACCATTATACCACGTGCCTCCATAAATGTTTCATATAATTTTTTTTTATTAGTAATTCTATGTTTTCAACGCCAATCTTAGAACCAAATGTGGCAAAGCATTAATTAATTTCGATTCTCACTAGTACGGCACTGTTGTATTGGATTACCTACCTCCCCTCTAGACCATAAAAGAATGGGTACGTCTGTTTTATGAATTAGCGGTTAGACAGCGGTATGTATATGAATTCCTTATCGAATGAATATACTATTACCAAGTATTCGACTTTGCCTCTTATTCACTATTAATACATATCTCCTACTTCTCTTTGTGTGTGAGTAATTGGCCGCCTTACTGACGACACAAAACACTCCATTGTATATTTGTGTCGAAATAATCTGAAACACGATGTGCGCGCGTGTGTGCGTGTGTGTGTGGGTGTGGGTGTGATACATAGCTTCTCGAGAATAGATATATTGATTTATTTGAAATTCTTGAGAAAAGATGAAATCTTTCTATATGAGATTTTCAATTTATGGCTAATACGAAACTATTCTGTTTCTGCTTAATTCAGTCCAATTGTTTGTCATTTTTTTGACAAAGGAGAATTCCGTTCTCTAAATAATTGTATAAATAGTCATGAATGAATGACTGTGGTTTTTTCGGCTTTTGTCTTTATTTACTTGTGAATGAATGTCAGCAGAATAAAGCAACACCCGTCACAGCCGGTTGATTAAAACACAAAACATTTCTTTTTTTTACTGTTGACTCCCTGATCTTTCGTAGATAATGTTACAGTCGACAGTTCATCGGATTTCAAAATATAATAAAATAAACTATAAACACATCTCAATAATAGACAGGAAATTTGCTGATTCACGTCATTTTACGCAGACATCCATAAATATATTGTAAATTTTATGAGGATTTTATTAGCAATAGAAAAAGTGCCCCATCACTTCGATCAAAATCTTTATCTCAGGTCATTTTTCTAGTAAATTAAAATATCGAATTTCTTTGGTGGAAACATCGCCTTGGAGCAGTGGTTTATTAAGCTTACAACTCAGTGATATTTTATGGATGTGTCTTCTTGAATATATTCCAATATAAATATAGTTGGTTGGTTGGTTAGTTGGTTGGTTGGTTGGATTTTACGGCATGTCAACCTATTGGGTCATTTTTATGCCGAAGACGTTTTTGATTTATTCATTCTTGATGGGTACTCATTTTTTTCTTAAACTCAATTTTTTAACACATTTTTAAGCCTCATCTTTACGATTTAATCCATAGATGGGACCTTAACAGATAGTACCACTCCGGGTCAGAGTGGACCTGGAATTAATGGTAATAAAGGGGTACTTCAGATTCCCCAGAGTTTAATGTCATACCCAGGACATTAGGACCCACAGTTACCGCTTTCTAGCACATATATGATAAAAGGGTTGGGGATTGACATTAGGGTAATAGGGTTGGGGCAATCATATAGGTGTTGGGGCTTGACATGGCCAGCCGATTGATCAGAGGAGGCCTCTCCGCCCACACTTCGAGCCTAAGTAAGGGAGTGTACTAACTAAGTGGAGTGTACATAAATATGCTAATGATTTCGAATATCACTAGGTGCTCTATAATTTTCACCTTGTGCCATACTAAGTAGAAAAATGATTTCGAAATTGTGGCTTTAAGCAGTGAATTAGTACTGCAAGTAAAAAATGAAAAACTAAACTTCCCGGGTTCTCAGCGCGACATCTGAGGCGATGATTGATAGGGACGGATGGTGAGAGAGAGGGGAGGGAGAAAAAGAGAGTCATGGATATCCATGCTGCCAGAGGGAGATGATGATGATGATGATGGTTGTGATGATGAAGTATGTATGAAAAATATCCAACCGTTTAATATTAATTAAAATATAGTCTACCTCGAGTAATAGCGCTCGCTGTGTAATAGTTATAGTTGTAGGAAATGGAGACTAAGGTCCAAGTTCAAATCCTGAACGAGGCTAGTGGCATTTATGTTAGCGTTAATACCCTTGGGAAAGGTAGGCATTCAACTATTCTCCATCCAGCTAAGCATGAATAGTAGGGCTGACTGGACCCTTAACCTAACTCTGGCAACCGGTCTAGTAGATAATGATAATGATGATGATGATGCTACAACTTGTCAATAAGCAAGAGCGCAGGGTTCAGTGATTTCATGCCTTTCCCGAGGTTTAAAAGTTGAAGTGAACAGAGAATTGTACCTCTTAGGAATGACAGAGGATTAAGAATATATGTATGTATGTAAGTATGGCACGATCATAACTCTTGGAAGGGGTATAAGGATTGCTTAAAAAGCATATCCTGACAATTGGGAAAAGCTGGCATTGAAAAGGACTGACTGGAGAATTCATGTGGATGATGGCTGTGCCAATTTTGAGAGTGACAGAATTGAGCATGAAAACCTCAAGCATCAAATTTGAAAGGGATGTACCTGTCATATTGGAGAGAACACGGAGGGTTCGAAATGTCAAATATGTGGTCGGATTCTGCTTTCTAAGGCTGGATATGTCAATCAAAGGAAATATCAACAGGGATAATTCATGCACACCCCAGGAACAAAAAAATGTGTCTTGTGCAATCTGTAACAAAGTCTGTAAGTCGATTTCAGGCCTTAAGAAATATATGGTGGTGCATAAAATCATCTGAGATATTCGATCCAGTGGGAAGGACGCCCTTCCTATGTCATATTCGCATCAAAATTTGTAAATCTGAAGTGGGATTGATGATTTACTTGAGGTTTGATGAGAGGAAAGGTTCTGGTGGTGGAGTTGTAGGATTATGAGGGACGGTAGTGATCTGTAAAGATCACCCTATTGTTATATATATATATATATATATATATATATATATATGTGTGTGTGTGTGTGTGTGTGTGTGTGTGTGTATTAATGTATCCGTCTCAGAAAAGGACACTTTGATGTAAAACCTGCGTCTTCAATAATATCTATTAATGTAGCTTGACCCTTCTCTTTGGATACATATTATTGAATTCACGTCAATATCTTTCGGAACAACACGAATCCATCCCCCAACCCCCGTTATTGGTAAGTAGTAGGGCAGACTGAGTTATTTAGCCTTGGTCTGAAAAGTCTAATAAAAATAAATCTCTGAATTCAAAACTAGCTTTACTCAGCTTATTTACCTTGTGTCACATCCTGCTTATGGCGGAAGAGGTGGTAAATGTATATATTTTTTTCCAACCCCTCCGCACAAGCAGGATGCAACACAAGGTCAATCTCTTAAGCGGAGTTTAACAAGTTTGAATTCAGAGTTTTTCCTTCTCCTAGACTGGTTACCTAGCCATGGTTAAAGGGCCCAGTCTGCCCTGCTATTTACCCATAGCTGGAGGGAGAACTGGATTCATATCTTTCCCAAGGGTATTAGCTCTAAGTGAAATGCCAACAGTTCCGTCCAGGAATTGAACTCGCGTTGACGAGTTCATTTCCTACGACTCTAACCATTAGACCACGCGCCTCATAAATGTATATATATGTTATTGAAGATTATCTCTAATATGAAATTCAAGTATGTAAATCCTGATTATCTTTTGTTGCTTATACGCCGATTTCTTATTTCTTATCAATATCGTCACCTCAGCTAAACAATGGACCATTCTATTTTTATTATAAAAAAAGAAAGGGAAGAAAAAGTACATGCTACACAGAAACAATATAATAAGAAAGAAAGAAAGTAGGGGAAAGATAGAGAAAGGGGTGAGCGTGCGGAAGAGGTAACGTTAATTTGTTTCAATTGAACATAATTAAAACCTAAAAAGAAGGAAAGGCAGACAAATGTGAGAGAGTTAAATAAAGATTGTTATACTTTTTATATATTGAACTACGTGGCAATTGCTCTTAAGTAAACGTTATAATAAATAAATCATTACACTGTGGTATATTCACAGGTTCTGCTAGTTAATGATAAAAACTAAGAATATTTCAAGCAGAAAAAATGAGAGAGTTAAATAAAGATTGTTATACTTTTTACATATTGAACTATTTAGCAATAGCTCTTAAGTAAACATATCAAACATTGTAAGTATTAAATTAGTCATACTTTGGTATATCCACAGGTTCTTCTAGTATTTGAATAATGTGTAACATAAAGCAAGAATAAAAGAATAATATTAGAGATCAATAACACGAAGTAATTATTTATTTATCAAACCTGGTTTTGGTAAAACCAGTATGCAAATTAACCCCACCATAGATTATGTAAACTTGTATTTCTTAGTGATATATAACACATGGTTTTAAACACACTAATAACATGGGTTGTTTTGAGGCAAATCTAACTCAGATTGATGAAATCTCCGTTATGACGTAGTAGTTGACAATAGTTTTAATTAATAGAGCTGAATGTGTCTCTCTTACTGCTTGGGTCACGGAGCAAAAATTATATTATGAAAAAATAACGAAGAAGATTTAAAATGAAAGCATAATAGATTATTTTAGGATAGTTGAATGAATGTTGATTCTTCAAGAATCCATCTTCAAATATTCCACATAGTAGCATCTGAGGATGAGTCCCTGAGGAATTAACATTTCCATAAGTCTCTTAAAATAGACTATTATGCTTCAGTCTAAATCTTCCCGTTATCTTGTTTGTCTTTTATTACAATCATCTTCTTGTTTCAGTAATTGAAATCGAAGGGTGCAACTGACCGGCAAAACTAAGTGACTTGTAATTGGTATTTCTTAGACATTCAGTGTGCTTAAAGTTTAATGTAAGATTCTAAACAGGTTCCAAGACATTAACCCCCTGTCGTCTGGGGCGTTAGAATACACCGACTGCACCTCTTCAGATGGATAAGAGTTCTGACGGCCGTGGGTGGCGACCCGTGATGCTTAAGGATGGAACCCAGGTGGATGAGTAATCCATGACATGCAACACACCACTTTGGCCCTTATTTGCTAGACGGCCCCCTCCGATCAATCAGCCGGTCACATCAAGTCCTAGCACCTACATGATTGCCCCAACTCTATTGCGCTTATGGCGAGCCCCAAAACTTTTTATCATATGGGTGCTAGAAGGCGGTGGCTGAGGGTCTTCGTGTCCTGGGAATTACGTAAAACTCTTTCTGATAATGAGGTTCCAGTTATGGAGGTTTGGGAAATGTGGAGAACCACTTCATGACCATTGCTCCAAGGTCCACTCTGACCCGGAGTGGTAGTACCGGTTAGGGTCCCATCTATGGGTTAAATAGAAAAATGTGTTTATAAAAAAATGTGTATCCATAAAGACTGAATTTATTTCTAAACTTTGTCGGCATTAAATGACCCACTGAGTTTGATATGCCGTAAAACAAAACAAAGCAAAGCAAGACATTAAGATAAAGGAATGAAAAGCCATTGTATAATAACAATACCGAGGATTATCAACAAGAAATGATTATGTTAATTTTAGATTAAAACAGTTTTAGGTCCTGAATATAATTTGTGTGATTGGAGGTAAGTGGCCGTATAGCTTTTTGTGTGGTGTTGTTTCTAGGATTTGTTCTGGACAGCATGTAGCATCCTTGTGTAGTTCCTATCTAGGTTCTTTCTTTCTTTTCTTTTTTTTTATTATCTTCAGTTTATCACATAGGTCAGATAAAAAGAGGTGAAGTCACTCTTATTGTAATTACTAATCAGGCAAAAGATGCAATGGCTGCTATATCTCTTAACAATAATGACAAAAAAAAGAGAAAAAAAGAAAGTTTTTCCTTGATTGCATATTAGGTGGGGGGTGATAGAACTGTAACTTTTCTCATGTGCCAAAAGTTTCATATAAACATAAGAAATTACCACACAAAAAGTCGCCATTTTTTCGCCAACCCCACCAAATTTGGAGAGCTAAAGATCGACATAACTCCGCCAATTTTTGGAATTGGAAGCTCAAATTTTGGGGATTGTCTAACATTAATATAATCCACATCTGGAGATAATTTCAGAAAAATTGAAGGTGGGTGACAATTGTACTTTTTTCTTGATGATTTGACATGGAATTACTCTGAGATGAATCTTAAAAGGAAATGTTATCAGATTACAGCCTCATCTCTTGAATTGGGCTTCTGTTTCAATATCCATCATGTTATTGGAGCTTAGAATATGCTAATAAGTTAATGCTAATATATTAATATATAATATATTAATATATACCCCACTCCAGAAAAGGATGTCCTGGGTATGACACTAAACTGTATCTGATGGTGAGGCTCTAGTTCTGGAGCTCTACTGAATGTGGAGTACCCTTCATTGCCATTACTCCCAAGTCCCCTCTGACCCAGAGTGGTAGCATCTTTGCCTTTGTTTGAGGAAATAAATTTAAAGCAGTATATCGGAGGTAACGGTGGTGATGGGGGATATTTTCAATTTTCATTCTAGCTATGATATCTTATTCATTTCATCTTAGTTAAATAAAATGACAACCTTTTCTCTTTTAAGTATTGAAATTGCTAAATTTTCTAACCAATTTCTGGGCCAAATGTTACGAAAACGAGGATTATTTCGTGCATTTCAACCGACGATCTTTGATGCTATTTCCTCAAACAATGGTGGAAGAAAGAGATCTAGTTTTTGATATCAGTATTATTACAATTATTATACAGACATATAATTTTTAATGTTTGAGAGAATTTGATATTTCAAAAAAGTGAAAAATCAACCTGCCCTATTGCACACAACCCAAAACAGAAAAGAACGGTGTCCGTTACACTTCTGTGTATTTGCACACACACACACACACACCCTGCTGTAATGGACGAACAAGCCTTGGCTTTGACTCTGATACCTCTCACCTTTTGGTAATTTCAACAAGATCATTTGCCGGCCATGTTTGTACTCAATGCCATCAAATATAAAGCACACACATACACACACACTCAAACGTACACTTAGACACACACACACACACACACACGCACACACACATGAGAAAAGAAGAAGAAAAGAATGTAGATAAAAAATAGACTAAAATGGAAAGGGGTTGGTGGAAAGGATCGTGGAGAAAGATATTTACTGTTAAATGTTTCGCCCAAAAGAATTGGTTGGCATCGCAATGTTTACATTTGGAGTCGCAGAACTTTGGCGCTGATAAATAAAGGCATACGAAGAACGATTAGTTTTTCTTATGGGTTTTCTCTTTTTGAAAAGAGCCATGCAAGTTAATGTGTCAGTACGGCCTTTTTTTTCTTTTTCGGTTAGGGTGCACGTGTGTTGTTACTTGAAGCTGAGAAAATGGGCGTGCGTGCGTGTGTGTGTGAGCGCATGTGTGCACTTGCGTATGTGTGTGTGTGCGCGCGCGTGTATGTGTGTGTGCACGCGTATGCGCACATGTGTTCACATGTGTGTGTGTGTGTGTGTGTGTGTGTGTGTGCATTAATCCAATGTTCGGTTCCTCGTTACAATCTCAGAATGTAAAAAAAAAAAAAGTGGATTCCCACACACATACACATACACACATATACACACCCATACTTGCGCGCATACACACACACACACACACACACACACACACATACACGCACACATGCATACACACCATACGCACATATACACACCCACACTTGTGCGCGCACACACACATACACACATACACACACATACACATACACACCATATACACACACTTTGTGCGCACACACACACACACACACACATACACATACACACACATATACACACCCACACTTGCGCACACACACATACATACACACATACACACATACACACACACATACACACACACACACACTTGCGCGCACTACACACACATACACATACAAACACATATACACACCCACACTTGTGCGCACACACACATACGCACACACATACACACATATACACACTCACACTTGTACGCACACACACATACACACATATACACACACACACACACACACACACACATACACATACACACACAGAGGATGATGATGAGTAAAACCCATTATAAAATCAGAAGAGTATATTTACATTTAAAAAAAAAGAATGTTAAGAAACGTTACAGAGTAACATCAATGCGATACATTCATTTTCAGAATTCAACGATACACACTTTGCTTCAACATGAATCTTCCGAAAAGTGAACGTTTTACGCCATTAATTCTTCGGTTAAATCCAATCCGGTCGAAACCGGAAGTTCGATATATCTACATACTAGGTATTTACTAAGTACTCCACGTGTACGGGTTAGGCACAAGGCCCTATTAATGTGGAACCCACCCACAAGCCGTGACTTATGTGTAGCAGGTTCAAAAATGCGTTGATCCCGTCGGCATTTCCTCTCAAGGGGGACGCCTCATGCACTGAGCAATAAACCCAGTCCTGCCCCTTTAAATCAAGGAACAGTGGCCCCCTGTGATCAATGATGTAAACTTGTAAGATCCAGCTGCCGAAGTTCACTGGACCCCGGTCGAAACCGGAGTTAGACATGTGAGATATATCTACATACTAATAACATGCAATTGTATTTATATATACAACAAAATAGCGGTTTACAAAGTTAACGAGAAAGCTAATTTGCATATTGATATTAAAAAATTAATTTTGATAAATATGTCCTAAGTATTATTGATTTCTAATTGTTTGGGTTTATCTGAATGAATATGAGCAACAATCTCGGGGATAAATCTTAAAAGAAATCCATTAACAAGAAGAAATAACTGTCATCATCATATCGCACAATTAGCACGGATATCCATGACAATCTCTCGACAACCTTCCCTATCATTCATCGTCTCAGGTTGGTCAATGTACGTCCTTGGTGGGCAGTCCACACTAGCACGTCCATGTGTTGGCTTCCACAGGAGAACGTCGCTTATGAACTCGTCCTTACTTCTCCAACAGTGTCCAGCATGCCTTGTCCTCCTCACTCAGATGGTTTGTGAGATGGGGGTGCAGGTGGTTATATAGCTGTTTCCCTGTGGGGTGCTGTTTCCAGGATTTGTTCAAGACCGCACGTAGCATTCTTGTGCAGCTCCCATCTAGCTTATTCTCAAGGTACCTCCTTAGGGTCCAAGTGGTGCAGCCATACAGCAGTACTGATATAACCACAGCATGGAAGAATTGTGGCTTTAACTTGTCAGTGAGATCGGATTTCCATATGACTGATAATTTGTTTGTGGCCGACCATGCCTTTCCTATTCGTGTATTAACATCGCCTTCTGTGGATGAGATATTACTACCTAGGTATGTGAATTGTTCTACTGGCTTTAAA
Source organism: Doryteuthis pealeii (assembly GCA_023376005.1). Classification (NCBI taxonomy): domain Eukaryota; kingdom Metazoa; phylum Mollusca; class Cephalopoda; order Myopsida; family Loliginidae; genus Doryteuthis; species Doryteuthis pealeii. The sequence continues at coordinate 63,871,357 of CM042145.1, read as the reverse complement.
GGCTTACTGTTCAGTGTAGAGATGTCTCCTTTCTTTTTGAGACACATGAACTCAGTTTTATCGGAGTTTACGCTGAGGCTGATATTCTTTGCTGCTTTCTCCAGGTTATGCAGTAATGACTCGGCCTGTGTATCTGCAAGAAGTGCAAGGTCATCAGCGTAATCTGCATCTGTGACAGTCTGTGCGGGATATCGCCTACTTCTTGCCTTTTTAACAGTGAAACCTTTTTCTTTTATGGTATCTAATGATGTTTGGAGTACATAGTATAGGCATATTATAAATATATATGGTGCTAATGTATCTCCTTGTAGGACTCCAGCGGCGATGTCAAAGAAATCTGTGTCACCATCAGGTGAGTGTACCATTGCTTTAGTGTCTTTGTAGAGCAACCGTTTCTTTGAGGAGACCGTGTGCTAGTAGTATTTGTTCCATTTCCCCTCTGTGCATGGAATCAAATGCCTTGGAGAAATCTACGATTAGTCGCGTTGCCTCTAGATTCTTTGCTCGAACCCCTTCTATGATCCGTGGAATCGTCAGGATCTGAGAGGTTGTGGATCGATTCCTGCGGAATCTTATATTTAAAGCTATCTTATCTTCTTTTATATTCTAAATTCACCCTTTCTATTAAACCTCTTTCCAATATTTCAACATATTTTTCAGCAACTAGATTTGTCTCTTTTCTGTTTATTATTATTATTATTATTATTATTATTATTATTATTATTTCTGTTTTTTTCACACCAGCGTTAAGTGATGGACATTTGTATAATTTTGAGTGACAACAAGTCCCCTCGGGTCTCCAGGACTCGTCTGAATATTGTGGCCGATTACAACAATTCGTCCCCGGATTTACAATTCCTCCAAACCCTTGGGAACCGTTTTTAGGATTCTTTCATGTTCCCATGATGGCACACAAACACATCACACCTGATTATGGCACTTCAAAGTGCCGAATGTAGTTGGGATAAAAACTTTGGTGGACTAATCCACGGATTCCATCCAAATGTAAAAAAATTGGCCAGAAAGCTCGAAAAGATAGTTAATAAAATTGTTAAACACGAGACGTGTCTTTTGTTTAATTCTACACACACACACACACACACACATATATATATATATATATATATATATATATATATATATATAAGTAAAGTCGTCGGGGCCGGCCTAAAGTCGGTATCAACCAAACGGCGAGGGAGTCTATCCCCTTTTCACTAGCGCTAGACCAAGGAGATTGTTTTTTGCGCCTGAGGTGGAGCGCCACACCTACCATCAGCTCCTTACTTTACCGCACAGATCACTGTGCTACTCATACGCTGAGTTGGCGAGGACCGGGATCGAACTAGGAACCTTGTGGTTTCTAGCCGAACGCTCTGCCGACTGAGCTAACCCGGTCCCTATGTATGTTATGTTCTTGTGAACGTTGTCTGTTTGGTCTTTTGAAGCATTGGAAAAAAGAACAAAAACAACAAAAAAACAGAACAAAAATCAGAATGTTTATATATTCAACCGTTGCTCTGTTCCTGGTTTAATCTATTCCGATATTTCGGGTGAACATTCACTCTTTATCAAGGTATATATATACGTAGCCTACACCTATTATTTCATTAAGTTTCGTCTATTCTGTATCGTATATAATTTGTTCTTATGACGTTATTCTAGGTTGTTATCAATAGTTACTTAGTTTTTCTCTTTATCTTTTCCTGCACAGCAATCATCATATCATCTTGTACGTAATTTCTATAGTTTTCTTCTGAAGTTTCCATTTTTTTTCTTCTCATTTTTGTTTATCGACTTTAGGATTTCCTGTTGTTATTTTTGTTATTGTTTCTTTAATCATTATTTATTTGCTCTATTTCGTATATTCCTCAAGTCATTGAATTGTCGCATCTACACAATTCTCAATGCTGGCGAGTTCTCTTCCTCTTTCTCTATTTTAAACATATAGTCTGTTCATACCACCCCTTGGGTATCAGGCATTGTGTATCGTCTGTTATTTCTTGTTCTGTTTTCTTGGTTTTTAAGCTCCTCTTTTGTTCAATTTAGGAAGGACTCGAAGTACCTTACTATGGAAACAAAATTATTTCGTTCTCTATACCCATAAGATTATTTTAAGTGTTCTGCTTCCATCCATATTTCGCTATTATGTGTCGTTTTTTGTTGATTTACTTATATAAAAGCATGAACATTTTAGTAACAGACATATAGATAGATATATAGATACATGGCAATAGCATAATCTTTACAGATCATTGCCGTCCCTCACAATCCCACAACTCCATCACCAGAACCCTTCCTTGCATGAGCCCTCAAATGACTCATCAAACCTGCTGCAGATCTACAAAGTTTGACGCAAATATGACATTGAAAAGACTTCTTCCCCGTTGAATGAGATGATTCAGATGAATCAGATGAGTCAGATGATAAAATTTGATGCTTATGCACCACCATATGTCTCTTAAGACCAGAAGCCGACTTACAGACCTTGCCACATATAGCACAAGACACATTATTTACTCCTGGAATCTGCATGGATTGACCCAGGTGAGATTTCCTATGATTGACATAGCCAGCCCTCGAAAGCAAAACTCGACCACATGTCAGACACTTCCAACCCTCCATGTTCTCTCCAATATGACAGGTGTAACCCTTTCGAAGTTGACGCTTTAGGTTTTCATGCACGATTCTTTCACTCTCATAACTGGTAATCGTGCATATAGATACATACATACATACATACATACATAAGGAGAGGTTGAAATAGATGGATAGAAATACAGATGTGACTAGTCTCAAATAGATAAATAAATAGATGTGAACAGTCTCAAATAGATAGATAGATAGATAGATAGATAGATAGATAGATAGATGTCGTATTTTTAATGTTCTGTTTGTTGAGAGGGGTCTTGTGTTTTCTTTCCTTCATTCATCTATTTCTGATGAGGTAAAATTGATCTTAAATCTTCTTCGTCCATCCTTTCACCACTTTCATTTTTCACTTCTTCACATTTCCTTCCTCTCTCGTCTTCACATTTCATTTCTCTCTTCTTTAAATATCCTTTCTCTCCTTTTCACATTTCCTTTCTCTCTTATTTACATTTCTATTCTGTTTTCTTCCCTTCTTTTTCTTTCCTCTTCATATTACCTGTCTCTCTTCCTCATATTTCCTTTCTTTCTTCTTTTCACATTTCCTTTTTCTCTCTTCTTTTCACATTTCCTTTCTCTCTTCCTCATATTAAGGGTCTCTCTTCCTCACATTTACTTTCTCTCTTCTCTTCACATTTCCTTTCTCTCTTCCTCATATTTCATTTTCTCTTCTTTTCACGTTTCCTTTCTCTCTTCCTCATATTCCCTTTCTCTTTTTTTTCACATTTCCTTTCTCTCTTTTCTTCACATTTCCTTTCTCTCTTCTTTTCACATTTCCTTTCTCTCTTCTTTACATTTCCTTTCACTCTTCTTCATATTACCTGTCTCTCTTCCTTACATTTCCTTTCTCTCTTTTTTTCATTTCCTTTCCCTTTCTTTACATTTCTTTCTTTTCCTCCTTTCTCTTTCTTCTTTCTTTTTCTTTCTCTTTCTTTTCACATTTCCTTTCTCTACATTTCCTTTCTCTCTTCTCATATTTCCTTTCTCTCTTCTTTTCACATTTCCTTTTTTTCTTCTCATATTTCTTTCTCTCTTCATCAATTTCCTTTCTCTCTCTTTACATTTCCTTTTCTTCTTTACATTTCTTTCTTTCTTTCTCTTTCTTCTCTTCTTCTTCATTCTCTCTTCTTTCACATTTCCTTTCTCTCTTCTTCACATTTCTTTCTCTCTCTCCTTTTCTTTTCTTTCACATTTCCCTTTCTCTTCTTTACATTTTTTTCTCTTTTCCACATTTCCTTTCCCTCTTCTTCTTCTTTCTCTCTTTTCACATTTCCTTTCTCTGTTCTTTTCACATTTCCTCTCTCTCTCTTCTCTTCACATTTCTTTCTCTCTTCTTTTCACATTTCCTTTCTCTCTTCTTTACATTTCCTTTCTCTTCCTCATATTACCTGTCTCTCTTCCTCACATTTCCTTTCTCTCTTCTTTCTTTTTTCCTTTTTTCACATTTCCTTTCTTCTTCTTTCCTTTCACATTTCCTTTCTCTCTTCTTTCTTTTCTTCTTTCTTTCTTTCTTCTCTTCTCTTTTCTTTTCTCTTCTTTCCATTTCCTTTTCTTTTCTTTTCACATTTCCTTTCTCTCTTCTGACCATTTCTTTTCTTTCATCTTCAAATTTCTTTTCTTTCTTATTAACATTTCCTTTCGCTCTTCTTTTCACATTTCCTTTCTCTCTTCTTTTCACATTTCCTTTCTCTCTTCTCTTCAAATTTTCTTTCTTTCTTCTCTTTGTCATTGCACGATTTACGCAATCATTTTTCGGTTGTTTTCGCTCTTTATAAAACCATAACCATTACGTAAGAAGTTTTCGCCCGGAAGGAGACAAGTAACAGCAGCAAAAGCAGAAAGAAATGGAAAAAGAAAAGTAAGGTGATTAAAAAAAAACAACCAGGCTTTTATTTTG
>CM042145.1:63829314-63859314 GCA_023376005.1 Doryteuthis pealeii | reverse complement strand
TGATTTAGCTCTAACTCTTTTTTTTTCTTTCTTTCATTCTTTTCATCTTTTCAAATCAAATTATGTTGTTGTTGTTGTTGTTGTTGTTTGTTGTTTGTTTGTTTGTTTGTTTGTTTTGTTGCTTTTGGGGGGTTGGGAGTTGTAATCAACTGTAGTTTGTTTATGTATTTCGTCTTTAACTTCTATAATGGTCTGCATATATCTTCCTATTATTCCAGCTTTTGTGAAATTCTTTGTTTGTTGTTGGCCAGATTCTTCCCTGTTTTTTATTTGAATGATTTATAATTGATAATTGATGGTCTTTATTTCAGGGTTTTGTTTCAAGTGAGATCAAGTGACCTGCCTTAAAATAATTCAACTAGTTTTGGAAAAGTACAGTCAGATATTGTTTCATTTCCTTCATTGAAAACTGGATAATTATCATAAATAAATGGAGTGACAAAAGTTCAAATACAATATTTTCAGGGGAGACTCATTATCCTCACTACTATTTATTAATCATAGATTGATTGGTTGATTAATTTTAACGACGTGAACATTCGTCTATGGTTATTTTATGATAAAACATTCATGATTACATATATGTATTTAGCCTCATCCCAGCCCACAAGAGCAGGATGCACCACAAGGTCAATTTTTCAGCGGATTTTAACAGGTTTGAATTGAGTTTTCCTTCTCCATGACCGGTTTCCATATCACCGTTAAGGAGCCCATTCTGTCCTTCTGTGGTGGAGGAATCTGTTTTTTTTTTATTATTATTATAAAACCATTGCACGTTCGGTTTTCCGGTTAACGCCGGGGGTCCAGCGAGTTTCGGCCGCTGGACTTATCGAGTTTAATAATAGCGTCGATCCCAGGGAGCTATCCCCCCAGGCAACGACGCAATTTTTTGTTCTTTCCCACCCATGAGCTTCGGCTTGTGGGTGGGCCCACATTAAAACGAGGCCTTGTGCCCAGTCCATACAAATGGGATATGCGACAAATATATTCTGGGGTGGAGGAATAATTGGATACATACCTTTCCTATGAGAGGGGTCCTATTGGGGTGTAAGTATTAGCAAGCTATTCTAGTAGATCCAATACTACTAAATAGCGAGTTACACCCTCGCTGGATGTCCTGTACTAACGACCTTGCGTCACATCCTACCTATAGCGCTATTGGAAATGCAAACAATCTCGTCCAAGATTTGAACTCGCGTCGCCGTGTTCATTTCCAACAACGATAATCGTTACACCTTGAGTGTCTCCTTAACAACATGTTTGTGCAGTTGTTTCCTAAGATACACGGTCCTATCAAATACGAATAATTTTAAACATATCTATTTGACTCATAAATGGAACCCGAACAGGTACTATCGCTCCCGGATACAGTAAGCGTATACCAAACCAAACTTTTAGATTGGGTTTGGTAATTTAGATTATTTAGATTATTCGGGCTATTGTCCTCATCTTTATGGGTATATACACCCGTATTAAAAAGTATATGCAAGTATTAAGTATATTTAACCTCGCATAACACTTATACCCTGTCATGGTTAACGGAATGAAAAGCCCGTTAAGGCTCCTGATTAGAACTTGAAGGCACCCAAGTTCGACAAGAAGATACCCGAGATCGAAGAGAAGGTTTCCAAGTTCGAGGTTTCTGAGTTCTAGAAGGTTCGACAACAAACACCTGAAGAAGGCCGGAGGGCACATCGTCCAAAACGATGTGTATATAACAATAAAGATGTAGACAATAGTCCGAATAATACAAATAATACAAGTAGAGACCCCCCTCCGATCAATCGGCTGGTCCCGTCAATCCCTAGCACTTATATGATTGTCCCAACTCTATTAACCTCAAATCAAGCCCCAATCATTTTTATTATATTTGTGCTAGAAGGCGGTAGCTGAGGGACTTAGTGCCCTGGGTATGACGTTAAACTCTATCTGATGTCAAAGTTCCAATTCAGGTGTTCTGGGGAATGTGGAGTACCCCTTCATCCCTATTGCTCCCAGTTCTACTTTGAACCGGAGTGGTAGTACCTGTTTGGGTCCCATCTATGGGTTAAATAGAAAAAATGAGTTTGAAAAAATCTGTTTAAAAGAATTGAGTGCCTATGAAGAACGAATATAACAAAACGTTTTCGGTATAAAATAAACCAATAAGGGTTGTCATACCGTAAAATCCAACCAACCATTAAACTTCCTTACCATTCCACCACGGTAACCGCCCGTTCTTGTGGTGTTCATTTGTTCACATAGTGGAAGATTTTTAAAAAATCATGTGTCTAATTTCAATAGCTTCAATGGCAAACACCCATTTAAAATGCTGAGTTGTAATTTATGGCATTAATGTCATAGAATGATACAAAGAGAAAATAAATCTTATTTACTTGCACGTAAATATTTCCCCGTCAGTTTTGATAATAATCTATTTATTTGCCTTCATTTAACAGGGTGACTCAAAAAAAAAAAAAAAACAGAACCCAAATGAATTTTATTTAATCTTATCTGCATCTATAAAGTTGCAAGACTTAAACTTCAGTCCTTGTACAATCATTCCTCAAAGTTTCCGTTATCTTGGTTGCTTTGTTTGTGTGCTCCAAATGAACACTGCGGCGTTGGAGGCAAACTTGCACACGTCACGCAAAATTGTCAATCACGCGAACACATTCCTCTTTTGGGATTTTTCTGATTTTTGCTGTAATTGATGCGTTTAGTTCACCAATTGTTTGGGGGTTGTTCTGATTCAAAAATCCTGCTTTTTGATGGAGCACGGGGACATCGAAACTCTCTCCGAAAATTGGCTTGCATTCCACTGTATGATCTTTTGGTGAAATAGGCTTCCACGCAGAATGTTTTTTTCCTTGATTTACCATGACATATTGGGGAAAATTATTTTAAGCACCAAGTTGACTGTATATTCTGAAAGAAAAAAAGAAAATTAACAGTTTTATTATAAAATTTGTGGGTTCTGTTTTGGGGGATCACCCTGTATTACTCTTATCTTAGTCTGGCAAAAGATGTGTAAAACTGAGCGAATATAGAACACCATATTATCATGATGATGTCATCATCATCATCATCTTCATCTCACACGAACAATCCCTATCATTCCTGGTCCTCATAGCATCCAGTACCCGCACAGAGCCGGTCAATGTAGGTGTTTGCTGGACGGCCCACACTGACGTGCCCATGTGCTGGTTTCCGTTGGAGAACGTCACTTATGAGTTCGCCCCTGCTTCTCCAGCAATGTTCATCATGTCTTGTTCGTCTAATGGATGATTTTGTGTAATAGGGACACGCGGCCGAACAGCTGCTTTCTTGTGAGGTGTTGTTTCCATGATTTGTTTAAGATCACATTCATTTCCTTACTCTTAACTCATATATATATATATATCAGACGAACCTACTATTAGTTTCGCTTAATGCTCTTCAGGGCTAAGATCTGACCAATAGATTATTTTTTGTTGGTACGACTATCTTGGTCTTTTCTTTTTTCAAAAAATTTTTTCTCCCCGGTTGATGTTTGTTAGTATATTTTTACAAAAAGAGTCAGATCTTAGCCCTGAAGAGCATTAAGCGAAACTAATAGTAGGTTCGTCTGACTCATTAGATTTATCTTTATTATTTGCTCTACTTAGGTATTGAGCACTTTTTACTTATTAGCTATTCTCCTAGCGGTTATATGAATATATATATATATATATTATTGCTGTAAATAGACCTCTTAACAAATTCATTATAAGGAGAAAAATAAGAACTAAATATTTTTCTTCTTTGTTATACTATAGAAGGGGGTAAAGGGAGAGTAAAAACGGGTTGTCAGCTGACATGTTTCGATCCTCACTCAACAGAGCTAAATATCGAGGATAATAAAAATAAAATAGAATAGGTCAAGTACAAGTACAAGTACAAGTAAAGGGAGTGCTTACTTGGTTTGAATGTCATCAACATTTAAATTGTCTCCCTGTTTTGAGGTGTGGAAAAGGAGAAGAAAAGAGAAATTGTCTTATTCTTTGCCTTTTTTTTTTTGTACTTGACCTATTCTATTTTATTTTTATTATCCTCGATATTTAGCTCTGTTGAGTGAGGATCGAAACATGTCAGCTGACAACCCGTTTTTACTCTCCCTTTACCCCCTTCTATAGTATAACAAAGAAGAAAAATATTTAGTTCTTATTTTTCTCCTTATAATGAATTTGTTAAGAGGTCTATTTACAGCAATAATAAAATTTTGTACCCCCCAAAAAAATTATATATATATAATATATATATATATATATATATATCTATATACATATATATACATATAAATTGTTTTTTCTTTTGGCCAAATACTGTACCAATAGATTTTTTTTGTACAACTATCTTGGTCTTTTCTTTTTTTTTCAAAAATTTTTTTCTCCCCGGTTGATGTTTGGTAGTATATTTTTACAATCAAACTATTTGCTGGTTTTTTCTCACCGTGAGGATTTACCAACACGCTTGGTATATATATATATATATATATACGTTTTTTAAAAGCAAGTGTTATAATAATTCCAACTTCAGTTTCATGCCGGAGCAATTTATCAGGGAATAATCACTTTTTCCAGTCATCTACTCTTATTAACATCCCGGCTGTATCCATTCTCAAGTACGTGGGTGTACCACCCTACGTAATTCCAGAACCTACCTGGCTCAGTCTATGTTTATTTAAATGTCTACATTTGTTTGTTAACTCAGATCGCGAGTTCAATATCTTCCCTGGGTCTCTGCATTCTGCTATTTTTAATTTCTCATTTAAACACAGCATACAGGGTCTTTCATTTCCTTCATGTGAAGGTGCCCTTTTAACACTCGCTTTTAAAAAAACGTATATTTAGTTATTTTTATTGAGCACTCTTTAACTCGATTTTATTAACCCAGAAGTAAATTTATTTACTTCGTGGATGGGCAAAAATCCGTAATATATATATATATATATATATATATTTAAAAAAAAACCTTTTTGACTGATGAGGTCCGTATGAATTCGGACGAAACGTTTCGACTCTCTGATTTGTTTTGAGTTTTCATTTCTTGTTCACCATCCTTCTACCTACCTCATATATATATATATATATATAGAGAGAGAGAGAGAGAGAGAGTAAACTACAGACACGTGTTTCGAAGTATCACCTCTCATCAGTGCAGTTATACCGTTTTAGCAACTACCTCTGACCGGGTTCGAGACCCGAACGAACTTACGCTCGCCAATCCTCTTACCCATCCGGCCACAGTCAGCTGCCAAGTATAGCAGGCTATTTAATCGCTACATTTCTAAGCGGAAATGAACTCACCTAGAGGTCTCAAACTTTATGTAAACAAAGTGAGTCTTAGCTGAACGCCGAATACGATGAATTTTGCAATTAAATCCCTTCTAAATGAAGTGCTCAACCGAAATTGGGAGCGTATAATAGAGTAAACTAAAAACGTGTTTCGAGGTATCACCTCTCATCAGTGCAGTTATACCGTTTTAGCAGCTACCTCTGGCCGGGTATATATATATATATATATATATATATATATATATATATATATATATATATATATCCATTGATAATTAGGGCACCTAACGTGGTTTAATGGTTGGCAAGCTATCTTCGTAGACCATTATTAATGAGTTCGATTCTCATTGGGCGCTCCATACTTCTGGCTATGTGCCACATCTAATCTTAGTAAATAACTATATTTCGCTTCCTCTTTGTACACTATTGACACTACATCACTTAAATCTTGTGCAACCCTCATCTTGTTTATTCTGTAGGTGCCTCGTTAAAGTGAGGCCTCGTCGATATATCTACGGCTAGGAAAAATTAGGCTCTGTTGGAATTTGTTGGTATATAAGGTGTACTACAATACACCATTCAAATTTATAGACTAAGCGAGGTCACGTGGTTTAAACCTCAGCCAATCAACAGCCCAAATGCGTGGCTGGTTGACTACTTAATCTCGGATACTGAGAGACGTCCATTTGCAACCATTGACTTGCAAATGGACGTCTCTCAGCACCAAGGAACAACCAAAGGATTCTTTTTCCAAGGATTTCCGCTGGACAAGCGCTCTTGATTAAAGCCCACAGGATGGCCACTAAAATTGTAACAGGCTCCATTTTTAACCGCAACATCAGGACGAGTCATATACAATGCAACATTTACGCATCTTCCTAATTAAATCGGTTCCTATCGATTTTCCAGTACATATTTTAGTATTGGTATATAGGCCTTCACCCAAACCATCCGAGTAAGCCGGACAAGACACGCGGGACACTGCTGGAGAAGCAAGGACGAACTCATAAGCGATGTCCTCCTGTGGAAGGTAGCACATGGGCACGCCAGTGTGGGCCGACCAGCAAAGACGTACATTGATCATCTCTGTGCGGATGCGGGATGCTGCACAGAGGACTTCCCGAGAATGATGAGCGATAGGGACGGATGGAAAGAGATTGTCATGGATATCCGTGCCAACAGCGCGACTTGATGATGATGATGATATAGGCCCTATAAACATCTGGTATATAATTGTTGGAATTTTGTAATATATAAGGCGTGCGTTAAAAGTCCACTTCTACTTATAGACTCGCCGAGTGTCACGTGACCAATCCATTAACCAGTCACTGACAGCGCTCTGCTGCTGCTGATATTATTATATATACTGAAGGTCTGAGAACACCTAGGCATTCCACTTTGGACACTCGTGGAGTACGGACCTCATGTGATTATCTCACTGGACCTCATAGGACTTACCAAAGGATTCTGTATTGCGGGACTCATTCACTCACCAAAGGATTCTAGATTTCAGGACTTACTTACTTTAAGTTCTTACAACTGGCCAAGAATGGCGGTCAGAAATTCAACAATAATGGAGAGAGAGGGAGAGACAGACAGAGACACAGTGAGAGAGAGAGAGAGAGAGAGAGAGAGAGAGAGGGTGAGAGAGAGACTTAAATGAGAGAGGGGATGATATTACTTAATTCATTACTCTTCTGATTACTCGTTGCTGCTTACTGGTTACTTGCTTCATTTCTGCTTCGGTCCGCCATGTTATCTTGTAGATTTCTATCTACTGTTAAGGGTTGATTTCTTCTTCTGTTCTTCAATCTCCTGGGTCGGGCTAATTTCTTCATTTAATAGACACAAGACTTGGGTTTGCTTGATCCAGCTCTATTTTCTTCTAGCCCATATTGGTTGATTCCACCGCGGGTTTTAGATGACCCGGTAAAGATGACAATCACATCTTCTCTGCTTCCGAATCGCGTCGAATATAACTCTAAACTATTCTCACATGTCTGTCATGGCGCGTTTTCAAGGGATCAAAAGGTTATAACCGTCACCGGTAATTTTCCATAGACTGCCTTGATTCCAAATAAACAGACGCTAATTCAAATATTCCAAGCTACAGGTCTGTTCACAATTTTTGGTCATGTTGTATTTTGACTCGGACGAGATTACGAAGAGTTGAGTCACTCCTGAATGTTGTCCTGATGTCATAGGGATTATATATCTTTTCAGCCAAGCCTTTCCCATAGGGCAGACAGACTGTGGTGAGTTTCCGGGTATCATCCTCTGTCCTACGATCTAAATTTCTCATAGTCGATGTCATGCTCTCATGATAATTGTTACGACGGAGGGTCTCTTTTAAGCTGTCCATTTACTTCTGGTATACTTCATCACTGCTGATGGCTTTTGCTCGATGTTGTAAGCAACGGACGATACCTTTCTTTACATTATATGGATGGTGGGAATTGATGTTGAGATACTGTCCAGTGAAGGTAGGCTTACGATACACGGATGAACTGAATCCTTGCACTGTGCGAGTTATTAACACATCTAGGAAGGACAATTTGTTGTCTTGTTCTTTCTCCATAGTGAACTGTATAGATGGATGGATTGAGTTCACATGATTCATTAGTATTTGAACATCTTACTGATGAGGCCAGAGAATGAATGTGTCATCTACGTATCTAAGCCACATTGATGGCTTTAGTGGTGTAGATCCTAAGGCCATCTCTTCAAAGTATTCCATGTATATATTCACCAACACCGGGGATAATGGTGATCCCATAGCCAGGCCCTTCTCTTGTCGGTATATGTCAGAACTCATCTCGAAGTAAATTGTTTCTACACAGAACGTCAGCATCTCCATTAGATTGTCTATTGGGATACAGGTGCGTTCTTCCAAATCTGAATCTGCAGTTAACTTATTCCGTACCACTGTTAGAGTCTCATCAGTAGGTACCTTCGTGAACAGACTCACTACATCTAGACTCACCATTTGGTTGGAATGGATGGGGGCATTTTTGATTTTGTCCACAAAGTGGGCAGAATTCTTGACATATAATGAGGACTTACCTGTTAATGGGGTAACTATTTCAACTAGGTAATGGCTCAATGGGTGGCATGCTGAACCTCGGCAGCTGACAATCGGTCTTAGTGGAATACCATCTTTATGGATCTTAGGAAGGCCGTATATGTGTGGTAGTTTACTGTAGTGTTGAACTAGCCGTCTGTATTTCTTCTGCGGTATGAGGTCCTTATTCTTGCTAAGGATCTGTAACAGCTTCCTCTCGGTCTTCAGGGTTGGGTTCTTTTTTAACCTTGCAGTAGCCACCATTTACAATTAGGTCCGTCAATTTGTTGGAGTATTCAGATTTATCCATCACCACAGTAGCATTGCCTTTGTCTGCTGGTAGTATCATGATGTTTCATCACGTTGTAGTGATTTGATGGCCAGTCTCTCCTCCTTTGTGATTGGTTTTGGAGGCTTTGATTTCTCTAGCACCTGCCTCACCTTCCATCTTAGCTCATCTGCTCGTGCTTGAGGGATATTTAAGGCTGCCTCCTCAATTAGAGCTATCAGGTCCAAGTATGGAATCCGCTTGATGGTTGTGGCGAAGTAGAGACCATTATTTAGCACTGTCTTCTCTGTGGGCGGTTAGCTGGCGTTTACTGATTTTGACAACGGCATCTATTGTCGCGTGTTGGGCTTGATCTGTTGTAACGTGTTTTTTTATCTCATTCAACTTCCTAATGTGGCGAGACTTGACCTCCTGAAATTCCTTGTTGTAAGCGTCATCCAGATATTGTTGGATACGGGTTCTGTCATCTGACATTGTAATTCTTTCCAGGAATGGGGCAAGCTTGTTGGAGATTTCAGACCGTAATTGATGTTTCCTCCAGCGGTTGTTCTGTATACGATCGCGGACTAGTTTCCATTGACTGATTATATCGGGTCCGTACCGATTATATACTATTTCTCTGAATGTTTGAGATGAGGCTTGAAGATTAGTATTATCTGCGTTATTCGGACTATTGGCCCCATCTTTATTGTTATTTGTACAACGATTCGGCCGATATGCCCTCCGGCCTTCTTCAGGTATTTCTTGTCGGACTCGGAAACCTTCTCGAACTCGGGAACCTTCTTTTCGAACTCTGGAACTTTCTTGTCGTAACCGTGGACTAAATAAAGGGTTAGGTTCAAAGTTCCGTGATAGCTCCCGACGAGAAAGTTCCAGAGTTCGAAAAGAAGGTTCCTGAGTCCGAGAAGGTTCCCGAGTCCGACAAGAAATACCTGAAGAAGGCCGGAGGGCATATCGGCCGAAACGTTGTACAAATAACAATGAAGATGCGGACAATAGTCCGAATAACGCAGATAATATTAATCTTTAAGCCTCATCTCAAACATTCAGAGAAATATTTTATTTTATTTTACATCTGAAAAAAAAGCTAAGAAAATAAATTCCTCTATTTGACCATTTTTATTTTGAATTCAAGATAGTTACAATGTAGCAATATTCACCGGAAGTTAACCAGACAAGATTAGATACATATACATATAAAAATTCAAGCCCATTCTCGACAGATACTACAAAGGTAAGAGACGGATTTTATCTTCTCTAATAACTTATAGAATAATCATATTAACTTGATGCTTCAAAGGAGTCTAATAATAGATGAGAAAAACTTTATATCAGGGACCCCAATCTCAAAAAGTGTTTTAATACTTTTGAGAGGGTCCCTTGGAAAGGATTTTTCATTTATCCCCCTCATTTCATTCATTTTTATTTCATCCATTCATTCATTTTACCATTAATTTTAACTATATATATATATATATATATATATATATATATATATATATATATATATATATATAATCCTTTCTTTATAATCTCTCTCTATAAATATGTATCCTTTCGAGACTTTTTCACTTTACTTTTTCATCGTTACAGTTTGATAATATATGCAATATTCTGCTTGGAAGCACTAAATGCTACCACTCATGTGCAAAGTATTTTGTAGCCTATGACCTACATCAGTAAAATTGAAAACTAAGAACACCTGTTCATAGCAATTCTTCTATAACAGTACTTCTCAAACTTTTGGACTCCGATCAATCGGCTGGTCATGTCAAGCCCTAGCACCTGTATTATTGTTCCAACTCTATTGCCCTTATGGCAAGCTCCAACTCTTTATATCCTATGGGTGCTAGAAGGCGATGACTGAGGGTCTTTATGTCCTGGGAATGACGTTAAACTCTATCTGAGGTGAGGTTCCAGTTTTGGACGTCTGTGGAATGTGAAGCCTCCCTTTATCACCATTGCTCCCATGTCCACTCTGACCCGGAGTGGTAGTACCTGTTAAGGTCCCATCTATGAGATATAAAAGAGATTGAGTATCCGTTTAGAATGAATTAATTTCAAAACTTTGCTGGCATTAAATGATCCATTGAGGTTGACATGCCGTAAAACAAAATAAAACAAACAAAACTCTCGTGCAAAGTATTTTGTAGACTATCACCTACACCAGTAAACCTGAAAACTAGGAATACCTGTGTTGCTTATCCGCCGAATTCTTATGAATGTCGTCACCTCGGCTAAATAATGGACCATTTCCGTTTTTATTGTAAAGGGAAGAAAATTTTGTTCGTAATTAAAAATTTGTTAAACTCCAAATAAAAAGTATCTATGCAGGCATCTTAAAATTATCTTTATCTGATACAGAAATCTATCATCAATATAAACTAATCCCCCAGTGTGCAGTCAATGGGAACAGTTAGACTGCTTCTTAATTGTCAATTTGTCAAGTCTTGGCTTGATAAAGTGTCACATGCAATGGTTCACTAATATCCAAATTGTTCCTGTACTTTTTATAACACTCGCATAAATATGTTGATGGAAATGGGAGAAGCATATAGAGAGTGATTTCAGCCAGTTGATATTTTTAGAAATCTACTTCCAATTTTAGTTTATATGTAATGGCTGCCGACCTTCAAAACAATACAAATTTTTAAAAATCATGTGTGTCACCTGCGTATCAGCAGGTAATACTCAGTGGACTGG
The DNA here is from genome assembly GCA_023376005.1 of Doryteuthis pealeii. NCBI lineage: Eukaryota > Metazoa > Mollusca > Cephalopoda > Myopsida > Loliginidae > Doryteuthis > Doryteuthis pealeii. The sequence goes on along the minus strand of CM042145.1, from coordinate 63,847,967 downwards.
CTATGAGAAGTTCTGATGTAAATCAATCTAGTGGTGATAACTTAGAACCTTAAAAAGCTAATGTCCTTTAGCTGCCTCTTCAACTGAATCAATGCACAGACTGATGTATAAAATTAAAGAATTTGTTAAACTTTGAATAAAAATTAATTATGCAGGCATGTTAAAATTATCTTTATTTAATATAGAAATCAATCATTAATATAAACTAAACCCCAGTGTAAAGTCAATGGGAACAGTGAAACAGCTTTTAATTGTCAATTTGTCAAGTCTTCGCTCGATAGGAGGGACTGCCACTCGTAATGGTTCTTAAATGTCCAAATTATTCCTGTATTTCGTTTTTATCGCACTCATTTGTAGAATAAATATCATACTCACCTTCACAGGAAGGCTGTGACTATCGTCCAGTCACCAGACAAAAGAAAGACAGAGAGTTACTGAATACACTCTGTAGCAGACTTGGTAAATGGTTTAAATTGCAGCTTGGGCTATTCTACTTTGTAGAATGGGCAAGTCTATTTTCAGCATTTTGATTGGCTGGTGGTTTTACTGTGTATATTTGTGTCCATACATACCGAACACTTGACAATGTCCTCTTAGTTGTTACTGAGTGTATTCAGTTACTCTACGTCTTTTGTTTTTGTCTGTTGACTGGACGATAGTCACAGCCTTTCTGTGAAGGTGAATATGATGTCTATCCTACATCATTGTTGAAAAAGTAGCATCGCATAGGTAAGTTGATGGAAATTGAAGACGGTAATCCTTAACTTGTTCTTCGTAAATTCCTACCATAAAATGTCCGTGTTTTTGCAATAAATGTTTTATTTTTCTTGCACCCGTTATTTTACAATACTAAATATATTTTCTTTATTATTTATTATTTAACAAATAAAGAAAATATATTTAGTATTGTAAAATAACGGGTGCAAGAAAAATAAAACATTTATTGCAAAAACACGGACATAAAATGAGGGTTCAGTTTATTTTATGGTAGGAATTTACGAGGAACAAGTTAAGGATTACCTGGGAGACGCACATTAAGAACGATTTCAGCCAGTTGATATTTGTTTACATATATTTCCAATTTTAATTTGTATGTACGGTTGTCGTACTTCAAAACTATACAATTTTTTAAAGATCACGTCTGGCACCTACGGACCGGCAGGTAGTACTCCATGGACCGGCACCTGTCCGGTGGACCGACCATGAAAAACACTGTTCTAGATCATTGTCATGTTATATGAGATTTATAGAAAAGATTTCTGGCACTGGACGAAGACATTGACATGAAATTCATACATATTCATTTATCTCTCTCAACTCTCTCTCTCTCTCTCTCTATATATATATATATATATATATATATATATATATATATATATATATATATATATATATATATATATATATATATATATCAAGAAATGTCGTGCAATGTGCATGTATTATAATTCAGAAAATAAATATCATGCAGTATTGGAATCTCACATACACCTTAATATGTTTATAATGAATAAATCTTTTTTCCCTTTTCTTCTTAAGTGAGTACAGAAATACCCAGTATGTTTTAACCTCTGCAACCATTCATTGGACACGTCCAGGTGAGTTTAGTTCCCCATATGCTGCTTCCATTTTCCGCCGAAGTTTAAAGAGATGAAAAGCTACAAAACCTTGCTTGATTCCAGGTTACTATCCCCACTAGGCAGCACCTGCTTCCTCGTCTAAAAATGGCAGGGTTTGGTGTATTGCCTTTTTCCTTAGGCGCCACAATAGAAGAATACCAACGGGATTCTAACCAATCCTATTGAACACTTATTGGATGCCTTGGATCAGTATGTTTGCTCGCTGGCAACCTCCTCCACGTAACTTACAAATAGATCCCAAATGTAAACTTTAGAGGGTGTCTTGTACAATCCAGTCCTGATCGTTTAATAAATGTTTTGCGTGCGCATAAAACACCTACATTAATGAATTAGTGAAATAGATCACTAATTATGGCTCAGCCTATTCTAGTAGTGACCACCCAAAGAAGAGTTTAACAGGTTTGAATTCAGAGTTTACCTTCTCCTAGACTGGTTGCCTGACCAAGATAAAAACAACCCAGTCTGCCCTGCTATCCATAGCTGAAGGGAGAGTAGTTGGATTATTGCCTTTTCCAAAGGTATTAGCGATATGTGAACTGCAGCTTCATCCAGGATTTGAACACGGGTCGACGAGTCCATTTCATACGACTCTAACCATTACACTACAGCATCCAACACCTTATTAGGCAGGTGATAATAATATTGTGGCTCATCTCTCTCTCTCTCTCTCTCTCTCTCTCTCTCTCTCTCTCTCTCTCTCTCTCTCTCTCTCTCTATATATATATATATATATATATATATATATATATCATAATAAAATAAAATAAACCAATTTTGTATTTATTTATTCTTTTACAAAACTCAAGACATCTTAGTTGCTGTGTGACTTAACCCCAAATTGTCAACATTAAATTTGTTGTTTTTATTGTTTTCTTTTCTTTCTTTTCTTTTCTTTGTGTATAATTTGTAAGAAAATTTTTTTATTCGTCCCAAGTTAATTGAAATGTCAACCTCTTGGCGGATATTTCCTCCACTCCGTCTTCAACACCCCCCATCCGTGCCCCCTACCGTTAATCCGACAGAGTCACTCAAATCCAAGCGATGTCTTAGTCCCCCTTCTCTTCTTACTTTTAGGGGTCTACCTGCTATTCTCCCAGCCATACTAACCTACGAACACACGTAACACAGAAAAAAATAATATATATCAAAAATAAAATCTCATATGTTGATTTTTTTTCGAACGAGCATCGCAGACTTTAGACGTAAATGAATGTGGTGATAGGGTAGGTCGATTTTTCACTTTTTTGAAATATCAAATTGTCCATCTATATGAATAGCCGTCTATGTTAAAAATAGGAAATTTTTTTCGAACGAGCATCGCAGACTTTAGACGTAGGGGTTCGTCGATTTTTCACTTTTTTGAAATATCAAATTGTCCATCTATATGAATAGCCGTCTATGTCTTTGAAATATCAAATTGTCCATCTATATGAATAGTCGTCTATGTTAAAAATAGGAAATGAATCGAATCCTGTGGTTTACACCGATATGTCAAACTTTCTTTGAGAATGGGCCTCGTAGTTTGGAGCGAATTGTTGGCTTCAGTTTCTGTTACGATTTTTGTGGCCATTTTTAGGCTTCAAGTGAGAACACTTTACAGTGGAGATCCCTCGTGTTAAGCAGATGCTGATCTTTAGTGAAGAATCCTTTGGTTGCTCTTCGGTGTCCCTCGGTGTTTGGATAAAATCCTCTGGTTCTTCCTTGGTGTCCCGTGGTGTTTATTAGAATCCTTCGCTTGAGCAAAATCCTTAATTATAGGCTTTCAAAATCGACGATTAAATAGGCAACTTACTACGTATTCGATCTGCTGATTGGCTGGCTTCTAATCCACACGTCCACTCCGAATCTATGAGTCACATATCCCGAAATCCCTTTAATTCGTTTTCGTAACAATGAGTGAAGCACAATTACTACAACCAGGAGGAATAAAGGTAATTTATGAGGAAGTGCGTCCTGGTCTACTGCCTCAAAAATTACTACCCGGTCACTATTAAAATAATGACCCAGCTCAGTCTATTCAAAACTATCCATCTATCTATCTATGTCAATTTGTTCATATTTATCTATATTACTTTAAATACTAAGATTTTTTTTTTATTCATGTTTGTTTAATGTTTTGTTTTCAGTTTAAATAAACAAGAATTACGAAAAAAAAAAAATGCGCCCCACCCCCAAATACATTTACTTGTCGAAAATATCTATCTATCTCCATTTGTTCATATTTATCTATATTATTTTGTTTGTTTATCTATCTATCTATCTATCTCAGTCTATTCCAAACTATATATCCATCTTCATATCTAAACAAGAATTACGACAAATTACGATAAATAAACAAGAATTACGACGAGCTGGGGTTGTTATTTTGATAGTCACTGTGTAGCAATTTTTGAAACAGGAGACTGGGACGCACTTCCTCATAAATTACCGGAATAAAAACGCCCACCATTATTCATAATTCAAATACGATTTTCTGACTCACTTATATGATATAATTTTATTCCAAGCATAAAATATTGAAATAATCTTGTTTTTATCTAATTTTCAACCTATCTTTTTATTTCTGCATGTTCATCTGTGAGAGGTGCCTGTTCTGGTTTTGTCATGTCAGAAGGATGGACAAAGGCCGCATCACCAAAGACCTACTGTATGGCGAATTAGTTGAAGGCTCCCGACTGGTAGGGAGATCACGCCAACGCTTCAAAGACGTCTGCAAGAAATACATGAAGACATAACGCATCAACACCAACACAATGGGAGGTCAGTGCAGAAAACAGAGCGACCTGGCACCTCCTTGTCAGACAAGGCACAGAAAGAAGTGAAAAAGAGAGGAAAGAAGACGCCACAGCAAAAAGAGCCAGAAGCAAGGAGAGACATTAACAAGCCCAGCAAGTATCACTGTTCGTATACAAACACTGCATCAGAGATTGCCACTCAAAACTTGGCCTGTTCAGCCACTCGAGCAAATGCAGTTTTAAAAAAAGGATAAAAACGGACACAACGCCATCGTCTTTAGCAGACGGAAGGATGCCAACCATCTTTTTTTTTTTCGACTTTGGCCCAACTCAAGAGATGACACGTCTGGATTTTGCGTCCTTTCTAAGTAGAACATATCTAAATAGTCAGTTTCAGATGGCCAGTGCTTTTTAAAAGAATTTAATAATTGTCCATTTCAAATAACCCACTGATAGAAGCTTGCCATAATATAAGCCTCTGTAGCAATTGTCTGCCACTGATGGGATGAACCAATATCTAAAAGGGTTATCTTTCCTTACTGCTAGGGTTTCACCACTAGGTGACACTACTGGGGATAACAGCAGCTATAATAAAAGTTTCCATTGAAAGTAAAAAGTCAAAGAGAATAAATGTTCTTTTGATACGTAATTCAAACAAAATGACATATAAATAGAAAATAAATCTTTATTTTGGTTTGGTTTGGTTTGGTTTGTTTTAAGGCATATCAACCTTAGTGGGTCATTTAATGCCGATAAAGTTTTTAGATAAATTCATTCTTAATGCATAATACAATTTTGTTTATAAACTCATGTTTTTCTATTTAACCAATAGATGGGACCCTAACAGGTACTACCACTCCGGATCAGAGTGGACCAGGGAGCAATGGTGATGAAGGGACTCTCCACATTCCCCAAACCTCCAAAACTGGAACCTCACCATCAGAGTTTAACGTCATTCCCAGAACATGTAGACCCTCAGCCACCGCCTTCTAGAACCCATATGATAAAAAGAGTTGGGGCAAACCTCCCAAAACTGGAAAGATATTGATTAAGTACACTCCTTTATATATATTAATTATTTTCACTGAATTACGTTATATTTGATAATAACATAATTTATTCCTGAATCACAGAGACTAATCCTGCTTTGGATTAGAAATTCAGATGCGATTTATATTATGGTTGGTTTTACGGCATGTTAACTATTGTTGGGCTATTTTATGCCAAAATATGTACTGCTAGTGATAGATAAGACAAAAGACAGAATGAAGAGACTATCGCATAAGGTTTTATACAATTCCTGCGTTTGAAATAATTAAAAATATCCTCACCTTGAATCGCCAGCAATGTCAAAATGTCCCTTTAATAAGAACCGTTAGCCAAATACCTTCAAGCGCTACTCACCTCTGATGTGCTATGAATAGCAAATCATAATAGAGAAGAAAAACACGGGTACATAGCGACTTTAAGTACCCTTCTCCTTAGGGTTTCTAGCGTCTAAATAAATGTCTTCTTTGCTTGTTTCTTCTATCTGGACTGGATCTGTTTATCTCTGGGCTGATCTGAGGTGGTAACTTTTGCTGGATCTTCTTTATAATCAAACATACAGGCACACACATCCTCTTTGCTTGGATACTGAGCTTCTGTTTCTTCTATCTAGCTATCTACCCCCTTGCTTCGACTGGATCTGTCTATCTCTGGGCTGGTAGCTGTTACCTACTGGGTCTGATCTTGGACTTCCTGTGTTGTTATTTTATTCTTAACTAATATATATATATATATATATATATATATATATATATATAATATATATATATCATCAATCATCATGTCGTGCAGTTTGCACGGATATCCATGATGATCTCTCGCCAGCCTTCCCTATCATTCATTGACTCCGGCAGCTCCTCTGCGCTGCAGCCAGTATCCCTACATAGTTGGTCAATGTAGGTCCTGGCTGGGCGGCCCACATTAGCGCGCCCATGTGCTGGCTTCCACAGTAGTACGTCGCTTTACGATCTCGTCCTTGTTTCTCCAGCAGTGACCTGCATGTCTAGTCCGTCTCACTCGTATGGTTTGTGAGATGGGGGCAGGTGGCCATATAGTTGCTCTTTTGTGGGGTGCTGCTTCCACGACCTATCCAGGACCGTCCGTAGCATTCTCGTTACAGCTCCCATCTAGCTTATTCTCAGTTCGTTAGGGTCCAAGTGGTACAGCCATACAGAAGTACCGACACTACCACAGCCTGGAAGAATCGCCTCTTTAGCTTGTTGGGGAGATCGGATTTCCATATGACTGATAGTTTGTTGGTGGCCAACCATGCCTTTCCTATTCGAGTGTTAACATCACGTCGGACGTTATGTATTGAACGTAGCTGGGGTTATTAGAAATTCTAGGTACAAGTATGCCAAGATACCTCTTTAACCCTTAAGTAGTATCTTGGCATACTTGTACCTAGAATTCCTACAAGTAGGTTCTTTTAAATATATCATTCCTAATAACTCCAACTACTTCCGATGTTTGTCTAAAAAGTATTGTTATAGGTCAAATGGGAGAGAAGTAAATATTCTATAATGAAGAAGGTCCACAAAATGGTTTGAATTTTCTTCTTTTTTTTTTTTTCAATTTTTTTTTCAATTCTTGCGACAAATGTTTCAGATTTTAGTATCTTTTTCAATATACCCTTTCTTTCCTTACTTCTATTTTTCTTCTATTCATCTTTGGTATCTTACGTTCTTCTTCCAGCGTCTGGACCTAGTCTTGGGGACTTCGTTTCTCGTCTTCTAGGTCAGTCTGGTTACCAAGACATTCATCAACCACAAAACCATGTTATTTTCGTAAGCTTTTATTTACTTAACTTTACATTTCATGTAACTAAACATAGCGCGCTTATGCAGGTGAGTCCCAGCTAAGCAGACATATCTTATCTGCCTGACGTCCAAGCTGAAACTGAAGACACAACCAGGTCCCATGTGACTTCACGTATTTCGCGAGCTTTCTGTAATATTCCATGGAAAGTCCCGCCCGTGATATGAAAAGGGACCATCCCTTCAGAAATACAGGGGGTTGACAATAATCTAGGCATATATTATGTAACAGGACGAGAGACGCCATGGTCGTTTGTCTGGTCAACACCAGCCAAAACTGATTTTCTAAAACTAAATTCCCACGTTTGCCCTGGCAAATCAGAAAAAAACGTCAATACAGGGGCACATCTTGCCACACATATTCCCAGTATTTTCCACTGAAGCGTTATTTGGAATCTACGCTACACATACTGTATATAATCAATAGGCCACCTATCAATTATGTAACATATTTATCCAACCTGTTCGCCATAAAATGGATATAAAGCAAAATGCTTTTTGGATTATTCGGTCTATTGTCCTCATCTTTATTGTTATCTGTATAACGTTTCAGCCGATGTGCCTATGGCCTTCTTCAGGTATTTCTTGTCGGATTCGGGAACCTTCTTGAACTCGGGAAACTCATTTTCGAACTTGGGATCCTTCTTGTCGTAATCGGGAGTCATTATGAAACTTTGAACCCAACCCTTTATTCAATCCACGCAGGTAAAAGGCCGGGTGGCACATCGGCCGAAACATTGTATCGATAACAATATTCCGAATAATCCAAATCTTTATTATAATGGAGATTGTGTGTTTTTCTGTCTGTAACCGAAACTATATTACTAATCGAGTCACAATTAACATAGTTATTTTCATCACATTCTTCATGATTTTATTCATATTTAAACTTCAATTATTAATAAAAGTGCTTCACCTTTTTATTAGTGTTGTCCATATCTACATACTAATAACATGCTATTGTATTTATATATACAAAAAATAGCGGTTTGCAGTGTGAACGGGAAGGCTAATTTGCATATTGATATTAAAAATGTGATTTTATTAAATATGTGCTTAGTATTATTGATTTCTAACTGTTTGGTTTTATTTTAATGAATATAAGCAAAAATCTCTTCAATGAATCTTAAATGAAATCCATTAACAAGAAAAATAAGTGTAATTTTATTCTTTATTTCCTAATTTAACTAAATAGTTAAATAAGTAAAATTCAGCAATGAAAGACGGCAGTGATGGAAGAGTAAGTTTCATTTCTATTTTTCTATTATACACCCCACTCTGTTTCAAATCTTTTTATCTGCATTCTTATTAGACTTTCTAATTTAATACGATATTTCATTACATTAAAACTTAAATACTTGCACCCGGAGGGTGCATATATTTGCTAGTAATACTAATTATCAAATCTCATCTCAAAATTTCAGAGAAAAAGTATTTTTTAAATATTTCTATAGTTTTTTAATATTCATTTTCTGAGAAAAGAGAATATGTTTTAAAAACACGGAAGTAAATTGACTATAGTGGATCATGGATTTCGGTGCTTTTTTTACATCCTCGTCGTGATAAATTGTCTTTATTTATTAAAGACGTATTTTTAATGTCAAGGTTTTTATCTAATATGTTACGACTAGCAGGACCTGTAGACCTGTTATGATATTCTAATTATTACAACGTTTGATGTTTACTTAAGAGCTATTGTAAAATAGTTCATTATGTAAAAAGTATGATAATCTTTAAGTTACATGCACTTGTATCATAATTTTTGATTAAATTATTTTATAGACAATTTTTACTTACTTAGAATTAATCGTTACTCGCTTTCTTGCAAATCATCATCATCATCATCATCATCAGGTCTCTCTCTCTCTCTCTCTCTCTCTCTCTCTCTCTCTCTCTCTCTCTCTCTCTCTCTCTCTCTCTCTCTCCTTCTTTTCATTATGTTTGATTAAAACAGATCAGCATCATCACTTTCATTCGCTCACCCCTTCTCTATCTTTACCCTACTCTCTTTCTTTCTTTCTTTCTTTCCATCTTTCTTTCTTTCTTTCTTATTATATTTTTTCTGTGTAGTATGTCCTTTTTCTTATCTTTCTTTCTTTATAATAAAAACAGAATGGTCTATTATTTAGCTGAGGTAACGACTCTTATAATAAATGAGAATTCGGTGGATAAGCAACACCAGGATTTACATTTTTGTATTCCAGCTTGGACTATTTGGACGGTTTTGTTTTAATCAGATAGGATTGCAAGTCAACGGTCGGAACATTAAGGAATAAGTATTTTATATGTTACGATTGTGTACCATGGCATTAAGCATGTTGTTTATTATCAACTCTCTGCGATGTCCATCTGTTCTTTTGTTTTTAAGTTTCAGTAAATTTCATCTGTGTAATTTTTTTTCGGGTATTTCTTACAGGCTATTTTGTAACTTTCTATTTCGGACGTGAAAAGGATTTTAAAAAGTAAAGTACCAGAACGCCACTTAACATTCACAAGAGAGATGGGCACTTCAAGTGAATATTTCAGCCACAGACTCACACCCAACATAGGTGCAACTGATGTTCTTCTAGCTGAGGATGTTGCTGCTGTTATAGAGTACAACAGGTATTTGCCTCATACCCCACTTGTATGGGCTGGGCACAAGGTCTCGTTTTAACGTGGGCCCACCCACAAGCCGAAGCTCATGGGTGGGAAAGTACAAACATTGCGTCGATCCCTTTGGCATTCCCCTACAAGGGGGCGCCTCAGTTGCTGGGCAATAAACCCAGCCCTGTCCCTTTAAATCGAGGGGGCAGGTATTGCCTGGGGGGATAGCCCCCTGGGATCGACGCTATTAACTTGTAAAGATCCAGGGCCGAAGCCACTGGACCTCCTCCCCGAGGTGTGGGTTTACATATAGAGGAGTACAACAGTGTCAATTCTATCAAGGCAATTCTGGGGGACAATACTAGTACAAACTGGTTGTGAGGCAGAGATGGTGACAGCTCCGGAGAGAAAAAAACTAAAAAGGAAGGTACACATCATTGGCTATTCACTTCATTGAAATTAATTTCCATTTATAGGCAAGTTTAAAACAATTAATGGAACTACACTAAACCTTACTACTTTCATTGATCCTCTAGGAAAACTTTGTGGAAGTAATTACCATGATTTGCCCCAGGTAAAATTTGAACTTATCAGTGGCCCTCTGGATAATTTTTATTTCCCAGCAAAGGCAATGGGTGATCTTTTTTTATTGCTGAATAAATATTAGATTGTTGTATTAGATTTGGATGTATTCCAAAATATATTTATGCTGATATGGGCTTGATTTCGGTAAAAATAAAATAAAAACATAAATATAAATACTAAATGCTTATTACCAACAAATACCAAAAAGCTCAAAAGAAAACTAAAAAATCCTATATCGTATTTGCTATATTGGATTTTAAAACAAAATCATGAAAATCTAATGTATGTTTTGAACCAGCAATTGAAGTACAAGTTGGATTCTCGAGCGCTTGTCTTGTACGGTTATCCTATGAAATAGGCACGACGATGCGAGTTCAAATCTTGGACGAGGTTGTTTGAATTTTACATAACACTAATACCCTTGGAAAATGTACAAATTTAACCTCTCTCTCTCTCTCTCTCTCTCTCTCTCTCTCTCTCTCTCCATATATGTATAAATGATAGGACAGTAATCTTTTTAACTCTGTTAAAAACTCTGAATTTAAACCTGTAAAATTCTGCCTAAAAATTTACATTTTGTCACAACCTGCTTGTGATGGAGGGGTTGGGTAAGTACAAAACATTGGATTTTTGCACAAAACCATATTTAATTATCATTTAGTCATAAATGATCACGTGGTTGGTGGGATTATCTCTACTACATCGGATACTTATTTACCAACCGCTCAGCAAATTTAACAGGTTTGAAATCAGTGTTTTCCTTCTCATAAACTGGTTGCCTAACCAAGGCTGAAGAGCCCATTCTTCCCTACTATTTACCCAACAGGGAGATTGGGTGAATTCATACCTTTCCTAAGGGTATCAGCACTATGCGAAATTCAAATAGCCTCGTTCAGAATTTGAACTCTTCTCGATATTTATTAAATATTCACCTCATTATATTGAGTGTTATCAGCACCCTCATGTATGGAAGTGAAACATGGACCTTATACTCCCACCAAGAGCAGCGGTTAAATAACTTCTACCGTCGCTGCCTTAGACGTGTACTGGGCATCACCTGGAGGGACAGGATTACTAACACAGCAGTCCTAGAGAGAGCTCAACTCCCCAGCCTGTACTCTCTACTGAGACAACGTCGTCTCCGATGGTTGGGTCATGTACGTCGGATGGATGATGGACGAATCCCGAAAGACATCTTCTATGGAGAGCTTACGTCTGGTAAAAGACAGATTGGTCGCCCCTTGCTGCGGTTCAAGGATGTCTGCAAAAATGATCTCAGGTGCTTTGGCATTGTCCCTTCCAGCTGGGAAAATTTGGCTCAAGACCGCCCTCGGTGGCGACAGAGTCTCCGTGGGGGACTGTACATGTCAGAAGTCACCCTGATACAACATCATGAAGCTAAGAGGTCCATAAGAAAGTAACGGCAACAAACCATCGGAACATCATCATCTACAGGGACAACCTACAAATGCAAAATCTGTGGTCGAGAATGTTTCTCAAACATCGGACTTCATAGTCACAGGAGGTGCTGCAACTTCAGGGGCACACAAAAACTTTTATCATAGTCTTTCGAGATTGAATTGCCAATGAATGAATGATATTGAGAAAAAAATCATAATAAAATCATCATCGTATATTTCTTACATTAAATCATGTCTCTTTTTGAAATGTCTCGTCTTTTACATTTATAAAGGCAGTTGATGTGCATGTATGTATGTCCGGATGAAACTATGAAAATAAAACAATTAACGATAAGGTAATTATATACATACATTAAATATTACCGGTCCTTTATTTTCGTGCGAAAATTATGAAGTTTTGGTTTATATTCGAAGATATTTAAAAATTAAAATATGCATAGACATAGCATTGAGATTTTACTTAAAAATGTGCAGCATTTGTAAATCTGAAAAGTAAACAAATCAATGCACCAGTGTTTATCCCCCTCAACCCAGGTGTCGCTAGGTAGCCGCTTCTTTAAATAGTTTTGAACATTTGCAATTATAAATGGAATTAGCCGGTGTTTTATAGAAGTTTAGCGAGATCAATTCCCCCAGAAAACTACAAAATATTTGGATCAAGTCTTCAATGTGCACCCCAAATCTTAATGAAAGTTTTACATTTTAACTCGTCACCGGCAACTTCCGCTTCCAATTTTTTATAAACAAACGATCTTAATCAGAAGTTTATGGGGATTTTGAACTTACGATAAATTAAATGAATAGATGGTTGGTACACGTAATCAAATTAAAATTCAATAGTAATTATTTTTTTAATAAATACTTTTTAATCAGAAGTTTACGAATATTTTTCAACACTTACAATAAATAAAAAAAATACGTTTTTATACTAAATAGTTTTTACTAGGTACCACCAATTTTACCCTGTGAAATTTATCCCCCTATATTTAAAACCATGAAACTTGCAGAAAAATTAATATTTTCTTGAAAAATATTTTTCCATTCGAAAGAAAAAACATTAAACAAACTCGTGGTGATTTTTTAAAAAAATTCTCAGCTTACGAAAATAAGGAAAATTATGATTGAAAAACAATTTTTTCATTTATGCACTTTTAAATCAACTGAAATTTAACGTAGCTAAAAACAAGTTACGACAGGAGTTTTTTTTTTTTTTAATTCTATGAAAAATCAATTAATGGTCCGATTTTCACGAAAATTTCCATAAATGTTTACCATTGGATGTAAATACATCTTAAATAGTTTTTTGCAAAAATATATTAAGGGAAATATTTTTTACGAGTTCTATCACCACCCCCCCCCACACACACACACCCATTTTATTTTATGAGATAAAAAAATGACGCGCTAGAAAAATTTTCTACTTTTTTTCTATAAAGATAAGAGTCTGAATAACTATATCAATGAAATTGTATAACGTACCGAGCTATAGTTTTTTTTAGGAAAAATTAATGAAATCAGAAATAAAAAGTGCAAAAAGATGTCAAAAAAAAATTAATATTAATATTTGAAAAACTTTTTTTTGCTTTTATAATTGGTTTGTACTTCTATTAAATTGTCAAAAAAAAAATTTTTTTTAAGAGATTTTCAATCTTTTGTGTGATTAAATATGTTTATTTTCTGCGTGAAATAATTTTTTTTTTTCTGCGCTAAAAAATCGAATTTTTGACGGATATTTAAAAATATGAATTTTAGAATTCAGGTGAACTAAAAGTTGGTCCAATCCGAGCTCGATTAATATTTTTAAAAGAATTTGTAATTTTTATTGTTGAATAGTAATGTATGGGTTTTAGAATATACGGAAGAGCAAAACTGACATATTTGTTTTACAAAGAGACGAGACGCTTCTGAGTAACCGAAGTTTGTTTTTCTTTGGTCAAAATGTTAAATAAAATATTTTTTATGCTATTAGAATGAAAAGTAAGTATATATTGATTATTTTATCAGTTTTTCTCTTAGAAAAAATATTCAAATTTTCATTTCATTTCATTTTCGATTTTAAAAATTAATACCAAAACCGAAGACATTTTTTTAACGTCAATTTCACGGTGACCTTTTAATATTAGTTTTTTTCAAGTTTTTATTCATTTTAATAGTAAATTTCAATATTAAAGATGTTAAAGATTTTATTCATTTTAATAGTAAATTTTGGCTATACTTGCAAATCGTTCGGAAAATTAAAATATATTACAGGGTAACCCAGAAAAAACAGAACCCAAATTATTTATTCATTTTCCCATTAAACTAACCCTAAACCCCAACCCTAAACTCCAACCCCCAACCCTAACCATAATCCCCAACCCTAAACCCCAACCCTAAACCCCAATCCTAAATCCCAACCCTAAACCCTTAGTTAAAATTAACAGTTTTATTACATTTGTGGGTTCTGTTTTTGGTTTTTTTTTCCTAAGCTGAATTTTTTTTTAAACCATCAGGATTTTAAAAAATGTTTCTTTTGAATGCACCAAAAAATTTCAAGATAATATTTCAAGATAAAAAAAAGAATATTTTTAAAAATCGTTGAAAACAAATAATCGGTTATTGAATATGCACGAAAAAAAGTGTCAATTAGAGCTAGCCATACTTTTAGTGGTATTATCGTAAAAGGGAAATAAAATGTAACTTTCCTGTCTAAATTGCGGCCTGAAAATTATCCTTTCGCATGTAATACGGATAGGTTTATTTATTTTTTAAGATAACTACGTAATTTTTCGCAATCTGATAATTTGATCTTTGAATTAACAGTTTTTCTTTGTAACAACCCTCTACGATCTTGAATTATTTTTACGAGATTATGATAAACAAAGTTCGGAAATATCTATTTCCGTTTTATTCAAGATGGCCTAAACTGATCACGTGACCCAATTGGAGGTACCTAGTTTTTACTTAATCAGATGAGAACTGCAATTATGTTTATTAAAATAAAAATACAGTTTTTATTTACAAAATATGGAGGCGCGTGGGCTTGTGGTTAGAGTCGTGGAAAATGGACTCGTCGATTCGAGTTCAATTCCTAGACAAAGCTGTTGGCATTTCACATAGCGCTAATACCCTTGGGAAAGGTATGAATCCATATATTCTCCCTCCAGCTATGGGTTAAATAGTAGGGCAGACTGGGTCCTTCAGCCTTGGGTAGGTAACCAGTCTAGGAGAGGGATAACTCTGAATTCAAAATTCCTGAGGTCGGTCGTTGATTGGGCTTGTGGCACCACAAACCTATTGGGTTTGATGCATCAATTCTTTCCTATTGACTGTGTCAAAAAGTGTGGATGGTCCAACACAAGCCTTCACCACTATAAACAAACCATTGTGTGGATGTTCATTGTATGAACACTCATACGTCGAAATCGACGGGAGAGTCCATCATTTACAAAATGTTTTTATGATCATTTAACTAAAAGGATGTGGCTCGGAAATAGTATCACACAATTTGTAAAATTTGTTTTTGTCAGATACAATATCTTATTATAATAGAGATTGTATGTTTTTCTGTCTGTAACCGAAACTATATTACTAAACAAATCACAATTCCCTTTGTTGTCTGCATCCCATTCTCCATGATTTTATTTTTATTTCAACCTCAGTTATTAATAAAATTGTTTTACATCATTAAGACTGTTGACCATATCTACATACAAATAACATGCAGTTGTATTTATATATACAACAAAATAGCAGTTTACAGTGTGAATGGGAAGGCTAATTTGCATATTGATCTTGAAAAAATTGATTTTAATAAATAGGTGCTTAATATTATTGATTTCTAATTGTTTAGTTTTATCTTATTGAATATGAGCAAAATTCTCTTCAATAAATCTTAAAAGAAATCCCTTAACAAAAAGAAATAACTGTAATATTATTCTTTACTTCCTATTTTAACTAAATAGTTAAATTAGGAATAGGAGTAATTGAAAATGATGGAAGAGTTAGTTTCAAAGTTCTATTTTTCAATCATACCCCCTCTGTTTCAAATATTTTTATCTGCATTTTTATTCAGTTTCATTGGCCTTTCTAATTTAATATGATATTTTATTATATTAAAACTTAAATACTTGCACCCGGAGGGCGCATATATTTGCTAGTAAGTGTAAAAAAATCGTCTGTTTTCATTAACTTGATTATTTGTGGGTGGTCGTTGTAGACTTGGTCCAAAGATTTGAATGACAAAAGTCGATCAAGTCTAAAATATCATAGGAATAGTGACATTAGTTAATAATCTTTTCTTGTTTTGCTCAAATCTAAGACAAAAGAAAAATTTTAAAAACGCATTCCTTGTTTCCACAAATAATAATTCATACATTACTGGCATAAGAATGTTAATCCATTAATATTAATACTCTTGTTCATTAATCTTCCAACCACTGTCAATTTGCAACACACTCTGGTTAAAAATGAGACGGTCCAAATCGTCCCAGATGAAATACAATTATTGATTATTTGGTCAGAAAAATATAAGAAAGAAAGAAAAGAAAGAAAGAAAGAAAAAGAAAAAATAAAGAGAAAGAGAGTAGCGGAAGGATAGAGAGAAGAGTGGTCACGCGGAAGCGATAACGCTAATATGTTTCAATCGAGCCTAAGAAAAGACGAAAAGAAAGAAAGAATGAAAGAAAGAAAGAAAAAGAAAAAAAGAAAGAGAAAGAGAGTAGGGGAAGGATATAGAGAAGAGTGGTTGCGCGGAAGCAATAACGCTAATATGTTCCTATCGAGCATAAGGAAAAGATGAAAAGAAGGAAAGAAAGAAAGAAAAAAATGAGAGAGAGAGCGAGAGAGAGAGAGAGAGAGTTAAATCAAGAGTATTATACTTTTCACATATTGAACTATTTGGCAATAGCTCTTCAGTAAACGTTTTCATTGGTTAGAAATTTTACCATTCTCAATATTCAAATCAGAAATGTTGATTTATTTTATTAAAATGAAATGAATTAATATTATAAATAGAATTCAAATTGAGAATGTATCCCCCCCACCATCACCACCGACACCTCTGATATGCTGATTTTTACCTCATTAATTAAGTTGTAACAGACACTCTTTGATGCTCGTTCCTCAAACAATGAAAACGTTGATGATGAGGAAGAGGAGTAAAAGATCTAATTTTTGGTATCAGTATTCAGTATACTAACACACAATTTTCGTATAGATGAACAATTTGATATTTTTTTTAAGTGAAAAATCGACCTACCCTAATCCACAGGTCCTGATAGTATTAATCCATTTCGTGTATAGTGTATTTTAGAAATACGAAATTGTGCCACCATAAGTATAAAAACTGTGTGGATGGGGCTCATTAACTCTCGACACGAAAGAAATGATTTTCAGAAGCAGAAAGAAAATATTCCTAGCAGCAAAAGTTGATTTATGGCCGTCAATGATAGCAAGGAGAAGGGCGATGATGGATTTGAAAAAAAAAAGGCTACAAATGCAAAGGCTGAATCCATATTAAAAAAAAAAAAAAAGCAAAAGAAATTCCAGTTGGTTAAGTCTTGATGAGAAATTGAAAATCTAGTGCCAGCTTTTAACGGTTCCTGAAAATCTTCAAAGAAAATAAATGCATATGCACTCGTTATTTCTGTTCAATCACTTTTTAATTGAATAAGTAAAAAAAGAATTACTAAAATACACGATAAAATAACAAGTTAATAAATAATGAGATAGATAGGTAGATAGATAGATCGACAGACAGAGATATATGGATAGATAGATCGATAGATATGAATAGATTAAAAAAGATAGAAAGATAGATAGATTTGAACAGAGATAGATAGATAGATAGAGAGAGATGGAATATTTTTAACAGCGAAAAATAAAACTAAAAGCGTGTAAGGAGTAATATAGAATTTACTTATGAGAATAAGATTGATATAAAGTTCAGAAATATGTACATAAAGGGGATATCAGATATTGAGGTTATTTCCTATAAGTCTAACATAAACAAAGGGGAAGCACTCTTGACTGATGATCTATTTATTTATTTATTGATCTACTAGAAAAAGGAAGACGGGGTTAGGGTTAGGGTTAGGGTTAGGGTTTAGAGTTAGTTTAATGGGAAAATAAGTAAATAATTTATCAGTCTTTGTTTATGTTAGACTTGTAGGAAATAACCAATATTGATATATGGATCATTGATTATATATATACATACATATATATTGGCATGTGCGTGATTGTATATATATATATATATATATATATATATATATATATATAGCCTAGTCTACCCACACTGAGAAGAGGTGATAGATCAAAACACCGTGGCTGTGGATGACTATATATACATATATAGGTGTGTGCGTGTGTGTGTGTGTGTGTGTGTGTGTCTGTGTGTGTGTCTGTGCGTATGTATATATGGGGGATATTAGAAATTGATATATAGATGTCTCATTATATATATATATATATATATATGTGTGTGTGTGTGTGTGTGTATACATATGTGTTCGTGCATGTGTGTGTTTATATATATATATATATATATATATATGTGTGTGTGTGTGTGTGTGTGTGTGTGTATATATATATGTACATATATATATATATATATATATATATATATATGACAACCTACTTTTTTTCACCATTCTGAAAATGTCCTCCATTGAAGCTAGAACTGGGCTGTGGTCCTGATGATGGTCTAAATGGCCGAAACGTTGCATTGTCGACAATAAACATCCAGTTTCCATAACATCCCGTGTTTGTCTACTTTTCTCCACACACACACACATACACACACACATATATATATATATATATATATATATATATATA
>CM042145.1:63791814-63826814 GCA_023376005.1 Doryteuthis pealeii | reverse complement strand
TGGACTTGCCCCTTCTAATACACTTCTCTGTCCGGATTATAGTGGCCTATCAAACACTTTTAATTTCTTTTAATTTTTTAAATTCTCTAAAAACAATTTTTTTCAACAAGAAATTTTCTCATGCCGAAACTAGTTGAGAAAAATAAACAACATAAAATAAATATTCCTGTTTGTCTTATCACTTTTTGTTCATCTTATACATATATATATATATATATATATATATATATATATATATATATATATATATATATATATCTTTGAAAATATTTCCTTCCTTTCAAAGATAAATATTGCTCTGTATATAATCTAAAAAGATTATTATACATTGAGCTCTCTGTAGTGATTCAAAGTTTCACTGTATTTATACATACTGGATCATACAATAATAATACAGTGTGTCTTAGATATCACACTTAGAATCATCCCTAACTACCAAGTTTTGGATACCTCACATACTCACACACACACACACACACACACACACACATATATATATATATGTGTGTGTGTGTGTGTGTGTTGTGTGTGTGTGTAAGCGGCTTCCAGTCTTTGTGGATGAGGCATAATATGCTGAAAGTTACATACAGAGATTGACTTTTTCTCGATTTGTTTACGCTCTACATTAGAACAGATATATTCGACTTATTCATTAATTATCAACTAATTAATTTTCAAATTAGGTATGACTTCAATTAAGCACATATTCTCCCAAAAATTGTCGGCATAGCCATATCAAACAAACTGTTTGCGTACTTTCATATATAAGTGATACAGAGAGAAAGAGTAAATGTGATACATAGAAAGGGAAGAGAGAGAGAGAGAGAGAGAGAGAGAGTGTGTGTGTGTGTGTGTGTGTGTGTGTGTGTGTGACTGACAAATGTTGGTAGGAAATGCTTTAGAGTGGAGCGATCCTCCGTATTTTTATCGCCTTATTAATTTGAAGCCTTGCTATACTCACTGATGTCGAATCAGGCTGAGACGAAAGTAAGAAAGTCAAAAAAGTCAAACGAAGAATTTGGTTGAAAGGTGAACTAGTGCAAACGCTTTTTGCCGCTCCGTCGCTCGGTTTTTTCCGTTAAGAGTTTTGAAGGAGACTGGTTGCTTGCTTGATAGCAACCCATATCTGACACGTGACTATTGGCGAAGAAGAAGAGGGCAATGCGTACTTTGCTAGCGGCCTACGCAATTAGTTTCAAAGCAGTTGTTTCATTTATAGATAGATAGATAGATAGATAGATAGATAGATAGATCGAAAATCAGGCACAAATAAATGATAAAATTGAAACATACGGAAAGAATATATATATATACGGATATATTTCCATGTATATCCTTGTATGGTTTCCAGCAAGAAAATTCTCAAAGTATCGTAGTACTGGTATATCTTCTTAGGATCAAATTATGGTACTTGTATCAATTGAAATCTCAATTATTTGTAACTAGCAAAAAAAAAAAACTCTCCGGGTGGTGTAAAGATTAATTTTTGAAAGATATTGTCGGGGGGTGGGGATTAAAAATTCAATATCAGAGAGTTTGTACCATAAAGTAAGTAAAATCCTCTAATTTATTAAAGGAATAAAAAAAAACAATTTGAAATGGAAACCTAGTTCTGATAACAAATATATAACAAATACAGGCTGAACTTGCACAAAGGTGTCAAAATTAGAGCGACCCAGAAAAAACGGAACCCACAAATTTTGTAATAAAACTGTTAATTTTAATTATGGGGGTCTAGGGTTAGGGTTTACGGTTAGAGTTAGGGTTAGAATTAGGATTAAAGTTAGGGTTGGGGTTTAGGGTTAGTTTAATGGGAAAATGAATAATTAATTTGGGTTCTTTTTTTTCTGGGTCACCCTGTATAGCCGTAACCCAGAAAAAACAGAACCCACAAATTTTTTAATAAAACTGTTAATTTTAACTAGGGGGGTTTAGGGTTAGGGTTAGGCTTGGGCGTTAGAATACACCGACTGCACCTCTGCAAAGGGGTAAGACTCTCCCATAGGGTTATCATGTCCTGGGAATGACGTTAAAATCTATCTGATGGTGAGGTTCCAGTTCTGGAGGTTTAGGGAATGTGGAGCATCTCTTCATCACCATTGCTCCCTGGCCAAATCTGACTCGGAGTGGTTGTACCTGTTTTGGTTACGTCTATGGGTTAAATAGAAAAATGTGTTTATAAAAAAGAAAATTGAGTATCCATTAAGAATTAATTTATTTCAAAACTTTGTCGGTATTAAATAACCCACTGGGGTTGATATGCCGTAAAACAAATCAAACCAAACAAAACAAAACAAAATCTATTTTTACACACATTTTTAGAACTCATTTTTTATCTATTTAACACATTGATAGGACCCTTACAGGTGCTACCACTTCGGGTCATAGTGGACCTGGGAGTACTGGCGATGAAGGGGTATTCCTCAGAACTCCAAAATAGGAACATTACCACTTGATGCAGTTTAGCGTCATACACAAGACACTACATTATTAGAGACATAGTATATAGTTCACCGTATAATGTTATAATGTATACGTATATTATTTCTCTGATTTTTTTAGATGCGGCTTGATAATTATTATTTGGATTATTCGGTCTATTGTCCTCATCTTTATTGTTATCAGTACAACATTTCCACCCATGTGCCCTCCGGCCTTCTTCGTGTATTTCTTGTCGGATTCGAGAACATTCTCGAACTCGGGAACCTTTTTGTCGTAATTGGGAACCTTCTTGTCGTAATCGGGAGCTATCACGAAACTTTGAAACCAACTCTTTATTCAATCCCCGGGGGTATCCTGTTCTCATTCGGCTAACCAAAGCTTAACACCTGTACCCCAGCTATGGTTAGTGGAATTAGAACAGGATACCCCCATGGATTGAATAAAGGGTATATGTATATGTTTTGTTAGTTGCATAGAAGGAGATTATGTTGAGAAATAGATACGTGTTTATTGTATAAAATAAATACTTTTCTCGTTGTTAGGTTACGAATTTATTGATGAATATACGTGTGAATTTGATTGCATGCAAAGTCGTTTGTTCGAAATACCTTCATTCTATTATAAGATATTTATTTACATAAACCCAACGTTCGTGTGACATCTTATTATAATGGAGATGGTGTGTTTTTCTGTCTGTAACCAAAACTACATTATTCCCTTAGTTATTTCCGTCATATTCTTCATGATTTGATTTTATCTAAACCTCAATTATCAATAAAATTGCTTTACATCATTAGTACTGTTGACCATACCTACATACTAGATAT
This sequence comes from Doryteuthis pealeii, assembly GCA_023376005.1. Taxonomy (NCBI): domain Eukaryota; kingdom Metazoa; phylum Mollusca; class Cephalopoda; order Myopsida; family Loliginidae; genus Doryteuthis; species Doryteuthis pealeii. Next base: position 63,823,545 of record CM042145.1, on the reverse strand, counting down.
TTACCACGTACCCCACGTGTACGGGTTAGGCACAAGGCCCTATTAATGTGGGACCACCCACAAGCCGATACCCATTAGTGGCTAAGGCAAAAATGCGTTGATCCCATCGGCATTCCCTCTCAAGGCGGCGCCTCAGGCACTGGGCAATAAACCCAGTCCTGTCCCTTTAAATCTAGGGGGCAGGTATTGCCTGAGGGGGTGGCCCCCTGGGATAAACGCTGATAATTGTAGCCACGGTCCAGGGCGGAAGCCACGGTCCAGTGCCGAAGCCACTGGACCCCCGCCCCGAGAGCAATTGTATTCATATTAACAACAAAATAGCGGTTTACAGAGTGAACGTGAAAGCTAATTTGTATTTTGATATTAAAAATTTGATAAATATGTGCTTAGTATAATTGATTTCTAATTGTTTGGTTTTATCTTATTGAATATAAGCAAAAATCTCAGGGATGAATCTTAAAAGAAATTCATTAACAAGAAGAAATAACTGTAATTTTATTCTTTACTTCTTACTACTTAGTAGTTAAATTAGGAAAATTTAGCAATGAAAGATGGAAGTGATGGAAGAGCATATTTCAGTTGCTCTCTTTTTTTATTATATCCCTTCTGTTTCAAATCATTTTATTTGCATTCTTAATTAGTTTCATTAGTCTTTCTAATTTAATGTAATATTTTATTACATTAAAACTTAAATACTTGCACTCGGAGCATGCATATAGTTGGTAGTAAGAATAATTACTTAGTAATTCAATTCATTTTGTTGTCTACCTGAAGATCGAGGTTCGTAAAACTTAAGTAGCAGGAAGATGTTTGAGATTTAACATTTAGTATCAATAACATATTGCCCTACTTATTTATAGTAGTTACTTTGCAATTTCATTATTCTAAAACGCACACACAGCGAGAGAGAGAGAGAGAGGGGGGGGGAGAGAGAGACACACTCAAACATATATATATATATATATATATATCATGGCTTAAAGTTAATATAATTGACGGTCATATTACTTCCGTACCTCCCTATACATATATATATGTACAGAGAGAGAGAGAGAGAGAGAGACATACATACATACATACATACATATATATATATATATATATATATATATATATATATATATATATATCGATACCTACCGGCACTCGACAACAAGCGTATGAGTAGCACAGGGATCTGTACGGTAAAGTGAGGATGGTAGGTGTGGCTCTCCGTCTCAAACGCCAAAAAACAGTCCCCCTTGTCTAGCGCAAGGGAAAAAGGGATAGGCTCCCTCGCTGTCTGGCTGATACCGACTTTAGCCCCCCCCCCCCCAACGGCTTTACTTTTTAGTATATATAATGATAAACCTAATGAGTCAGATATACCTACTGAAAGTTTCGCTTAGTGCTTTTCAGGGTTAAGAGTTGACTCTTTGGTAGTATATTTTTACAATCAAACTATTTGCCAGATTTTTTTCTTACCGCAAGGGTTTACCAACAAGTTTGGTATATATATATATATAAAATGGATAAAAGTAACCTACTCGAGTTTCATCGTCTGAATCGTCAGGGTTACATCCGCTGAATTAATCGAGTTTTCGATTAATGTCAGTTGGTACCATATATGACCATTGAAACGGGTCTTATTTATTAAGAAAAAAATAAGACCCGTTTCAACGGTCATACATGGTACCAACTGACATTAATCGAAAACTCGATTAATTTAGCGGATGTAACCCTGACGATTCAGACGATGAAACTCGAATATGTTACTTTTATCCATTTTATAAATAAATTTTGCTCTACATTGTATTGAGCACTTTGTATTTGTTTTTTCTCGGTCTTAACCCCTGGATACTGTGCGCTTCAAACGATCGTACTCGTACCCACCGGTAAGCCACTACTCATACATTAACGCATATATATATATATATATATATATATATATATATATATATATTCGTTTCCCTTGCATCCAAATATTTTCATGCTCACTTAGATACATATGCTTTCTGTCTAAATTCGGTTTCTGATTTTGATTTTTGACTCTTCGCTTTTGTTCGCGCCAATTTTACGGATTTTTGACGATCTGGTAATTAAGACACCTGATCTGAATTATGCAAATTAATAGCAGATCTAATAACACAAACACACAAGTTTTAATGTTACATCTTTATATAACATATGATTTTATTTCTTACGTCTTACATTTGTAAGATATAAAAATTAATTTGCAAAATAATTAAGTTGTTTCACCTCTAATTCTGATCAGTCAACACGTTTTATTATACGATGTAAGTAAGTAAAGTCGTCGGGGTGGCCTAAAGTCGGTATCAGCCAGACAGCGAGGGAGTCTATCCCATTTTCACTAGCGCTAAAGCAAGGAGATTGTTTTTTAGCGTCTGAGGTGGAGCGCCACACCTACCACACAGATCCCTGTGCTACTCTTACGCTGAGTTGGCGAGGCCCCTTATCGATATATATATATATATATATATATATATATATATATATATATATAAAGTTCAGGTAGTGTAGACATAAAGTCAACGGCGCTTGGTAACTGTTAGTTTTTCGTCAATGCGGTTTTAAAACCAAGTCTGACCTTGAAAATCGCATATTGGAGAAACTGACAGTTACCAAGCGCTGTTGACCTTATGTGTACACTACCCTTAGATATACATGCTCAATCTAGCCCTAACCCTTACCGCACAGATCCATGTGCTACGCATACGCTGATTTGGCGAGGGCTGGTATCGAAACAGGAACCTTGAGGTTCTCAGCCGGACACTCTACCGACTGAGCTAAACCACCAGGATATTTTTTAATGAAAGTGAATTTGATTGGTTGTGCGTTGGGGTATGAACAAAAATAGAAATTCAACAAAATGAATGAACGCTGTAGCAGAATCGTAAGTAGAAGTCGAAAGTATTAATGTTCAAGTATCTACACATTCGACCGCCGTTCTTATTCGTCATATATTGATCGTCTACAGGAATAATTCTTTTTTATGTTACTTCGAAATTTTATTATTTTTAATTTAAGTAAATTAGCAAATATATGCGCCCTCCGGGTGCAAGTATCTAAGTTTTAATGTAATAAAATATATTAAATCAGAACGGCTAATGAAACTAAATAAGAATGCAAATAAAACGATTTGAAACAGAGGGGGGTATAATCGAAAAATAGAACGACTGGAACTTACTCTTCCATTACTCCCGCCTTTCATTGCTAAATTTTCCTAATTTAACTATCTGATTAAAATAGGAAGTAAAGAATAGAATTGCAGTTATTTCTTCTTGTTAATGAATTTCTTTAAAGATTTACCCCGAGATTTTTGCCCATATTCATTAAGATAAAACCAAACAATTAGAAATCAATTATACTAAGCACATATTTATTAAAATCTATTTTTTAATATCAATATGCAAATTAGCCTTCCCGTTCTGACTATAAACCGCTATTTTGTTGTATATATGAATATAATTGCATGTTATTAGTATGTAGCTCCGGCCCACGCCGGGGGTCCAGTGGCTTCGGCCCTGGATCTTTACGAGTTAATAGCGTCGGAGCCAGGGGTCCCCCCAGGCAACACCTGCCCCCTTGATTTAAAGGGGCAGGGCTTGGTTTATTGCCCAGTGCCTGAGGCGCCCCCCTTGAGGGGGAATGCCGACGGGATCGACGCAATTTTTCACCTGCCACTCCATGAGCTTTGGCTTGTGGGTGGTCCCACGTTAATAGGGACTTTGTGCCTGACCCGTACAAGTGGGGTACGCAGTAAATACCATGTAGCTCCGGCCCACGCCGGGGGTCCAGTGGCTTCGGCCCTGGATCTTTACGAGTTAATAGCGTCGATCCCAGGGGGCCATCCCCCAGGCAACACCTGCCCCTTGATTTAAAGGGGCAGGGCTGGGTTTATTGCCCAGTGCCTGAGGCGCCCCCCTTGAGGGGGAATGCCGACGGGACCGACGCAATTTTTCACCCGCCACCCCATGAGTCTCGGCTTGTGGGTGGTCCCACATAAATAGGGCCTTGTGCCTGACCCGTACAAGTGGGGTACGTGGAAAATATCATGTAGATATGGTCAACAGTATTAATAATATGAATCAGTCTTATTTATAATTCAGTTTTGAATTTTAAATAAAATCATGGAGAATGTGACGAAAACAACAAATTGTAACTTGAGTAGTGATATAGTTTCGGATACAGACAAACACACAATCTCCATTATAATAAGAGATACTAGCGGGACCTGTGGATATACCACAGTATGATAATGCAATTATTACAAAGTTTGATATTTTTACTTAAGAACTATTGCAATTACTTCAACATTTAACAAGTATAATAATTTTGATTTAACTCTCTCATTGTTTTTTCCCCTTTCTTTTTCTTTTCATTTTGTTCGATTGAAACAGAGTAGCGCTCTCTCTATATATATATTTCCCCTATCACTTTCTTTCTTTCTTTCTTCTTTCTTTCTTTCTTTCTTATTATTATATTTCTTTTGTGTAGAATGTCGTTTTTCTCACCTTTCTTTCTTTATAAAAAAAACGGGATGGTCCGATATTTAGTTGAAGTGAAGACCCTCATAAGAAATGAGAATTCGGCAGATAAGCAACACCAGATAGTGAGAATTAACATTTTTACATTTCATCTTTAACTATTTGGACGCTTTCACTTTGAACCAAAAGGTGTTGCAAGATTATATATATATATATATATATATATATATATAAGCATTTCCTAAAAAAACATTTTAATATTCGAATTCTCATCAATTTTTCACTTGATGACATATTTTCCTCTTATTCTCTCTCTTACTCCTGCCTTCTCACACGGTGTTCGTAAAAAAACATTTAGTCGGGTCATGGACGGGATACTTTTGGAAGTATATATATATATATATATATATATATATATATATATTCAAACAAAAAGTGTTATTAATATATAGATGTGTTTTGTTGGTTGGTTGGTTAGTTGGTTTTATGACATATCAACCCTTGTTGGATTATTTTATGCCGAAAACATTTTGTTTTGGTCATTCTTCATGGGTACTCTACTTTTTAAAACTCAGTTTTTAGACCCGTTTTTAACTCATTTTTTCTATTTAACCCATAGATGGGACTTTAATAGGTACTACAACTCTGGGTCATGGTGGACCTGGGTATAATGGCGATAAAGGGGTAATCAACATTTCCCAAAACTCCAAAATTGGAACTTCACCATTAGATGCAGTTTGACGTCATACCAAGGACATGATGTGTTTTGTAATAAATTTGATATTTCTCCGTTTATAAATATTCTACTTTGATCCTACGCGGGCATTAACCCTTTGATGTTATGTGGAATGTAAAGATATAATACACACATCGTTACAGAAGTTACGGACAGACGAACAAAGAAATAAATAAAAGAAAGCAGAAAAGATCACATTGTTCCGTATATAAATAGAATCCTTTATTTTTAACTTTTATTTCTTTGCACATCTTGCGAACATTTGTTCGCAATTCCAAATTGCAGTTAACTTGTTTCTACCAATTTCAAATGGAATTCTTCTTTCTCTCTGAATGTTTGGGATGAGGCTTGATAATTTGTATTATTTGCATTATTCGGACAATTGTTCTCAACTTTTTTGTTATCTCCACAACGTTTCGGGCAATGTATCCTCCGGCTTTCTTCGGGTGTTTCTTGTCGAACTCGGGAACTTTCTCGGACATGGAAACCTTCTTGTCGAACTCGGGAGACTTCATATCGTAATCAGGAGTCTTCACGGAATTTCGAACCAAACCCTTTATCCAATCCTTGGGGGGCAGACTGTTCTCATGCGGTTAACAATGACCGCGTACAATTGTTAAGCTGTGTTAAATGTTGCATAGCGCCTTCTTTACCGGCAATAAATATGTATATGTTGCATACTGGCATCAAATTCTATATTTTATATAGCGGCTTCAAATCCACGCTGATAAATCGTGTATCTGTATACGTTGTGGGTATATTTCAGGTATCGTCACTAACCCTAGACGATATATGTAGTGGTCGCTTAATGAAATCTACAACACATGGGTATAGTAGGAGTTGACTTTATTTCTCTTCTCGGCTGTACGTGGTGGGCGGCGAGCGTTGACAATGACTACTACTACTGCTAGGATGGTGAGGTAAAGGGGTGGCTGGTGGCGTCTCACGGCCCTTGGCCGCGACGGACCGTGTCGACGGTCACTCACTGGTTGCCGTCCGCTGTCTGCTCTCTCGACTCTCTGACTGACTTCCTTTTATATATCTCAAACGCCTACGAATTTTCTTTGTTACACTTATCAGCGGACAAATCTTTTTCCGAACTTATTGTTACCCATCCTTCTTTGTTCGCTTTACCCCGAAAAAGTCCTTTGTTACTCTTTTCGTCTTCTTCGTTTAATTTAACCGGAAATTCCTATTTCCGTTTGTACAATATACAACATAAATATTCTATGTCATTATCACCCATGCCCAGAATTGAACCTGCAACCTACAGATGATTGTCACTTAGAACTATATTAACTCAACCCTTATATCCGTTGCGTTATGTGTCCACGGATTCTTCTTATATTCCTCACTATATTTGTACTTGTTGATGCTTACGAAGCTTAGCCAAATATCAAATTGTCCATTTAAGTTTTGGGAACAAACTAAAAATGAAAGTTGTGTGTTAGTATACTGAATACTGATACCAAAAATTAGATCTTTTAATTGTACCATTGTTTGAGGAACGAACATCAAAGATTGTCTGTTACAGCTTAATTAATGAGGTAAAAAGTTGCATATCAGTGATGTCGGTGGTGATGGGGAGGATACACTTTCAATTTGAATTCTCTTTATAATATTGGCTTTATTTCATTTTAATAAAATAAAATAACATTTCTGATTTAAATATTGAAAATGGTAAACTTTTTAACCAATTTCTAGGCTACATTTTGCGAAAACGAGGATTTTTAGTGCACTTCAGTAGATGATCTTTTTTGTTATTTGATATTTTTAAAAGTGAAAAATCGACCTACCCTAACGTACTGTACTAAATGCTGGGAGAGTGACTTGATTTACTCAAAAGTCAGCATAAAATCCTGAGTGTTTCTCGTCATCGAACATTGACCTATATTACCGACAATACACAACTATCTCAGCTACTAAACATTCTACACGTAAATACTTATTAATAAACCATGATATTGGTGAAGTGTTTCCAAATGAGAAAGATATGCAACTCTGCGATGACCTACACTGGAATTTGGTTAATTTTTATTTAAACACAACGCAGAGGCGATTATCTTCAGTTCTCTACTTCATGCATATTTACGATTAGGAATAATGCCATTTCTAAAGACTCTGACCATTCTGTAAATATCACATGCAACATTTATATCGGTAGAATAACCAAGAAAACCCAAAATTGGTGTATGTATGTGTATGTGAAATTATTTGTGTCTTTATGTGTGTGTGTATGTGTGTATGTTGTTTGTGTATGTATGTATGTATGTATGTATGAATGTATGTCTGTGTGTCTGTGTGTGTGTGTTTAACTCTTGCCGAGTACAGGATTCGCAACTGATTTCTTTTTTCATAAAGGAATATATTTCGTGGTTCGATAAATAAAAAGATATTTAAAGAATTCAATAAAAATTGTCTTCTAATGACATCGTTTGTTTTGTTTTTGTTTGATTGTTTTTATTTTTGTTTTTGTTTATTTTGTATTGTTTGGTTTTTTTATAACAAATAAACAGAATAAAGTCATTGGCATTGCAGTCTCGGAAGACTATAATATAGTTCTCGTGCCCTTGAAATTACAGCGCCTCCTGTGACTGTGAAGTCCAATGTTCGAAAAACATTCTCGACCACAAATGTCGCATGTGAAGGCTGTCCCTGAAGATGTTGATGTGCCGGTGCTTTGTTGCCGCCACTTTCTTCTGGACTTCTTGGCTTCATGGTGTTGCGCCAGGGTGGCTTCAGACATGAACAGTCCGCTACGGAGAGCCCGCTGCCACCGAGGGCGGTCCTGAGCCAAATTCTCCTAGCTGGAAGGGGTAATGCCAAAGCACCTGAGATCATTTTTGCAGACATCCTTGCAACTCGGCTTGGGGTGACCAATCTGTCTCTTACAAGACGAAAACTCTGAATAGAGGATGTCATTCGGGATTTTTTTTTTGTATTGTTTTGGGTGTTTTATAACAAATAAACAGAGTAAAGTAATATGAAAGAATTTGTATTTGTGAAGTATTTTGATTTGGTACAGAGCCAAATTGTTAAAGCACCTAATTAAGATCAATGCTTTGCAATCCTATTGTAATAGAGATTCGGAGTCGGTCTCTAACCGAAACTACGTCACTTCTTACTTCACAATATCTTCAGGAATTGCGTGAGTTTATCAATGAGTATTTAATGTATAATCAACATCATTAATACATAGGATAAATCCTAGTTTATTAACAATGTCTCGGTGAAAATCTGAACAAGATTTGCCTCAAAGCAGCCCATGTTATTAGTGTGTTTAAAATCCTGCAATGTGTCATTTATAATTCTAAGAAATAAAGTTTTACACAATGTATGGTGTAGTTAATTTTCAAACTGGTTTTAATAAAACCGGGTTTAATAAATAATTATTTGGTGTTATTGATCTCTAATATTATTATTTTAATTTCCAACGTATTAAAATCAATCCAATGAATGAGTTTATATAGAAACCAATTAAAATATAATTCAAATAAGTGTAATCTTTTTATATGCGTTCTTATTCAATTTCGTTAGTCTTTATAATACGGTGTAGTTCATTGCATTAAAAGTTAAAAACTAGGGTCCGGAGGGCGCATATTCTTGCTAGTACTGTTAGTAAGAAAATAAATAATAGAAATCTCTCTTGCAACATTGGCAATTTTTTACAGGTCTTTTATTAACTTGGAAAAAGAACAATTTTTTTAAATATTTGATTAATTTAAAAGTTTCTGGTGCTCTTTTGTTAACTATTAATTGAATATCCAGTTGAAAACCGGTTTTTCGATGACTAATTGTACAAGATGAAATATATCTTATTACATTTAGCCAATAAGACAAGATTTTGAACTTTTTCAACTCCCCCCTCTCTCTCTCTCTCTCTCTCTCTCTCTCTCTCTCTCTCTCTCTCTCTCTCTCTCTCTCTCTCTCTCTCTCTCTCTCTCTCTGCTGTTGGATTTCTTTATAACTAATGTATTCGCACCCCACGACCATTTGTTTACAATGTTACACATGTCCCATATTTTTTCTATTAAAGCCTTATGTTTTCGAAGGTACGAATTTCATTTTCCTTCTTCCTGACCGTGTCCATTCTATCACGCCTCATATAGCAGTCTACGTAACATTTATCACCAAAGAATAAAAACAAAACAAATTTAACAAATATTTTGGAGAGAAAGAAAATAATTCAAAATAAACGAAATAAAAAATAAAAAACCGTTCGCAAACAAAAATAAAAAATCTCTCCCAAATGTGGAAAGGTTCACATATAAACAGAAACTCATTGCTATGTCCGTTTTCTCATGTATCTTTTTGTTTTTTTATTATTTACGTGAATTCTTTGTTCATTCTTTTCTTTAGTCAGTTAATGTCAGCATTTTGATAATAAAAATATCTTCTCAGAAACTTTTTTTTTCTTTTCTTCATTTTTTTTTCATACGGCAGATCATGTCAGTTCCTTTATCTTGTATTACATCCCTTTTTTAAGTCTCATCTTTGTATCTTTGATTTAAAAACTTTTACATTTTTTCAGGTCAGTTAACTTTGAACCACGTATCTTTGAGGCGTAACACATATTCTCAAAGATACGTGGTTCAAAAATGTAACAGTTTTTAAATAGAATAACTGGTACATTATATATTTTATTCATTAATATATCAACACTAAAACTTTCATTAAATTCGGTTAATTCTCTGATTTTTTTTTTTGGGGGGGGGGGTCGATGGTGGAATTTAGGTCCATTAAGTTCGATTTAACCTGTACTTGTTAAATTGATGATGGTTCTGCTACCTGGAATAATCTTACGGTGATATGATGAGCACATGCCTATAAATCCTCTAAACCTGCCAAACAGCTAGTGGCATCGTAACCAACCGTATCACTTTTAACCCCTCCTCTCTCTCTCTCTCTCTCTCTCTCTCTCTCTCTCTCTCTCTCGCTCTCGCTCTCTCTCTCTCTTCTCTCTCTTCAAGGGCCGGTTTAGCTCAGTCGGAAGAGAGTTCGCCTAGGAATTAGAAGGTTCCTGGTTCGATACCAGCCCTCGCCAACTCGGCCTATGAGTAGCACAGGGATCTGTGCGGTAAAGCGAGGAGCAGATGACAGGTGTGTCGCTCCATCTCAAATCAAAAACAATCTCCTTGGTCTAGCGCTAGTGTAAAGGGGATAGACTCCCAGGCTGTCTGGCTGATACTGACTTTAGGCCGCCCCGACGACTTTACTTACTTTACTTATCTCTATCTGGTTGAATTATCTTGGCGTTAATCCTAAATTCTAAGTGCTGTGTATCATCTTTTTTTTTAAATCTCATTACGAAGGTTAGCGAATTAACAGAATTTCTGTCATAAGAAAGGAATAAAGATAAGACAAGTATTGTATTTTAAAAGGGGTTTATTGTGTTGCGAAGGGGTTTGCTAAAATGTAATGCTTTTAGCTGTCTTAAGTCACACACACATATGGAGAGAGTACCAAATCATGAATACTTATCTTTTGAGTTGTACTTTTGGGATGAAGAATTCTGGTCGTAGGCTCGTTCGTTGTTGGGTCTGCTGCTTTATTTGTTCACCCAAATTTAGGGGATAGTCTGTGTTGGTCGTCGTAGTTGTTAACGCCTCTGATGCTGTCAGGTTATGTTCTCTCGGGACGGACGTCTGCCCTCTCCAACCACCTTTACTGTTCTGACCCATCTATGGGTTAAATAGAAAAATGTGTTTATAAAAATAAAATTGAGTATCCATTTAAGAATGACTTTATTTCAAAACTTTGTCGGCATTAAATAACCCACTGAGGTTGGTATGCCGTAAAACAAACCAAACCAAAATTTACTGGTGTGAGGATTTGGAGCCCTGCTCGTTCCTACTGTCGGAATCTGCCAGAGGAGGATAACCCACATTTCTTATAAAGGTTATAAATAGAATTGTGGAAGCGCGTGGTGTAATGGTTAAAGTCATGGGAAATGGACTCGTCGCCCCGAGTTCAAATCCTGGACGTGGTAATTGCATTTCACTTAGCGCTAATACCCTTGGGGAAGGTATGAATCCTACTCTCCTTCCAGCTATGGGTAAATAGCAGGGCAGACTGGGTTCTTTAATCATGGCTAGGTAACCAGTCTAGGAGAAGGAAAACTCTGAACTCAAACCTGTTGAACTCCGCTTAATAAATTGACCTTGTGTCGTATCCTGCTCGTGCGGAGGGGTTGGTAAATATATATAACTAGAATTGTGTTTCCTTGGACAATTCAAAGCTTTCTATATACGCTCTAAATGATGCTTTATCAAGATATCATCCAAATATGATCGTTACACACAAGAGATCACTTTCTCTCGGCCTCCAAAGTCATTTTGTCTCTAGTTGTGGAATGAAACGTCACCAATTGGCGGCATTTAGTTCCCAGGACTGTTTACCACCAATCGCCTTTAGATGTTCCACTAAATGTTGTTTTATGGCACTAGTATCGGAGAGGAGAGATGGTATGTAAAGCGACGGGAGAGTGTTCTATATATATATATATATATATATATATATATATATATATATATAATCCAAAAGTCCAGAGAAGAAATCTTCCTTACGACACAAGAGTTTTATTTAAAAAACTTGCTCAATGTGTGCTCTTAATGTTAGAGTCACAGAGCAAATTTATAAGTAAAGAAATAACAAAAGACTTAGTCTATTTCAGGGAGAAAATCTCTAAGTCTTTTGTTATTTCTTTACTTATATATATATATATATATATATATATATATATATATATATATACCATTGTGGATACCAACCAAGTCGAGAGAGTCTAAACTGTGCTTCTATTTAGACCCCGCTGTTAAGGAAGTGGATAGTTGTCTTTCACAAGCGTGTTAGCGTCTAGTTAATGCAAGCTGTCTCCACAGAAACTCAAACATTGTCGATAATGTTTTCTCTCATGAAAAATATAATTCTAAACTTCCCAAATAAACATGAATACGTTTAGGGTAAAACAGATTATTTGAATATGTAATACGATGATGTTTTGATTAAGTTCCAGTCTTGTTTCATTATTCAACACTTTGGGTAAATATATGATCGCTAATTCCATAGTCGGTTCTTTTAATAGTAAATCGAAAGACAAATTTCAAACTTAATAACATTTATTTCAGTTACTACATCAAGGTAATTAGTGATCACCCAAGGGTGCTGATAAAAGGAATAAAAGGGGATACTTTTACGAAGAACATATTAAAATAAAAGTTTATTAAAAAGAAAAACGGAAAATTCATACCCTCCTTACACAGATAAACATACTCAAAAAATCATTATGCTTTGAGTGGTAAGAAATGGACTCGTCGACCTGAATTCAGATCCTGGATGATGCTGTTTACATTTTATATGGTGCTAATACCCTTGGGAAAGGTATGAATCCAATTCTCCCTCCAGCTATGAACAAATAGCCGGGCAGACTGGGTTCTTTAACAATGGCTAAGTAACCAGTCTAGGAGAAGGAAAACTCTGAATTTAAACCCCTAAACTCCGCTTAAGAAATTGACCTTGTGTCACATCCTGCTCGTGTGAAGGGTTTGATAAATATATATATCATTATATTCCATTATTCTACATTTTGGGTAAATATATGATCGCTAATTCCATAGTTGTTTCTTTTAACGTTTAGAACCAAATCAGAAAATCGAAAGATAAATTTCAAACTTAATAAAGACATGTATTACGGACATACATAACATAAATTGTTGCAAACTAAGGTTTGTCTGCGGGAATGTTATATAAAATAATAGTCCATTTAGCTGAAATCCTGAGGTAGGTGAATTATTGGAGTCACTGTGCTACGGCTATCTTCTCGCTCAGAAGAATATAGGAGAAGCTTTTTCGTACATCTGTCTTCGGGGAGTCTTGAACAGAAAAGAGAAGAATTTGTCTCTTTGGCTTCGCCGCCAAAGAATGCTGGCCCATGATTGGTTGTTTGATAGCGAGGCTCATAGAACAAGGACAATGACGCCTACCTCAAATATTTTAATAGGTAATTAGTGATCACCCAAGTGTGCTGATATAAGGAAGTGGGGATACTTTCACGAAAAATATATTAAAATAGTAGTTTATTAAAAATGTTACAATTCATGAGAGGTCATGAATTGTGAACAGACCTGTAGCTGAGAATTTAAATTAAGGGTCGTTACTTTGGTATCGTAGGTTCTCCGTAGAAAATTACCAGTGACTGTTAATAACCCTCGACCCTTAGAGACGCGATTTGGGCGCCATGGCAGATACGTGATAGTTTTTAATGAGAGTTAGTTAGATGTGAGCCAGCCCTCTGAGAGTGTAGACGTAATTGTCGGCTCTGATGAGACCCATCTCAAGCCTTGCGGTGGAACCAATCAATATGGGCTAGAAGAACAAAAAGCTTGATCAAGAAACCCCAGGTCTTGTTGTGTTTATTAAATTAAGACAATAACCAGATTAGTCCAGCCCAAGAAGAATTAGCAAGGAAGAAGAAGCCAGTAGATAGAAGTCAACTAGACAAGATGATGGCCAGCCGAGTTAGACAAATCACCAGATGGAGCAGAGTAACAAGTAATGAATCAAGTAAGACCACCATCTATATCTCTAATCTAATATACTCTCTCTCTCTCTCTCTCTCTCTCCTCTCTCTCTCTCTCTCTCATATACCCGATGTTTATAAAAGAGTATATAACGAAATGAAGTCCGTGGTGTAATGGTTAAAGTCATGGGAAATGGACTCGTCGCCCCGAGTTCAAATCCTGGACATGGTCATTGCATTTCACTTAGCGCTAATATCCTTGGGAAAGGTATGAATCCTACTCTCCCTCCAGCTATGGGTAAATATTAGGGCAGACTGGGCTCTTTAACCTTGGTTGGGCAACCGGTCTAGGAGAAGGAAAACTCTGAATTCAAACCTGTTGAACTCCGCTTAAGAAATTGACCTTGTGTCGCATCCTGCTCGTGCGGAGGGGTTGGTATATATATATATATATATATATATATAACAAAAAGAAAAACGGAAAATTTAAACCCCCCTTAAATCACAGATGACCATACTCAAAACTCATTATGTACCTCTTTGTGTTTGTATTTCATTACCTATTTTATTACCTATATATTCACATACGTTTGGGTTTTTTTCAAAAGTCATCTAACGTATTATAAGAAGCAGTTTTGGCCACTAAAGCCAAAACAACATTTAGTTCTTATACTACCCTTTCTGTTGCATAGCGCCTTCCTCACTGGCACTAAATCTTATTATAATGGAGATTGCACATAAATATTAGGTTATTATTATTTTGTAACACTTTCCAAGAAAGATTATTTCGGAATCCCTAAGAACTACAGACGTATAACCCTTAATGCCATAACTAATAAGTTTATAATGCCCTTCTCAATAGCATCCGACCGGAAGTCGAGAAAATTCTTAAGAAAAATCTAAATGGGTTTCGGAGAAATCGATCCTCAACTTCTTAGATTCTGACTATTTGTCGAATCGTGGAAGGAGTACAAACAAAAACTCTTGAGGCAACACTTTCATTGGAGATTTCTCAAAGGCATTTGACTGCAAACACCGTAGAAGTATCGAGCAAATACTAATAGCGTGTGATCTTCTCAAAGAAACTGTTACTGCTATAATGATGCTCTTCAAAAACACAAAAGCAATAGGGTAGGTCGATTTTTCACTTTTTAAAATATCAAACTGCCCATCTATGCGAAAGTTGTGTGTTAGTGTGTTGAATAATGATAGCAAAAATTAGATATTTTACTTGTACCATTGTTTGAGAAAATAGCATCAAAAATCGTCCATTACAACTTAACTCATCATCATCATCATGTCGAGTATGCAGCACAGGTACCCATGACAATCTCTCGCCAACCTTCCCTATCATTTATTGCACCTGGGAGCTCTTCTGCGGAGCAGTCAGCATCTTCACATAACTGGTCAATGTAGGTCCTTGCTGGGCGCCCCACACTTGCATGTCCATGCGTTGGCTTCCACAGGGGAACGTCGCTTATGAGCTCATCCTTGCTTCTCCAGCAGTGTCCTGCATGCCTTGTCCGTCTCACTCGGATAGTTTGTGAGATGGGGGCAGGTGACCGTACAGCTGTTTCCTTGTGAGGTGCTGTTTCCACGACTTGTTCAAGACTGCACGCAGCATTCTTGTGCAGCATCCATCTAGCTTATTCTCAAGACGCTTTGTTAGGGTCTAGGTGGTGCAGCCATACAGCAGCACCGACACAACCACAGCCTGGAAGAACTGTCGCTTCAGCTTGCCAGGGAGATCGGACCTCCATATGACTGATAAACTATTTGTGGCTGACCATGCCTTTGCTATCCGTGTATTAACATCGCTCTCTGTGGAGGAGATATTACCACCTAGGTACGTGAATTGTTCTACTGGCTTAAGAGGCTTGCCGTTGAGTGTGGAGATGTTTCCTTTATTTTTGAAACTCATGAACTCTGTTTTACCGGAGTTCACATAGTCCTATATTCTTTGCTGCTTCCTCTAAGCTATGTAGCAGTGATTCAGCCTGTGCTGGTATATCTGCAAGAAGTGCAAGGTCATCAGCATAGTCCGCATCTGTGATTGTTTGTGCGGGATATCGCCTGCTTCTTGCCCTTTTTAGTGTGAAACCTTTTTCTTTTATGGTATCTAATGATGTTCGGAGTACGTAGTCTAGGCATATTATAAATATATATGGTGCCAATGTGACTCCTGCGGCGATGTCAAAGAAATCTGTGTCGCCATCAGGTGAGCGTACCATCGCTTTTGTATCTTTGTATAGCATCATTATAGCTGAAACCGTTTTATTTTGGAGACCATATGCTAATAGTATTTATTATATTTTTCCTCTATGTATGGAATCAAATACCTTGGAGAAATCTACGAATAATAGCGTTACCTCTAGATTCTTTGTTCATACCCCTTCTATGATCCGTCGAATAGTCAAGATCTGAGAGGTTGTGGATCGATTTCTGCGGAATCCATTTTGGTTTCTCCTAAGGATTTTCTCTATTTCGGGCCGGATGAGATTAAGTAGAAGGGCATTATATATCTTGGCTGCAATAGCAGTGAGAGTATTTTTTAGCGATTCCGAGATCTCCCTTTTTAGGGAATGGGAGGGTGCAGCCTTTCGTCCATTTATCTATTCTATTTTGTCTATATACTGCATTGCATAGCTTAAGCAGTATGTCACTGAACTTTCCTATCTTCCACACCTCCGGCGGTATTTCGTCAAGTCCTGCTGCTTTTCTACCTTTTAGCTTCTTTAAAGCTTGTTTGATTTGATCTATTGTAAAATCCCCCAGCTTGATATTTAGTTGTTTATCTACAATCTTTTGGGTATTATTTTCTATGATTTTTGGGGGGTTTCCCAGTAGTTTCTGGAAGTGGTCTTTCCATTTCTGAAGTCTATCTTTTTGGCTGGTTGCCTTTAGTTTTGATTTAGAGGTGCTTTTCCTATCACTAATTTCGTTTACTGTTTGCCATGCTAATCGCGACTGTCTATCCTCTACTGATTGTCTGATATTATTTATCTGTACTGGTTTGTATTCTATTTGTTCCTTTTTGTATGTTTTGGTTAAGGCTACCTGGGCTTTCTTAAGGTTGTATAGGCTGGTGCTAGTTGGGTTTTATTAATTTGGGCTGTTTTACAGCTTAATTCCTGAGGTAAAAAGCAGCATATCAGAGGTGTCGGTGGTGGTGGGGGTGGACACATTCTCAATTTGAATTCTATTTATACAAAATAAAATAACATTTCTGATTTAAATATTAAAAATGGTAAATTTTCTAACCAATTCCTAGGCTAAATTTAGCAAAAACGAGAATTTTTAGTGCATTTTGATAAAGGATCTTTGATGTTATAAAAGAATGAATAAATGTTCTCAGCATAAAATAACCCAACAAGTGACCAAATGATAATGGAACAAATCTATACAACAATATATATATATATATATATTGTTATTTAATAACAATTGCGGTCTGGTGAATCTCATGGGTATATTCAGATACCTATGAGTGGAAATGGTACCATAACCGCATAATAGCCGATTTTTAAGCTTTTTTCTTTACTAATTATATTACTCTGTTCATAAAAAATTAAACATCGAGCTCTCAAATCAAACCTGAACACTCTAACCAGCTTAGAATTATCCTAATACCAAATTACTTGGTATCCCACACATATATATATATATATATATATATATATATATATATATATATATATATTGTTGTGCCATTGTTGTATGCCATTGTTGTTTGGTCACATCGAATTACAAAATTACAAAAGAAATGGTTATTTGAACTATAATTCCTGATTGATATTTTAATATTTATCGCTTACAAAGGATTTACGCCCCTGTCTATCTCTATATCAATCTATCTATATCTATTTATGTATCTATCTGTATCTCTACCTATCTATCTATCTATTTATCTATCTATCTATGTTTATATATATATATATATATATATATATATATATATATATATACATTTATCTGTCTACCTGTATCTATCTATTTATCTATATCTATATCAATCTTAATCTATATATCTCTATTTCTATCTATCTATCTTTGTATCTCGCTCCTGTTTACGATCGACTTTGGCCTCTGCTTCCAAAATGAAAGCCTCCTCAAAATTCACACCGAACCGAGACGTAAAGTTCAAGGCTTATCGACCACTTGACTATACTCCTCCATTTAGACACTTGGAACTCCGCCGAATAAAAAGTGGTACGAGGTAACGTCATAGCTGTAGTCAGCGTAGTACACTAAATACATTTCTTCTTCCAATAGATCAATGAGTATTGTGCAGTTTTTACGGACAGTCAAACCAAGCAAACTTTACGTATTCAATAGACAGATGCATATAATACAAGACTCATGTCAGATTATAACCAGTAATAAGTAAGTAAAGTCATCGGGGTGGCCTAAGGTCGGTATCAGCCTGACAGCAAGGGAGTCTGTCCCCTTTTCAGTAGCGCTAGTCCAAGGAGATTATTTTGGAGTCTGATGTGGAACGCCACACCTACTACCAGCTCCTCACTTTACTTCAAAGATCCCTGTGCTACTCATACGCTGAGTTGGCGAGAGCCGGTAACGAATCAGGAAACTTGTGGTTCCCAGTCCGAGGCTCAACTGACTGAGCTAAACCAGCCCAGTTGAGAAATGTCTGCTCAATAAATGCAGGAAGGGGAGCGGACAATCCCCAGGGGAGGCAACCATCTACACTGACAGTAGCAAGATTGGCGTATCAAACCAAATTGATTAGACCCCAAATGGTTAGATGCGGCTCCCTGGCCCTGGTTGTCAACTAGGACAGGAAGAGTTTGTTGAGAAAACACCGCTGCCGAGCAGCTTTACAAGATCCCGAGTAGAGGCTAGGGGAGAAAACACCGAAAACAAATTCGGAGCGGGAGTCCCTAAGATGGAGTAATGCTGAACTTCAGTGCTACACAGCAACTCCTGCAACACCACCATTCCCAAACTGCATTGGTTTCTTACTTTTCCTTTGGTATGTAGTGACAGTGTGTAGAGGGGGATCTGCTGCTTTGGCAACAGCATATCCTCCATGTCAACCCACCCAGGCTACTTAGTTCAAAAAAAAAATTGGACAATACGCCGTCGTCTTTCGCAGACGGAAGGATGTCAACCAACTAAATTCAGAAGTTGAATTCATTTTTGCAACATCATTCCATTCAATCGTCCATCAGATATCTTTATTCAATGTCCACCTGGGTAATTCCATGTCAAATCATCCAGAAAAAAGTAAAATTGTCACCCACCCACTTCAATCTGTCTGAAATTGTGTACACTTATAGATTATGTGGAGAAAAGTAGACAAACACAGGATGTTATGGAAACTGGATGTTTATTGTCGACGATGCAACGTTTCGGTCATTTAGACCTTCTTCAGGACGAATATAATTCTTGCTTCAATGAAGGACATTTTCAAAATGGTGAGAAGAGTAGGTTGTCAATAGGGGCAGGTGTGGTTGGGGTGGGTAGTGGATTTTCTTCTCTCAAGATGGGGAGTGTTTATATGGTGATGCTGATGTGGGTCCAGACACTTATAGATTATGTTAATGTTAGACATTTCCCAATATATGAGCTCCCCGATTTTTCAAATCAGAAATCATCAATAAACTCAAATTGGTTGACTTTAAGACTGTTTTGATAGCATTGTTGGATTTTTGGGGGCTAAAATTCTTTTATGAATCAATTTGTAGTTGTAGGGAAGCTCTAGAACTCATTTTACAGACAAAAATAGATTACAAAAAGTTGACATTTTTCGCGACCACTTCAAATTTGGAGACTTAAAAAATCGACACAACTTCGCCAATTTTCTGAATTGGAAGCTGAAATTTTGCGGAATATCTAACATTAACATAGTCTACGCTTGGACGAAATTTCAGAAAGATTGAAGGGGCTGGGTAACATGGTCTGGATGATTTGACATGGAATTACCACCTCTTATTATTTAAAAGATCAACTATTTCAGTAGTTCAATCCACTGTAGTCAGAGATTTATCTAAAAGATTTTAGAAGCTTCTCCTAATTAATCTATTAAAGACATTAGACGATAAGGAGTTCGACTCCCACAGTAGCTACTGTGGCCTAATTGATAGGTTCCCTGTTATTTATGGACTGTTTATTCGGAGAAGCCCCTATAATCAATCAGTCACGTTAAGCTTTAGCAACTATATGATTTTCCCAACTTTATTGCCCTTATGGCACCCACCACCCAATTCCTTTATCATATGTGCTAGAATGCGGTAACTGATGGTCTTAATGTTTTAGGTATGACGTTAAATTCTATCTGATGGCGAAGTTCCAATTCTGGAGATCTGAGGAATATGGAGTACCCTTCAACACCATTACTCCAAGATCTACTCTGACCCGGACTGGTAGGACGTGTTAGGGTCCCATCTATAGATTAATAGAAAAGCGTGAGTCTTATAAAATTGAATACCCATCAAGAATGAATAAAAACACGTTTCGGTATAAAATAACCTAAGTGTTGACATGCCATAAATCCAATTTACAAAATATGTGATGTTATTTAGAAGCTTGATTCTTTTTCTTTTTTTACTTTTTTTTCTTTTTTTTTTCAATTTTATTTAGTTCTGTTACGTTTGTTCCATATCGCCTTTCACTCTTTACCTATTTTAATCTCTGTGTGTTTAGATAATTATATATTTTTGTCATTGTGGTTTTTTGTTGGGTTTTTTTTGTTGTTGTTGTTTTTTTTGCCTCAGCTAACGTAATTATTTTGTTTATTTATTTTGTTTTTATATTAAGAGAAATGGTATAATGAATTATCTAAACATGTCTGAGCCACGTGAACCTGTTTTTGACATCTACTCTGAACGCTTATTTGCGTTAGCATTAGCCAACCAGATGTACAGAATGGCAAAATTCTATTCAAAGCCAGTTATCTGTTAGCGCTGAACAAGTCAGGTGGCGCACTAGAGTTTGATAATCTCTAGTGGGGTCTAACTGGCGAGGGGGTATTATGTTGAAAAACCGACCCCACCCCGTGAACCAGTTAATAATGACATAAATGACAATGCCACCAGCGCTGTTTAATAGCACAGGCGTATATGAGGGTGGGCTTAAAACTTCATAGTCTGAAAAGTTCATATGATGACATATCCTGCCACAGATGACTTTTTTTACCAATGGATCCAAGCTCTCCAATACCGATTATGTATGGACTACAAGGGAACTACGGAGAAAAAATAAACTTATTTGATCACATTCTATAGGAGTATCTTGGCCAGCCTATGAACTTTTCTGCTGACCCTGGTACTTTTCATAAATGCGGTAAAGGTTTTATGAGGTCGGAAAAATAACTGTGTTATACAATTGATTTCATTTAACCTAAAAAGAATTCTAAGTGGCGGACCTGTAAATATAACTAATTTAATTGTTACGTTTTATATTTACTTAAAAGCTACTTCAAAATAGTTCAATATGTAAAAAGTATAATAACTTCATTTTCTCTCTTTTCTCTCTCTCTCTCTCTCTCTCTCTCTCTCTCTCTCTCTCTCTCTCTCTCTCTTCATTCTTTTTTCTTTCTTTCCTTCTTTTCATCTTTTCATTATGTACGATTGTAACAGATTAGCATCATCGCTTTCGCACGCTTACCCCCTCTCTATATCTTTTCCCCTAATTTCTTTCTTTCTTTCTTCTTTCTTTCTTTTTGTTTTTCTGTGTAGCATGTCCTTTTCATCTCCTTCTTTCTTTATGATAAAAACGGAATGGGCCATTCTTTAATGAGGTGACGACATTCATAAGAATTAAAAATTCGGCGGATAAGCTACACCAGATAATTAGGATTTACATTTTTGCATTTCATTTTAGACGATTTGATGGTCTCATTTTCAATTTAATTGTCGGTTTTATATGTTTACTTAAAAGCTACTTCAAAATAGTTCAATATGTAAAAAGTATAATAATCTTTCATTAACTAATATATATATATATATTAGTTAAATGAAGATTATTATATATTATATTACATATTTATATATATATATATTCTTTTTTATAATAAAACGGAATGATTTTTCATAAGCAAGGTGACATTGTACTTTTTTCTGGATGATTTGACATGGAATTACCCAGAATTTATTCGCTCTCCCATACCAAACATGTAAGGAAGCGCGTGGTGTAATGGTTAAAATCATGGGAGTGGACTCGTCGCTCGATTTCAATCCTGGACGTGTTAATTGCATTTCACTTGCGAAAGGTATGAATCCTACTCTCCTCCAGTTATGGTAAATAGCAGGGCAGAGTGGGTTCTTTACCTGGCTGGTAACGTCTAATAAGGGAAAACTCTGAATTCAAACTGTTAACTCCGCTCAAGAAATTGACCTTGTGTCGTACCTGATCGTGCGGAGGAGTTGGTAAATATATGTAAGGCACAAGGAAAGTATGAGGAGCCTCTCAACCGACACGAGAGAAAAGACAAAAAATGTCTAGTTCCTCGCTTTGGAAACCTTGGACATCAGGTATTAATTCTCGCCGACTTAAACGAGCCGTGTCGGCTGGGCTTTAGAATACACCCGACTGCATCTCTGTAGGGGACTACCTGTTGGCCGTGGGTGGCGACCATGATGCTTAAGGACGAACACGGTGGATGAGCAGTCCATAAAAATGCAAC
The DNA here is from genome assembly GCA_023376005.1 of Doryteuthis pealeii. Lineage (NCBI taxonomy): Eukaryota > Metazoa > Mollusca > Cephalopoda > Myopsida > Loliginidae > Doryteuthis > Doryteuthis pealeii. Next base: position 63,801,160 of record CM042145.1, on the reverse strand, counting down.
ACTCCACTTAGATCCTTACTACGAGGGGTGAGAGCGTCTCCGATCTGCCGGCTGGTCACGCCAAGCCTAGCACTATATGATTGTTCCGATCCTATTCCCTTATGGTACGCGCAACCCTCTTATCATATATGTACTATAAGGCTGGGATTGAGGGCTTGCATGTCCTGGAATGTCGTTAACCTATGATGGTGAGGTTACAGTATCTGGAGTCTATGAATGGTGAAGCACCCTTCATCACCATTGTTTCTTGTCCACTTGACCGAGTGGTAGTACTTGTTTAGAGTCCCCATCTATGGGTTAAATGAAAAGTGTGTTCATGAAAAAAAATGAAGTATCCATAGAATGAAATTTATTTGCAAAAACTTTTTTGGCATTAAATTACCATGAGGTGTTATGCGTCAAACAAACCAACCAAACAAACAGGTCTGGGGAATGTGGAGCCCCTTCATTTTTGTATTATGCATTAAGAAAGAATTTATTTACAACTTGTCGGTATTAAATAACCCGGGTTGATTGCGTAATACAAACCAACCAAAACAAACCTTTACCATAGATGGGACTAACAGATACTAACACTATGGGTCAGAGTGGACAGGAGAATAGGAATAACAATGTGTCCACTTCCTAACCTTATCCCATTATTTCTGGTACAGCTCGACCGGGGTAGTAGTACTATTAGGGGTTTTCCAAATCTTTGGGGGTTTTTAAATGAGAATAGTTTTAATAAAAAAGTATCCATTAAGAATGAATTTATTTAACTTTTTGCATTAATGACCCACTGAAGTTGATATGCCGTAAAACAACAAACCAAACCATGTTAACGGAGATATAGCTGAGAGGGAGAAACGTGAAAAAGGATATTTTCTTTATTTATTTATTTATTTTTTATTTTTTATCATTTTTTTCCCCGATCAACATAATGAGAAGCATTAACTGATTAAAACAATGAACATTCATTGAAAGCGAAGATAGAAATATCTGAATAGTTGGGGTGGGGGCGAGACATGTGGAAATCTAAGTCGCATCAGCACTCATGATAAAAAGAAATATTAGACTCCAAACACTTACCCCTTTTGTTGTTTCTTCTTTTTTTTTTTCATTTTTCTTTTTTTTCTTTTTTTCTTCTTTTTGAACAAAACTTGGTACAAACTTTGATGTTATTGATTTGAACAAACTATCACTTAGGAAAAATGATTAATGAAATAAAACAAAGAAACTCAGAAATTAAAATTCCTGTTTTCTTGTTCTTATTCTATACAATTCTATTCAGCACGTTTAAAACACAAAACAAAACAGAAAAAACACCAAAAACAAAGAAAGCAAAATAAACGCAAAGCATTTAAGGACATTTATTATTAATTCATTAGTTTTACCTGTAACCAGACTTTATACATGTTACTGGTTCACGCCAAACATTCACAGTTTATAGTATCGATGCTTTTACGACTTAAATAATCTGCTCTTCCTTCGATTTTTATTGCGTTGCTTCGGGAAACAAGTTATATTTTAGAAGTGACACGTTATAATAACGTATTCACCGTCAGTTTTGAAATACCAAAATGACAGTTCTTTGCAATTAAAAGAATTGAGATACACAACGTATGGAGTACAGTGAAATTCTGTGCGCATTTTTAGCAGTGGGAAAAATCTACCTGATTCTTGAATTCTTGAAGTCACATATCGGTTTTAGTTGATTTTAAACAATACTGTAAGTTAATATGTACTAATATGGGTTATAATATCTCTTCCTAAATCAATGATCGATAGGGATTTTGTAATGTTGACTGTAGGTAGAAATATTTAAATCAAGTTCTGTTTGATTTAAATTCAAGGTGTCCAATCAAGGGGTCCCAATCAAGTCCCCATGAAAATTACTCGTGACGGTTATAAGATTTGACCTCTTAAGAGGCACGGATTGGGCGCATGGAGATAGTTTATTTTAGAGCAGATGCAAGCGCGGTTTTCAAATTGATGAAGCTGCTCGGGAGTCCATCTTCTCCACGGCGGATATCAAAATGGGTAACGAATTAATAAAAACTTGAAATCAGAACAAAATAAGGGTATTGTGTCTGTTAATAGTTTATGACATCCCAGTCTTTAGAAGAAACAAAAAGATAAAGAAAGAAAATCAATCTCGCAGAAGCCTAGATAAAAGTCAGCCCAATAAATGGTGGCCTGACAAGATGAACCACTCGACGACCGAGTAGAGTAACAAGCAGCGAAGCAGTAAGAAGGGTACAAGTAAGATCTACATCTCTATCTTCTCCCCCTCTCTCTCTCTCTCTCTCGTCTCCTCCTCTCTTCTCTTTCTCTCTAACTCATACTCAGAGAAGCCTAGATAGAAGTTCAGCCCAATAACATGGAGGCTGACAGATAGACCCTACTAACTTACCGAGGTAGAGTTAACAAGTACGAAGCAGTAAGAAGTGTACCAATAAGATTCCCATTCTAATCCCCTTCTCTCTCTCTTCTTCATTATAATATATTATATATATATATATATATAACACAACCTTAAGGTTTAATCCGCTGTCGTTTTAAAAGATTTATACACACACACACAAACAACACTAAAATGCACTGTTCCTTTTCATACACACCTTTACCGCCCATACTCAGCCGTAAAATAGAATATTTGACGTCATTTTTCAAACGTCTCCTTTTTTCAAACCTCAAAAATGTTGTTTTTAACAGACTGAAAACAAGGACTACCAACCTTTCTCGTATTTCTGATAAATTTCTTATCACCTTCCCATATACCAACAATGCCCTGAAGCTGATCTATTTAAAGATCGAAACTGCAGCGTCGGCCAATAAACTCACTCACTAACCTTTAAACCTGTGTTTTTTCATTTTTTTAATTATACTACATATATATTTTTATATATATATAATATATATATATATATAAGAGAGTTTCATATTTGCTTTGAAGCATTGTGTATGTATTGGTTGAAGGTTGATTTAGACAGGCCATCACATGCACGTTTGGAATAAATACAAAATAATAATCCGTAACAATGGTGGTGTGTGTTGACTGTAATTTTTTTTATTATTTTTGAATTTTCGAGGTAATAATTTTATCAAAAGACATGAACAAAAACAAAAAAAAATTCATTTAGAGATGGCATAAGCTGTACTGCTTCAGTTCAATTCTTTTGATAAGAGGTATTACTCGAAAATTCAGAATTAATAAAAAAATACGGTCAACACACACCACATTGTTTACGTATTATTTATTTGTTATTTATTCCAAATGCATTGTGATGGGCCTTCTAAATCAAACCTCCTAACCAATACATAACATTGCTATCAAGCAAATTATGAACGTCTCTATCATATATATATATATATATATATATATATATTAGTAACTATATGTAGTTATATTAATAAAATGAAAAACATAAGGTTTAAATGGGGTTAGGTGGTGAGTTAATTGGCCGAACGCTGCGTTCGATCTTTAATTAGATCATACTTCAGGCATTTGTTGTATATGGAAGGTGTAAGAAATTTTTTTCAAGAATAAGAGAAAAGTGGTAGTCTGTTGTTCAGTCTGTTTAACAAACACATTTTTTGAGGTTGAAAAGGGAAGCGGTTTGAAAATGACGTAATATTCTATTTTACGGCGTGAGTATGGGACGGTATTAAAAGTGTGTGTATCGAAAGAAACATTGTGCTTTTTTAGTGTGGTGGTTGTGTGTGTGTGTATAAACTTTGTGATAAACGAGCGGAAATAAACCTTAAGGTTGTGTATATATTATATATATTATATATATATATATAGGAGAGAGAGAGAGAGAGAGGGGGGAAGATTAGAGATGGTAGATCTTATTTGGTACACTTTTACTGCTTGCTACTTGTTAACTCTACCTCGGTAGTTAGTGGTTCTATCTTGTCAGCCGCCTGTTATTGGCTGACTTCTTTAGGCTTCTGCTGAGTATTGACTTTAGAGAGAGAGAGAGAGAGAGAGAGAGAAGAGAGAGAGAGAGAGAGAGAGGGGGGAGAAGTTAGAAGATGGTAGATCTTTACTTGTAACCTTCTTACTGCTTCGCTGCTCTGTTAACTCTATCCTCGGTCGTCTAGTGGTTATCTTGTCAGCCAACATGTTTATTTGGGGCTGACTTTTATCTAGGGCTTCTGCTGAGATTGATTTTCTTTCTGTTAGTTCTTCTTAAGACTGGGAATGTCTTAATATTTAACAGACACATACCTATTTGTCTTGAATAAGTTTTTATTTATTCGTAGCCCATTTTTTGGGGATTCCGCCGCGTGGGAAGATGGACTCCCGGGAGTCTGCATCAGTTTGACAACCGGTCCTGATCTGTTAAAATTAAACTATTCTCAATGGCGCCCAATCGCGTGCCTCTTAAGATCAATCTTATCACCGTCACGAGTAATTTTCCATGGGATTGATTGGGAACCTTGATTGGGACACTTGAATTAAATCAAACAGAACTTGATTTAACATATTTCTACCTACAGGTTTCAACATGTACAAATCCCTATCGATTCATTGATTTCAGGCAGGATATTATAGCATATAGTGAATATTAATCTTACAGATTGTGTTAAAACTCAACTTTAAAACGGGAATGTTGACTTCAAGAATTCAAGAGTCAGGTGATTTTTCCCACTGCAAAATGCGCACGAATCTTCACTGTACTGCCATACGTTCTTGTAATCTCGATTCTTTTTAATTGCAAAGAACTGTCGATTTTGGTATTTCAAAAACTGCGGTGAATACGTTATTATAACGTGTTATATCTAAATTGAACTTTTTTTCCCGAAGCAACGCAATAAATCATAGGAATGGAGCAGAATATTTAAGTGTAAAAGCATCGATACTTAACTGTGAATGTTTGCGATGAACGCAATGTAAATTATAAAGTCTGGTTAACGAAACGAATGAATAAATAATCAATCGTCCTTAATGCTTTGCGAGTTTATTTTGCTTTCTTTGTTTTTGGTGTTTTTCTGTTTTTTGTTTTGGTGTTTACTGCTGATAATTTTTAGAATAAGAAACAGAACAGAATTTAATTCGTGAGTTTTTCTTTGTTTATTTTCATTAATCATTTTTCCTAAGTGAATATTTGTTCAAAATATACATCAAAAGGGTTTTGTCCAAGTTTTGTTCAAAAGAAGAAAAAAGAAAAAAGAAAAAGAGAAAAAAAAAAAGAGAAACAACAAAGGTAAGTGTTTCGGATGTCTAATATTTCTTTTGATCTATGAGTCTGATGCATTTAGATTTTCCACATGTCTCGCCCCCCCCCAACTATCAGATATTTCTATCTTCGAGCTTCGAATTTAATGTTCAATTGGTTTTAAATCAGTTAATTGCTTCTCAGTTATTTGATCGGAAAAATGATAAAGAAATAAAAATAATAAATAAATACAAGAATATTCTTTTCACTGGTTCGTCCTCAAGCTATATCTTCGTTACACTGGTTTGGTTTGGTTTGTTTTACGGCATAATCAACTTCAGTGGGTCATTTAATGCCAAAAAGGTTTGAATAAATTCATTTAATGACTACCTTCTTTTTATAAACACTTCTCCTTTACCCATAGATGGACCCAATAGGTACACTACCCCGGTCAGCAGTGTACCAGAAGTGCATGGGGATTGAAGGTTTAGGAATGTGGACACATTTTATTCGCTTATTGCTCCCTGGTCACTCTGACCAAGTAGTAGTACTGTTAGGGTCCTCTTATGGTTAAGTTTGGTTTGGTTTGGGGTTTGTTTTACGGCATTCAACCTCGGTTGGTTATTTAATACCGACAAAGTTTGAAATAAATTCATTCTTAACTGCATAATACAAAATGAAGGGGTGCTCACATTCCCAGACTGGTTTGGTTTGTTGGTTTTTTTGACGGATAACACCTCAGTGGGTAATTTAATGGCCAAAAAAGTTTGAAATAATTTATTCTAATGGATCTCATTTTTTTCATGAACACACTTTTCTATTACCACATAGATCGGACTCTAACAGTACTACCAGATCCGGGTCAAGAGTGACAGTAATGGTGATGAAGGGGTGCTTCACATTCATAGACCTCCAGAACTGTACCTCACCATCATAGTTTAACGAATTCCCAGGACATGAGCCCCTGCAATCCCAGCTTTGTACTATATAAAGAGGGTTGGGCGTACATAAGGGAAATAGGACGGAACAATCATATATGGTGTAGGGCTTGGCGTGACACCGGCAGATCGAGACGGCTGCTCCGACCGTCGTAGCAAGGATCTAAGTGGAGTGTTGCTTTTATGACTGTCATCCACCAAGTGTTTCGTCCTTAAGCATCATGGGTCGCCACCCGGCCACAGGTAGTCCCCTCTGCAGAGATGCCAGTCGTGTTATTCTAAAGCCCCCCGCCGAACGTCGTTTACATTCGGCGCGAATTAATACCTGATGTCCAGGGTTCCAAAGCCGAGAAACTAGACATTTTTTGTCTTTCTCTCGTGTACGGTGAGAGGCTCCTCATACTTGTCCTTGTGCCGTACATATATTTACACTCCTCCGCACGATCAGGATACGACACAAGCGTCAATTTCTTGAGCGGAGTTCAACAGTTGAATTCAGAGTTCCTTCTAGACTGTTACCTAGCCATGGTTAAAGAACCACTCTGCCTGCTAATTTACATAACTGAGGAGAGTAGGATTCATACCTTTGCAGTGAAATGCAATTACACACGTCCAATTTGAACTCGAGGCGACGAAAGTCCATTTGCCTGATTTTTACCATTAACCACCGCGGCCTTCTTACATGTTGGGTTGGGGAGAGAGGCGAATAAATTTTGGTAATCCATGTCAAATCACCAGAAAAAAGTACAATTTCACTTGCTATGAAAAAATCATTCGTTTTATTAAAAAAAGATATATATATATATTATTTATTAATATATTATAATTTCATTTACTATATATATATATTATTAGTTAAATGAAGATTATTATACTTTTTATCATATGAACTATTTTAAGTAGTTTTAAGTAAAATATACAACGCGACATTTAAATTGAAAATGAGACATCCAATATCGCTAAAATGAATGGCCCAAAAATGTAATCCTAATTATCTGGTGTGCTTATCCGCGAATTTTTTAATTCTATGAATGTCGTCACCTATCTAAAGAATGGCCATTCGTTTTTATCATAAAAGAAAGAACGGAGAGAAAGGACATGCTACACAGAAGACAAATAAGAAGAAAGAAAGAAAGAAAGAAGAGATTAGGGAAAGTATAGAGAGGGGTAAGCGTGCGAAAGCGATGATGCTAATCTGTACAATCGTACATAATGAAAAGATGAAAGAAGGAAAGAAAGAAAAAAGATGAGAGAGCGAGAGAGAGAGAGAGAGAGAAGAGAGAGAGAGAGAGAGAGAGAGAGAGAGATGAGAGAGAGAGTTAAATGAAGTTATTATACTTTTCATAATTGAAACTATTTTGAGTAGCTTTTAAGTAACATATAAACGCGACATTAAATTAATGTATATTTACAGGTCCCGCCACTTAGAATTCTTGTTAGTTAAATGAAAAATCAATTGTATAACACATCTGTTAATTTTTCCGACCTCATAAAACTTTTACCGCCATTTATGAAAAGTACCAGGGTAGCAGAAAGTCATAGCTGCAAGATACTCTATGAATGTGATCAAAATAAGGTTTCTTTTTCTCCGTAGTTCCCTTGTAGTCCATACAAATCGGTATTGGAGAGCTTGGATCCATTGGTAACAAAAAGTCCATTGCGGCAGATATTGACGTCATCATATGACTTCAGCTATGAAGTTTTAAGCCCAACCGCTCAATACTACGCCTGGTGTATTAAACAGCGCTGGCGGTGGCATTGTCATTTATGTCATTATTAACTGGTTCAGCGGGGTGGGGTCGGTTTTTCAACATAATACCTCGCCAGTTAGACCCTAGAGTTATCAACTCTAGTGCGCCACTGACCTTTGTCAGCGTAACAGATAAACTGGTTTGAATAGAATTTTGCCTTCTGTACATCTGGTTGGCTAAATGCTACGCAAATAAGCGTTCAGAGTAAGATGTTCAAAAACATGGTGGTGTGGTTCCCGTGGCTCAAGACAATGTTTTAGATAATTCATTATACATTTCTCTTTAATATAAACAAAATAATAACAAAAATAATTACGATTAGCTGAGGCAAAAAACAACACAACACAAAAAAACACAAAACCATAATGACAAAAATATATAATTATCTAAAACACAGAGATTAAAATAGTAATGAGTGAAGGCGATATGGAACAAACGTAACAGAACTAATAAATGAAAAAAAAAGAAAAAAAGTAAAAAAAGAAAAAGAATTCAAGCTTCTAATAACATCAATATTTTTGTAAATTGATTTTATTGGCTGTCAACCTTAGGTTATTTTTATACCGAAACGTGTTTGTTTTATTCATTCTTGATGGGTATTCAATTTTTATAAGCTCACGCTTTCTATTTAATCTATAGATGGGACCTACACGTCCTACCAGTCCGGGTCAGAGTAGATCATTGGAGTCATGGTGTGAAGGGGTACTCATATTCTCGTTCAATTGGAACTTCGCCATCAGATAGAATTTTAACGTCATACTAAAAATTAAGACCATCAGTTACCGCATTCTAGCACATATGATAAAAGGAATTGGGTGGGTGGGTGCCATAAGGGCAATAAAGTTGGGAAAATCATATAGTTGCCTAACGCTTCAGTGATGATTGATATAGGGGGCTTTCCGATAAAAGTCCATAATAACAGGAACCTATCAAATAGGCAAGTAGCTACTGTCGGAGTCGAAGCTCCTTATCGTCTAATGTTTGAATAGTTAATTAGGAGAAGCTTCTAAATCTTTTAGATAAATCTTGACTACAGTGGATTGTACTACTGAAATAGTTGATCTTTTACATAATAGACGGTGGGTATTCCATGTCAATCATCCAGACATGTTACCCAGCCCCTTCAATCTTCTTGAAATTTCGTCCAAGGTAAGACTTGTTAAATGTTAGTTTCGCAAATTTCAGCTTCAATGTCAGAAATGGCGAAGTTGTGTGATTTTTTAAGTCTCCAATTGAAGGTGTCGAAAAAATGTCACTTTTTGTATCTATTTTTGTCTGTTAAATGAGTTCTAGAGTCCCTACAACACAAATTGATTCATAAAAGAATTTTAGCCCAAAAATCAGCCAATGCTATCAAAACAGTCTTAAAGTCAACATTTGAGTTTATTGATGATTTTGATTTGAAAATCGGAGCTCATATATTGGGAAATGTCTAACATTACCTAACTATAAGTGTCTGGACCCATCAGCATCACCAGTAATAAACACTCCCATCTTGAGAGCAAGAAATCAT
>CM042145.1:63740510-63791714 GCA_023376005.1 Doryteuthis pealeii | reverse complement strand
GAAGAGATAGGCTTAGACTATGCTTAAGCTGTATCTCGATGAGAGGCAAGCTTTTCTCACCAAGTGGCTATCTTAGTTGGTATCATGTTGCGGTGGTGAGGCCTAGTTGTGAAGCTCTGTTGGTTTGTAGGCATCCATCATTTTACATTATTCCATGTCCACTTCTGACTGGGCCGCTAGTAATTGTAGGAAAGACCATTTTATGGTCCAATAAATTAAATTAGTATTGGAAAAAATGCATAAAACCATGCAACTGTTTAGTAGTCAAATAGGTTCTTCATTATTAAATAGGATAATCGCCTGTTCGGCTGGGTGTTAGAATAGCACCGACTTGCACTCTAGTGGGGAAAGACTCCCGCAATGGGAGTCACTTGTTGGCCGTGTGTGGCGAAGCTGTGATGCTTACCGATGGAACAACAGGTGGCTGAGCAGTCCATGAATTGAAACTTCTAGGTTGGTCTTACTTAGGCTAAACACTCTGACTCACACTCGGTGGTCACGTCGCCTGCTACCTATAGTGATTGCTCAAAAATCTATTGCATTACGGAACCACCAATCCGCTTTCATCATACTGGGTCTAGAAGGCGTGGCTGAGGGTCTTCATATCCTGGATTAATGTTAAGACTCTAATTTCTGATGGTGAGGTTCAGTTTTGAAGGTTTTGGGGAATGTGGAACACCTTTTTATCGCTATTGCTCCTTGGTCAGGTGTGTGGTGGAGTACGCTGTTAGGGTCCATCTATGGGTTAAGGTTTGGTTTGTTTTGTTTTACGGCATATCAACCTCGGTGGGTTATTTTAATGCCGACAGAAGTTGTGATAAATCATTTTATGCATATAAAATTGGTTATCAACTCACTGGTTTTTTCTATTTACCACCCATAGAGTGGACACTAACAGGTACTACGTACACGGGTCAGAAGTGCGACCAGGGAGGCAATGGATGATGAAGGGGGTGCTCCAATATCCCAAACCTCCAAACTGGACTTAAAAAGCACGCATCAGTAGAGTTAACATCGTTCCCAGGCACATGTAGACGCCTGTGATTATAGATATGATAAAGGGTTGGGGTTGCCATAAAGGGCAATAGGGTTGGGACAATCATCTATGGGTTAAATAAAAAATGTTGTTTATAAAAGATTAAGTATGCAATTTATTTCAAACCTTTTTGGCATTAATGACGCACTGAGGTTGAATATGCCGGTAAACAAACCAAACGCAAATAGGAATAGTTATTTGAAACCTATATTATGTATATAACTATTACAAGTTAGATAGGAATGTGTAAACGCAATATAATATGTGGCGATCACAGTTATTCTTCAGGTTTTCTATTTTAATAAATACGCAGCAGATTCTGTCGAAATATACACAGTTGATAATCACATTGTTTTACAGGAGTTTGATAATGTTTACCTAAGACTTTGCCAATGTAGTTGATACGTAAAAGTATGCTATCTTTCTCTCTCATCTTTTTTTTTCTCTTCCTTACCTTTTATTATGTTCATTGAAACAGATTAGTGTTATCGTTTCCACGCGCTCACGACCATCTTGCACCCATTTCCCACTAGCCTCTCTTTCTTTCTTCTTTCTGTCTTCTTTCCTATTATGTAATTTTTTTTGTGGGCAGCATGTCCTACTTTTCTATCTCTCTTTGATAATAAAACGGAATGGTCCATTATTTACCTGAGTGACGAACTCATAATAAATAAGAAATTCGGCGGATAAGCAACACCAGATAATCAGGGTTTTACATTTTTTACATTTCATCTTTTGACGATTAGGACGGTATCATTTTTAAGCAAAGAGTGTTGCAAGATGATAAGGTCCTGACTTCTCAGCGACACGAGTATTACATATATAATAATTTACCAGAGCTCACACGAGCTAGGATGCGACACAGGGTCAATTCTTAAGCGGAGGTTAGCAGGTTTGAATTCGGAGCTTTCTCCTTCTCTAGACGGTTACCTGAGCCATGGTTAACACCTGAGTCCAGTCTACCCTGCTATTTAATCCCCATAGGCTGGAGGGAACCGAATAGAATTCTACCTTTCCCAAGGTATTACGCATGTGAAATACCAACGGTTCGTCAAGATTGAATCGTGTGACAGTCCATTTTCTCGAACTCTAACCAATTAGACACGCACCTCCTTTTAACATATAGTGATTATCCATAAGCCAAGTAAGTTGTTATTTATAAAGAATGATTACACATCGGAAAGATGTTCAGTTGCTGGACGACCCACAACTAACGTTGCGCATGTGCTGACTTCCAAAGAAGAAGGTGTGGGTGTGTGTGTGTGTGGGCAGTGTCCCAACATTGTTCTTGTTCGATTTACCACAGAGTGGTTTTTGTGTGATATGGAGAAAGGTGGTCCGTACGATGTTTTTCTCGTGGGGTGTTGTTTTTACAAGTCTTGTTTAAGATGCACGATGCTTCTCGTACAGCTTACATCTATTTTCATTTTCTAGTGACTTGTAAGGGTCAGTTGGTGCGCGTACAGCAACACTGACAATAACAGTAGAAGACACTATCCGCTTTAATTGTCGTGCGATCAGACTTCCGTATGGCCGCAATTGTTTATAGGCAGACATGCTTCCCTATGCGTGCAAGATATACACTGACCAGCACTGTATGGATCTGGATGTGTGTAGAGGGATTCCCGGAGCACTGAAATGATAGAGAGGGTTAGCGCGACATGATTGATGATGATGAATGATATGTTCATTGTTTGTTGATTATGTTGGCATTCTTTCGTCACTAAAAGAGATGAGCGTTGTCCCCCCCAAAAAAAAGTTTTTATCTGTATCTGCGCAAGTGGCTGAGTGGCCATCATTGAGTAAAAGTCTTTGTGGCACTGACTGCACAGGAACAGTGATACTCGCGGGGGTTGCTGTTTTCTTCCTTCCTTCGACTCTACTTTGCTGTGTAGGTACTCTCCTCTCACATTTCACATCTCGTGGTTTGTTTGGCAGTGAGAACGCGGTCAGCTCGATGTTTTGCCTGATCTCCCAGTGTTGGTGTCTATCTGTTGTAATAGTCGTATAATATAGAGCTTGGAGATAGCTGATAAGAGGGCTGTCAAGGGAGTCACACTGCGTACATCTGCCGTAACTGGTCGATTTTGGCCTTCTATAATATACTCGGGTAATATAAATGGGTGGGAGCGTTTCGGTACAATAATATAATATATATATATATAATGGTTAAGAGGGTTGATTTAGAAGAGGCCATCAACATGCAGTTTGGAAAATAATAAAAATCTAATACGTTAACAATGTGGTGTGTGTTGACCTGTATTTTTTTTATTTATTTTTGAATTTTCGAGGTAATACTCTTATCAAAGATGAACTGAAGCAGTACAGTATGGCATTTTTCCTAAATGATTTTTTTTTTTTTTTTTTTTTTTGTTCAATTTCTTTTGATAAAAGAGGTATTACTCGAAATTCAAAGAAATAATAAAAAAAATACAGGTCAAAACACACCAACCATTGTTAAGTTATTATTTTTTTTATTTATTTCCAAGACTGCATTGTGATGGCCTTCTAATCACCTCCTAACCAATAATACCAATGCTTCAAGCAAATTATGAACTCTCTTATTAGTATATATATATATATATATATAATATATTATTATATAATATATATATGTATTAGTTAAGAAAAATGAAAAAACACGGTTAAATGGGTTAGGTGGTGAGTTTAATGGCGACGCTGCAGTTTGGATCTTTTAAGATTCTAAGATCATCTTCAGAGCATTGTTGGTATATGATTGGAAGGTGATAAGAAATTCTTTATCACAGAATAACGAGAAAAGTAGGAGTCTTGTTATTCAGTCTGTTAAAAAACACATTTTTTGAGGTTGAAAAAGGGAAGAGGTTTTGAAAATGAACGTCAAATATTCTATTTACGGAGTTGAGTATGGGACGTATAAGTGTGTGGTATCGAAAGGAACAATTGGAGCATTTTTTAGGTGTGTGGGTTGTTGTGTGTGTGTATAAATCTTTTTGTGATAAACGACACGGAAATAAACTTAAGGTTGTGTATATATTAATATTAATTTATATATATACTATATATATAGAGAGAGAGAGAGAGAGAGAGGGGGGAGTGAGATGGTAGTGCTTATTTGGTAGCACTTCTTACTGGGCTCGGATTACTGATACTCTACCCGTGTATTGTATAGTGGTTCTATCTTGTCCAGCCGTCCAATGTATCTGGGCTGACTTCTATCTAGGGCTTCTGCTGAGTAATTGATTTAGAGAGAGAGAGAGAGAGAGAGAGAGCGAGAGAGAAGAGAGAGAGAGAGAGAGAGAGAGAGGGGGAGAAGATTAAGAGATGGTAGATCTTACTTGGTACGCCTTTTACTGCTTCGCTGCTTGTTAATCTACCCTGGTCGTTCATAGTGGGTTCTATATGTCAGCCACATGTTTATTTGGGCTGACTTTATCTAGGGCTTTTTCTGCTGAGTATTGATTTCTTTCTGTAGTTTTCTTTTAAAGACGGGATGTCTTAACTATTTAACAGACCACAATACCTTATTGTTCTTGATCAAGTTTTTTATTTATTCGTAGCCCATTTTTGATTCCGCGCGTGGGAGAAGATGGACTCCTCGGGAGTCTGCATCATTTGAAAACCGGCTGCATGTGTCTAAATTAAAACTACTTTCGTGATGGCGCCCAATCGGTGCCTCTTAAGAGGTCAATCTATAACGCGTCACGAGTAATTTTCCATGGGGACTTGATTGGGACCCCTTGATGTGGGACACCTTGAAATTTAAATCAAACAGAAACTTGATATTTTAAATATTTCTTAGCCTCAGGTAACATGTACAAATCCCTATCGAGATTCATTGATTTAGGAAGGATATTATAGCCCATATAGTGAAATTAATCTTAGCGATTGTGTTAAAATCCGAACTTTAAAACCGGAATGTTGATTCAAGAATTTCAAGAAGTCAGGTAGATTTTTCACTAGCAAAAATGCGCACAGAATCTTCCACTGTACTGCATCGTTCTGTAATTCCGAATTCTTTGTAATTGCAAAGACTGTGATTTTGGTAATTTCAAACTGACGGTGGAATACGTTATTATAAGGTGTTACTATTCTAAATATGACTTTGTTTTCCCCCGAACAAACGCAATAAAAATCGATAGGAAGGGTGGTGTGGTCGTAAAAGCATCGATACTTAAACTGTGAATGTTTGGCGAGACCAATGTAACATATAAAAGTCTGGTTCGAGAACGAATGAATATAATATAATCGTCGCTTATCTTTGCAGTTTTTTTTGCTTTCTTTGTTTTTGTGTTTTTTCTGTTTTTTGTTTTGGTGTTTTACTGGCTGAAGTGTTAGAATAAGAAACGAGAAAAGATTTAAATTCGTGAATTTTTCTTTGTTCTTATTTATATAATCATTTTCGCTAAGTGAATAGTTTCGTTCCAAATCATAACTCAAAAGTTTGTATCAAGTTTTGTTTCAAGCAGAAGAAAAAAAGAAAAAAAAAGAAAAAGAAAAAAAAAGAGAAACAACAAAGGGGTAAGTGTTTTGGATGTCTAATTTTTCTTTTTGGGATCTAGAGTGCTGATGCCACTTAGATTTTCCACATGTTCGCCACACCCCAACTATTCAGATATTTTATCTTCGCTTCAGATTTAATGTTCAATTGTTTTAAAATCAGTTAATTGCTATCCAGTTATTTGATCGGGGAAAAAATGATAAAGAAATAAAAAATAAATAATTAATAAAAGAATATTCCTTTTACGTGTTCGTCCGCCTAGCTATATCTTCGCGTTTCCATGGTTTGGTTTGGTTTGTTTAACGGCTATCACTTCAGTGGGTCATTTAATGCAAAGGTTGAAATTAAATTCTTCTTAATGGATACTTCTTTTTATAGAAAACATTCCTCCTATTTAACGCCATAGATGGAACCGGCTAATAGGTACTACTACCGTGACCGTCAGAGTGTACCAGAAAGGTTGGATAAGGTTTGGGAATGTGGAACACATTTTTTATGCTATTGCTGCCTGGTCCCTTCTGGAACCCATAGGTAGTAGTATCTGTTAGGGTCCATCTATGGGTTAAGGTTTGGTTTGGGTTTGGTTTGTTTTTACGGCATATGAACCTCGGGGTTTATTTATACGTTTGTGAAATAAATTAGTGTGTGATGCATAAATAAAATGAAGGGTTGTCCACATTCCCCAGAACTGGTTATTGGTTTGGTTTTGGTTTGTTTCGACGATAACAACCTCAGTTTTGGGGGGGGGTTAAATTTTTTTTTTAAAATTGCCAAAAAAAAAAAAAGGTTTTTTTTTTGAAATAAATTCATTCTTAATGGAATGACATACATTTTTTTTCATGACACAACTTTTCTATTTACCCCATAGATGGCTCTAACAAGTACTACCACTACCGGGTCAGAGTGGACAAGTAACAATGGTGATGAAGGGTGCTTCAACATTCATCAGACTCCAGAAGTGTAACCTCACTCATAGTTTAACGACTTCCCATGGGAGGACATGCAGCCCTCAATCCAGCCTATAGTTATTATGATTAAGAGGGGTTGGGCGTACCATAAGGGAATAGATCGGAACAATCATATTTAGGCTGTAGGGCTTGGCGATAGACCAGCCGGAGATCGGAGACGGCTCGGTGTGAATCTAAGTGGAGTGTTGCTTTTAATTTAGAGACTGTGCTCATCCACAGTGTTCGTCCTTAAGCATCCATGGGTCGCCACCACGCACAGTGTCCCTATGCAGAGATGCCAGTCGGGTGTATTCTAAAAGCGCCCAGCCGACACGGCTCGTTTACATTCGGCGAGAATTAATACTGATGTGCAAGGTGTTCTCAAAGCCGAGAACTAGACATTTTTGTTTTTTCTCGTGTACGGTTTGAGAAGGCTCCTCATGCTTGTCCTTGTCGTACATATATTTACAACTCCATCCGCACGATCAGGATAACGACACAAGGTCAATTTCTTGAGGCGGAGTTCAACAGGTTTGAATTCAGAGTTTTTCCTTCTTAGAACTGGTTACCTAAGCCATGGTTAAAGAACCACTCTGCCCTGCTATTTACCCATATACTGGAGGGAGAGTAGGATTCATATGACTTTCGTGCAGTGAAATGCAATACACGTCAGGATTTGAACTCGAGCGACGAGTCCATTGCCCATCGAATTTAACCATTACCGGGGCTTCCTTAATGTTTTGGGGTATGGGGAGAGGGCGAATAAATTTCTGGGTAATTCCATGTCAATTCATTCCAGAAAAAAGTACATGACTTGCTATGGAAAATCCATTCGTTTTTTATTATAAAAAGAATATATTATATATATATATATATACTATATAAATAATATTTGCATTTACTAATAATATATATATATATTAGTTAAATGAAGATTATTTAATTTTTACATATTGAAACTATTTGAAGTAGATTTTAAAGTAAACATATATAGAGCAACAATTAATTGAAATGGAGACGCATACCAATCGTCTAAATGAAATTGGACAAAATGTAAATCTAATTATCGTGGGTGTAGCTTATCGCGAATTTTTTTTTCTATGAAATGTCGTCACCTCATGCTAAAGAATGGCCATTCCGTTTTTAATCTAAGAAAGAAAGGAGATGAAAAGGACAATGCTACAACAGAAAAACAAATCAGAAAGAAGAAAGAGATTAGGGGAAGATATATGAGAGGGGGTAAGCGTGCGAAGCGATTGAATGCTAATCTGTTACAATGCGTACATAAGTGAAAGATGAAAAGAAGGAAAGAAAGAAAAAAAGAATGAGAGAGGAGAGAGATAGAGAGAGAGAGAGAGGAGAGAGAGAGAGAGAGAGGAGGAGAGAGTTAAATGAAGGTTATTATACTTTTTTACATATTGAACGAATAGTGGTTTGAAAGTCAGCTTTATATAAAAGTAACATAATTAAATATTGTTATATTTACAGTCCGGCCACTTAGAATTCTTGTTTAGGTAAATGAAATCAATTGTATTGACACAGTTATTTTTTTCCGCCTACCAAAACGCTTTTACAGGCATTTATGAAGTACCAGGACAGCAGAAAGTTCATAGGCTGGCCAAGTACATCTATAGAATGTGTCAAATAAGGTTTATTTTTCTCATTCGTAGTTCGCTTGTAGTCCATACTAACGGTATTGGAGAGCTTTGGATCTATTGAGATAAAAGAAAAGTCTCTGTGGAGATATGATGTATCATATGAACGTTTCGATAATTATGAAGTTTTAAGCCCACCTCATATTACGCTGTGCTATTAACAGCGCTGGGTCGGCATTGGTCATTTATGTGATTATTAACTGGTTCAGGGTGGGGGTCGTTCTTTAAACATATCCCTCGCCAGTTTAGACCCACTTGAGTTATCAAACCTAGTGCGCCACTGATTGTTCAGCGCTAACAGATAACTGGCTTTGAATAGAATTTTGGGCATTCTGTACATCTGGTTGGCTAATGCTACGCAAATAAAGCGGTTAGAGTAAGATGTCAAAAACAGGTTCACGTGGGCATCAGACATGTTTTAGATAATTTCATTTATACATTCTCTTTAATTAAACAAAATAAATAACAAGAAAATAATTACTATGACATGAGGAAAAAGACACAACACAAAAAAAAATGCCAACAAAAACACATGACAAAAAATTATATAATTATCTAAACACACAGGATTAAATAGGTAAGAACGTGAAGGTCGATATGGAAAACGTACAGAACTAAATAAAATTGAAAAAAAAGAAAAAAAAGTAAAAAGAAAAAGATCAAGCTCTATACATACATTTTGTAAATTGGATTTATGGCATGTCAACACTTAGGTTATTTTTAACGAACGTGTTTGTTTTATTCATTCTTGATGGGTATATACAATTTTAATAAGATCACGCTTTTTCTAGTGTATCTATAGATGGGACTAAACGTCCTACCTAAGTCGGGTCAGAGTAGATCTGGAGTAATGGTGTTGAAAGGGTAATCATATTCTCAGATCTCAGAATTGGACTTCGCCATCAGATAGATTTAAACGTCATCCTAAAACATTAAGACATCAGTTACCGCATTCTAGCACATAATGAATAAAAAGGATTGGGTGGGGTGGGGTTGCCATAAGGGCAATATTTTGGAAAATCAAACTAATAGTTGCTAAGGCTTAACGTTTGACTGATTGAATTTATTAGGGGCTTCTCCGAATAAAAAGCAGTCATAACATCCAGGACATATCAATCTAGGCCAAGTAGCTAACTGTGGGAGTCGAACTCCTTATCGTCTAGAATGTCTTTAGAATAGATTAATTAGGGAAGCTTCTAAATTTTAGATAAATCTCTGACTCTGGGATTGGAACTACTGAATAGTTGATTTTTAAATAATAAGAGGTGGTAATTCCAATGTAAATATTCCAAGTGCAGTCCCTTCAATCCTTTTGAAATTTCGTCAAGCGTAGACTTTATGTTAATGTTAGATATTCCGAAAATTCAGCTTCCAATTCAAGAAATTGGCGAAGTTGTGTCGATTTTTAAGTTCCAAATTTGAAGGTGTCGCGAAAAATGTCAACTTTTGTAATTTATTTTGTCTGTAAAATGAGTTTCTGAGCTCCTACATAAATTGATTTATAAAAGAATTTTTAGCCCCACAAAATCCAACTGCTATTCAAAAATCTTAAGTCAACCAATTTGAGTTTAATTGATGATTTCTGATTTGAAAAATGGGAGCTCATATATCTGGGAAATGTCTAACATTAAATAATCTATAAGTGTTGGACCGAATCAAAGCATCCCATTAAAACTCCCCATCTTTGAGAGAAGAATCACTACCCACCAACCACACTGCCCTATTGAACACTCTTCTCACATTTTGAAAATGTCCTTTATGAGGCAAGAATTTATTCGTCTGAGAAGGTCTATAATGACGAAACGTTGCATGTCGACAATAAACATCCAGTGTTCCATAAATCCTGTGTTTGTCTACTTTTCTTCCCCATAATCTATTAGTGTACACATTTCAGACAGAATTGAGTGGGTGGGTGACAATTTTACTTTTTCTGGATGATTTGACAATGGAATTACGTGAATAAGATATCTGATGGACGATTGAATGATGATGTTGCAAAAAATGAATTTCACTTCTGAATCTCAGTTGGTTGACATCCTTCCGTCTGCGAAAGGAGACGGCGTATTGTCCCAATTTTTTTTTTTGAACTAAGTAGCCTGGGTGGGTTGCATGGAGGAGTACTGCCCTGTTGCCAAAGCCAGATCCCCTCTACACACTGTCACTGGATACAAAGGAAAAGTAGAAACCAATGCAGTTTGGAATGGTGGTGTTTGGCAGGGTTGCTGTGTAGCACTGAGTTCAGCCATTACTCCATCTAGGACTCCCGCTCCGAATTGTTTTGGTGTTTTTCTCCGCTAGCCTCTACTCGGGATCTTGTAAGCTGCTCGGCAGCGGTGTTTATCTTCACAACTTCTTCCTGTTAGTTGACAACCAGGGAAGGGAGCCGATCTAACCATTTGGGGTCTTAATCAATTTGGGGGTTTTGTGTGTGTGTGCAGTAAGTACAACCAATTTGCTACTGTCAGTGTAGATGGTTGCTTCCCTGGGGAGTTGTCGTCCTTTTCTGCATTTATTGAGCAGACATTTCTGCAAATAGAGGAGATATATAAGCTCAGTCAGTTGGAGCCTCGGACTGGGAACAAAGTTTCTGATTCGTTCAGGTCTCGCAAAATCAGCGTATGAGTTAGCAACAGGGATTTTTGAAGTAAAGTGAGGAGCTGTAGTAGGTGTGGCGTTTCAGCAATCAGACCTCCAAAATAATCTCCTTGGCATGCGGCTACTGGAAAAGGGGACAAGACTCCCTTGCTGTCGGCTGGATACTGACCTTAGGCACACCCGATGACTTTACTTACTTATTGTGGGTTAAAATCTGAGATTGAATCTTGTTTGATATGCATCTGTCTATTGAATACGTAGTTTGGCTTGGTTTGACTGTCCGTAAAGAATGCACAATACTCCATGATCTATTGGAAAAGAAAATGTATTTAGATTGTACTACGCTGACTACAGTATGACGTTTACGTGAGTGGTCGTAGCACTTTTTAATTCGGCGGAGTTCAAGTGTCTTAAATGGGAGGAGTAATATCAAGTGGTCGATAAGCTTTGAACTTTTACGTCTCGGTTGCGGCTGTGAATTTTGAGGAGAGGCTTTCATTTATTGGAAGGCAGAGGCCAAAGTCGAGTCGTAACAGGAGGAGATACAAAGATAGATAGATAGTGGTGGATTTAAAGAATTAGATATAGATATAGATAAATAGATAGATAACAGGTAGCAGATAAATTGTAATATAATATATAGTTATATATATATATATATAATATAATAGTAAAATAAGATAGATAGATAATAGATAGATAGTGGCTGAATACAGATAGATACATAAATAGATATAGATAGATTGATTATAGAGATAGACAGGGGGTATAATCCTTTGTAAGCCCGGATAAATTTAAAATAATAATCAGGAATTATAGTTCAAATAACCATATTTCTTTTGTTTGTATTCGATGTGACGCAAACAACAATGGCATACAACAATGGCATACAACAAATATATAATGATATACTATAATATATATATTATAATTATATATATATAATATGTGTTGGGGATACAAGTAATTTGGTAGATTAGGATATCTAAGCTGGTTAGAGTGTTTCAGGTTTTTGATTTGAAGAGCTCGATGTTTAATTTTTATGAACAGAGTATATAATTAGTAAAGAAAAAGCTTAAAAATCGTATTATGCGGTTTTGGTACTATTTCCAACTCATAGGTATTGAATATAGCGCTCATGAGATTCACCAGAAACGCATTGTTATTATAACATATATATATATATATATATTCGTTTGTATAGATTTGTTCCACTTCATTTGGTCATTGTTGGGTTATTTTTATGCTGAGAACATTTATTCATTCTTTTATAGCATCAAGATACTTTATCTAAAAATGCACTAAAAATTTCGTTTTTGCTAATTTAGCCTAGGAATTGGGTTAGAAATTTACCATTTTAATATTTAAATTTCAGAAATTTATTTAATTTTTGTATAAATAGAATTCAAATTGAGAATAGTGTCCCACCCACCACCACCGACACTCTGATATGCTGGCTTTTTACTCAGGAATTAAGCATGTAAACGCCCAATTAATAAAACCCAACTCACACCGCCTATACAACCTTAGAAGCCCAGGTGCCTTAACCAAAATACAAAAAGGACAAAATAGATTACAACCAGTACGTAATATATCAGACAATCAGTAAGGATAGACAGTCGGATTAGCGGCAACAGTAACGAAATTAGTGATAGGAAAAGCAACCTCTAAATCGAAATAATAAGCCAGCCAAAGATAGAATTAGAAATGAAAGACCACTTCCAGAAACTGCTGGGAATTCTCCCAAAAATCATAGAAAATAATACGCCAAAAGATGTAGATAAACAATAAATATCAAAGCTGGGGGAATCTTTACAAATAGATCAATCAAACAGCTTTAAGAACAAAAGGTAGAAAAGCAGCAGGACTTGCGAATACCGCGAGGTGTGGAAGATAGGAAAGTTCAGTGTCGTCTGCTTAATGCTATGCAATGCAGTATATAGACAATAGAAATAGATAAATGGACGAAAGGCTGCACCCTAACCATTCCCTAAAAGGAGATCTCGAATCGCTAAACCATACTCTCATGCTATTGCAGCCAGATTATAATGCCTTCTACTTAATCCTCGGCCGAAATAGAGAAAATCTTAGGAGAAACCAAAATGGATTCCGCATGAAATCGATGCCACAATTCAGATCTTGACTTTCGACGGGGGATCAGTAGAAGGGGTATGAACAAAGGAATTCTAGAGTAACGCTATTATTACGTAGATTTCTCCAAGGTATTTTGAATTCCATACTGAGGAAAATATAATAATTACTATAGAATATGGATGCTCAAATAACGGTTTCAGCTATAATGTAGGCTATCAAGATAGCAAAGCGGTGTGCTTCACACTGATGGTGCGAACACAGACTTTCTTTGACATCGCCGCAGGAGTCACATTGGCAACCATATATATTATAATATTTGCTAGACTACGTACTCCGGAACATCACTTAGAGTTAGGCCATAAAGAAAAGGTTTTCACACTAAAAAGGGCAAGAAGCAGGACGATATCCGCAGCAGACAATACAGAATTCGGACTATGCTGAATGACCTTGCACTTCTGCAGTATACCAGAGCACAGGCTTGATGCACTGCTACATAGCTTGGGAAGCAGCAAAGAATATAGGACGCTATTGGTGAACTCCGGTCAAACAGCAGAGTGCTTATGGGGATTATTGAAATAGATGAATTCATGCCTATCTGCAACGGCAAGCCTCTTAAGGCCAGTAGAAAAATTCACGTACTAGGTGGTATATCTCTCCACAGAGAGCGATAGTTAAATACACGGAATAGCACAAGGGCATGGTCGGCCACAAATATGTTTTATAAGTCATAATGGAGGTCCGATCTCCTGGCAGGTTGTGTTGTCAGGCTGTGGTTGTGTGGGTGCTGCTAGTTATGGCTGACCAGCCTAGACCTAACCAAAGCGTCTTGAGAATAAGCTAGATGGATGCTGCACAGATGCTGCGTGGCCAGTCTTGAAAAGTCGTGGTAAACAGCCCTCAGAGAACAGCTGTACGGTCCCTGCCCCCCATCTCAAACTATCCGAGTGAGAGAGAGACATGCAGAGACACTGCTGAGAAGCAAGGGAGCTCATAAGCGACGTTTTCCCCTGTGGAAGCCAACGCACATGTGTGGCGGTGAGAGGATTAAGTGCTAGCATAGCGGAACAATGCAGTGTGGGCGCCAGGCACGGACCTACATTGACAGTTATGTGAAGATGCTGACTGCTCCGCAGGAGGGCTCCAGGTGCAATAAAATGATAGAGGAGGTTGGCTGAGAGATTGTAGTGGGTGACATAGATATATATAGAATGAATGATGATGATGAGTTAGTTGTATGGGAACGATTTTGGATGCTATTTTTCCAAAGCAATGGTACAGTAAAGTAATCTAATTTTTCTTGCTTCATTATTCATCACACTAACACATCTCACTTTTCCGCATAAGATGGGCGTTTGATATTTTAAAAAAGTGAAAAATCCGACCTACCCTATTGCTTTTGTGTTTTTGAAGAGGCAATCATTATAGCAGTAACAGTTTTTGAGAAGATACACGCTATTATCATTTGCTCGATACTTCTAACGGTGTTTGCAGTCAAATGCCTTTTTGAGAAATCTGCCAATGAAAGTGTTGCCTCAAGAGTTTTTGTTTGTCTCGCTTTCCACGATTCGACAAATAGTCAGAATCTAGAAGTTGAGCGATGCGATTTCTCCGAAACCAATTTAGATTTTTTTCTTAAGAATTTTTCGAACTTCCGGTCGGATGCTATTGAAGAAGGGCTTATTATAACTTTATTAGTTATGGCATTAAGGGTTGTGGCGTCTGTGTTCTTAGGGATTCGAAATAATCTTTCTTGGAAGTGTTACAAAATATAATAACCTAATTTATGTTGCAATCTCCATTATAATAAGATTTAGTGAGTGGGAAGGCGCTATGCAACAGAAAAGGGTAGTATAGAAATAAATGTGTGGTTTTGAGTTTAGTGGCCAAAACTGCTTCTTATAATACGTTGATGACTTTACAAAAACCCAAACGTTATGTGGGATATATAGGTATTATAAAATAGGTAATGAAATACAAACAACAAAGAGGTACATAATGAGTTTTGAGATATGGTGTGTGTGATTTAAGGGGGTTTAAATTTCCGTTTTTATATATATTAGATAATATATATATATATATATTATAATATACAACTCCGCACGGAGGATCGACAGCAAGGTCAATTTCTTTAAGCGGAGTTCAACAGGTTTGAATTCAGAGTTTCCTTCTCTAGAACGGTTTGCCCAACAAGGTTAAGAGCCAGTCTGCCTAATATTTACCCATACACTGAGGAGAGTAGGATTCATACTCTTTCCAAGGTATTAGCGCTAAGTGAATGCCAATGACATGTCCAGGATTTGAACTCGGCGACGAGTCCATTTCCCATGACTTTAACATGTACAACACGGACTTCATTTCGTTTATACTCTTTTATAAACATCGGGTATATGAGAGAGAAGAGAAGAAGAGGAGAGAGAGAGAGAGAGAGAGAGAGTATATTAGATTAGAGATATAGATGTGGTTCTTAACTTGATTCATTACTTGTTACTACTGGCTTCCATCTGGTGATTTGTCTAACATGGTGGCCATATCTTGTCTAGTTGACTCTATCTACTGGCTTCTTCTTCTTGCTAATTCTTCTTGGGTGGACTAATTCTTGGTTATTGTCTTAATTTAATAAACCAACAAGGACCTGGGGTTTCTTGATCAAGCCCCCTTTTTTTGTTCTTCTAGCCATATTGATTGGTTCATCCACCGCAAGGCTTGACCGATGGGTCTCATCAGAGCCGACAGATTAGTCTACACTCTCGAGGGGCTGGCTCACATCTAACTAACTCTCATTAAAAAGCTATCAACGTATCTGCCATGGGCCAAATCGCGTCTCTAAGGGTCGACGGGTATTACAGTCACTGGTAATTTTTCTACGGAGACTACGATACAGTAACGACCCTTAATTTAAAGATTCTCAGCTACAGGTCTGTTCACAATATTCATGACCTCTCATGAATTGTAACATTTTTATAACTATATTTTAATAATATTTTTGTGGTAGTATCCGGAGTTCTTATATCTAGGCAACTTGGGTGATCACTAATTACTATTAAACATATTTGAGGTAGGCGTCTTGTGTTGTTTCTATGAGCCTGCTATCAAACAGCCAATCATGGGCCAGCATTCTTGGCGGCGAAGCCAAAGAGACAATTCCTCTTTTCTGTTCAACCGACTTCCCCGAAGAAAAGATGTACGAAAAAGCTTCTACCTATCATTTCTTCTGAGCGAGAAGATAGCCGTAGCAGCAGTGAACTCCAATATTTCACCTCCTCAGGATTTCACGCTAATGGACTTTATTTTATATACATTCCGCAGACAACTTAGTTTGCAACAATTTATGTTATGTATGTCGTATACATGTTTTATTAAAGTTTTTGAAATTTATCTTTCGATTTTCTTATTTGGTTCTAAACGTTAAAAGAAAAACTATGGGATTAGCGATCATAATTTTACCCAAAATGTAGAATAATGGAATACTTTGAATATATATTATCACCCTTCACACGAGCTAGGGATGTGACACAAGGTCAATTTCTTAAGCGGAGTTTGGGTTTAAATTCAGAAAGTTTTTCCTCTCCTAGATGGTTACTTAGCCATTGTTAAAGACCCAGTTGCCCGGCTATTTGTTCATAGGCTGGAGGGAGAATTGGATTTCATACCTTTCCCAAGGGTATTAGCACATGATTAAAATGTTAACAGGCATCATCCGGATTCTGAAATTCAGGTGACGAAGATATATTCCTTTACCACTCAAAGCATAATGATTTTTTGAGTATGTGTTTATCTTGTGTAGGAGGGTATGAATTTTCCGTTTTTTTCTTTTAATAAAACTTTTATTTCTAATATGTTCTTCGTAAAAGTATCCCTTTTTATTCTTTTATCAGCACACCTTGGGTGATGCTAAATTCCATAGTCGTTCTTTTAATAGTAAATCGGAAAGACAAATTTCAAACTTAAGTAACATTTATTTTCAGTTTACTAGCATCAAGGTAATTAGTGATCCCCAAGGGTGCTGATAAGGAAATAAAAGGGATACTTTTACGAAGACATATTAATAATAAAGTTTATTAAGAAAGAAAAACGGAAAATTCACTACCCTCGTTACACAGTAAACATAACTCAAAAAATCATTATGCTTTGAGTGGTAAGAAATGGACTCGTCGACCTGAATTCAGATCCTGGATGATGCTGTTTTTTACATTTTATTGGTGCTAAATACCCTTGGGAAAGTATGGAATCCATTTCTCGCTACTAACAAAATAGCCGGGCAGCCTGTTTTTCTTAACAATGGCTAAGTAACCAGTCTGGAGAAGGAAACTTCTGATTTAAGCTCCTAAACTCCGCTTAGAAATTGACTTGTGTCACATCCTGCTCGTGTGAAAGGGTTTGATATATATATATATCATTTATATTCCATTATTCTATTTTGTAAATATATGATCGGCTAATTCCATAGTTGTTTCTTTAACGTTTAGACCAAATCAGAAAATCGAAAAGATAAATTCAACCTAATAAGACATGTATTACGGACATTAACATAAACTATATAAAAATTGTTGCACTAAGTGTGTGCTGCGGGAATGTTAATATAAAATAATAGTCCATTTAGGCTGAAATCCGAGGTAGGTGATTTATTGGAGTCACTGGTGTAAGCGGCTATCTTCTCCTCAGAAGATATAGGAGAAGCTTTTTCGGTACATCTGTCTCGGGAGTCTTGACAGAAAAGAGAAGAATTTGTCTCTTTGGCTTCGCCGCCAAAGAATGCTGGCCATGATTGGTGTTTTGATAGCGAGCTCATAGAACAAGGACAATGAGCCTACCTCAAATATTTTAAAATAGGTAATTAGTGATCACCCAAGTGTGCTGATTTTTGAAGTGGGATACTTTCCAGCGAAAAATATAATTAAAATAGTAGTTTATTAAAAATGTTACATTCATGAGAGGTCATGAATTTGTGACAGACCTGTAGCTGGAATTTAAATTAAGGTCGTTACTTTGGTATGTAGGTTCTCCGTAGAAAATTACCAGTGACTGTTAATACGCTCGACGTTAGAGACGCGATTTGGGCGCCATGGCAGATACGTGAATAGTTTTTAAAATGAGAGTTAGTTAGAGTGTGAGCCAGCCTCATGAGAGTGTAGACGTAATTGTCGGCTCTGATGAGAACCCATCTCAGCTTGCGTGGAACCAATCAATATGGGCTAGAAGAAAAAAGCTGATCAAGAACCCCAGGTCTTGTTGTGTTTATTAAATTAAGACAATAACAGATTAGTCCCAGCCCAAGAAGAATTAGGAAAGGAAAGAAGAAAAGCCTAGTAGATGAGAAGTCACTAGACAAGATGATGGCCAGCCGAGTTAGCAAAATCAGAATGGAGCCGAGTAACAAGTAATGAATCAAGTAAGACCACAATCTATATCTCTAAATCTAATATTACTCTCTCTCTCTCTTCACTCTCTCTCTCTCTTCTCTCTCTCATATACCGAATGTTTTATAAGGTATAATACGAAATGAAGTCCGTGGTGTAATGGTTAAAGTCATGGGAAATGGACTCGTCGCCCCAGAGTTCACATCCTGGAATGTCATTGCATTTCACATTGCGTAAATAACCTTGGAAGGTATGAATCTACTCTCCCTCCAGCTATGGGTAAAATTATTAGGGCCAGACTGGGCTCTTTAACCTTGGTTGGGCAACCGGTCTAGGAGAAGGAACTCTGAATTCAAAACCTGTTGAACTCCGCATTAAGAAATTGACTTGTGTCGCAATCTCTCGTGCGGAGGGTTGGTATATATATATCTTATATATATTATTAAAACAAAAAGAAAAACGGAATTTAAAACCCTTAAATCAACAGATGACCATACTCATAACTCATTATGTACTGTTTGTTGTTTGTATTTCATTACTATTTTATTACCTTATATTCAGATACGTTTGGTTTTTTTCAAAAGTCATCTAACGTATTATAAGAAGCAGTTTGGCCACTAAGGCAGTGTGTGTGATAGCTACCTTTCTGTTGCATAGCGCTTCCTCACTGGCTAAATCTTATTATAATGGAGATTGGCACATAAATTTAGGTTATTTATTATTTTGTAACACTTTCCAGGAAAGATTATTTCGGAATCCCTAAGAATACAGACGAATACCCTTATGCCATAACTAATAGTTATAATGCCTTCTCAATGCATCCGACCGGGAAGTCGAGAAATTCTTTTAAGAAAAATCTAAAATGGGTTTCGGAGAAATCGATCTCAACTTCTTAGATTCTGACTATTTGTCGAATCGTGAAGGAGTACAAACAAAAACTCTTGAGGCAACACTTTCATGGAGATTTTCTCAAAGGCATTTGACTGCAAACACCGTAGAAAGTTATCGAGCAATTACTAATAGCGTGTGATCTTCTCAAAGAAACTGTTACTGCTATAAATGATGCTCTTCAAAAACAAAAGCAATAGGGTAGGTCGATTTTTCACTTTTAAAATATCAAACTGCCCATCTATGCGAAGTTGTGGTGTAGTGTGTTGAATAATGATGCAAAAATTAGATATTTTACTTGTACATTGTTTGAGAAATAGCATCAAAAATCGTCCATTCTAACTTAACTCATTATCTCATCATGTCGAGTATGCAGCACAGGTACCCATGACAATCTCTCGCAACCTTCCTATCATTTATTGCACCTGGGAGCTCTTCTGCGGAGCAGTCAGCATCTTCACATAACTGGGTCAATGTAGGTCCTTGCTGGCGCCCCACACTTGCATGTCCATGCGTTGGCTTCCAAGGGGAACGTCGCTTATGAGCTCATCCTTGCTTCTCCAGCAGTGTCCTGCATGCCTTGTCCGTCTCACTCGGATAGTTTGTGAGATGGGGGCAGGTGACCGTACAGCTGTTTCCTTGTGAGGTGCTGTTTCCACGACTTGTTCAGAGCACGCAGCATTCTGTGCAGCATCCATTCTAGCTTTTCTCAAGACGCTTTGTTAGGGTCTAGGTGGTGCAGCATACAGCAGCACCGACACAACCACAGCCTGGAAGAATTGTCGCTTCAGCTTGCCAGGGAGATCGGACCCATATGACTGATAAACTATTTGTGGCTGACCATGCTTTTGCTATCCGTGTATTAACATCGCTCTCTGTGGAGGAGATTTACCACCTAGGTACGTGAATTGTTCTACTGGCTTAAGAGGCTTGCCGTTGAGTGTGGAGATGTTTCCTTTATTTTTGAAACTCATGAACTCTGTTTTACCGGAGTTCACATAGTCCTATATTCTTTGCTGCTTCCTCTAAGCTATGTAGCAGTGATTCAGCCTGTGCTGGTATATCTTGCAAGAAGTGCAAGGTCATCAGCATAGTCCGCATCTGTGATTGTTTGTGCGGGATATGCGATGCTTCTTGCCCTTTTTAGTGTGAAACTTTTTCTTTATGGTATCTAATGATGTTCGGAGTACGTAGTCTAGGCATATTATAAATATATATGGTGCAATGTGACTCCTGCGGCGATGTCAAAGAAATCTGTGTCGCCATCAGGTGAGCGTACATCGCTTTTGTATCTTTGTATAGCATCATTATAGCTGAAACCGTTTTATTTTGGAGACCATATGCTAATAGTATTTATTATATTTTTCCTCTATGTATGGAATCAAATACCTTGGAGAAATCTACGAATATAGCGTTACCTCTAGATTCTTTGTCATACCCCTTCTATGATCCGTCGAATAGTCAGAATCTGAGAGGTTGTGATCGATTTCTGCGGAATCCATTTTGGTTTCTCCTAAGGTTTTTCTCTATTTCGGGCGGATGAGATTAAGTAGAAGGGCATTATATATCTTGGCTGCAATAGCAGTGAGAGTATTTTAGCGTTCCGAGATCTCCTTTTTAGGGAATGGGAGGGTGGCAGCCTTTCGTCCATTTATCTATTCTATTTTGTCTATATACTGCATTGCATAGCTTAAGCAGTATGTCACTGAACTTTCCTATCTTCCCACCTCCGGCGGTATTTCGTCAAGTCCTGCTGCTTTTCTACTTTTTAGCTTCTTTAAAGCTTGTTTTGATTTGATCTATTGTAAAATCCCAGCTTGATATTTAGTTGTTTATCTACAATCTTTTGGGTATTATTTTCTATGATTTTTGGGGGGTTTCCCAGTAGTTTCTGGAAGTGGTCTTTCATTTCTGAAGTCTATCTTTTTGGCTGTTGCCTTTAGTTTTGATTTAGAGGTGCTTTTCCTATCACTAATTTCGTTTACTGTTTGCCATGCTAATCGCGACTGTCTATCCTCTACTGATTGTCTGATATTATTTATCTGTACTGGTTTGTATTCTATTTGTTCCTTTTTGTATGTTTTTGGTTAAGGCTCTGGGCTTTCTTAAGGTTGTATAGGCTGGTGCTAGTTGGGTTTTATTAATTTGGGCTGTTTTACAGCTTAATTCCTGAGGTAAAAAGCAGCATATCAAGAGGTGTCGGTGGTGGTGGGGGTGGACACATTCTCAATTTGAATTCTATTTATACAAAATAAATAACATTTTGATTTAAATATTAAAAATGGTAAATTTTCTAACAATTCCTAGGCTAAATTTAGCAAAAACGAGAATTTTTAGTGCATTTTGATAAAGGATCTTTGATGTTTTAAAAATGAATAAATGTTCTCAGCATAAAATAACCCAACAAGTGACCAAATGATAATGGAACAAATCTATACAACAATATATATATATATATATATGTTATTTAATAACAATTGCGGTCTGGTGAATCTCATGGGTATATTCAGATACCTATGAGTGGAAATGGTACCCATAACCGCATAATAGCCGATTTTTAAGCTTTTTTTCTTTACTAATTATATTTACTCTGTTCATAAAAAAATTAAACATCGAGCTCTCAAATCAAACCTGAACACTCTAACCAGCTTAGAATTATCCTAATACCAAATTACTTGGTATCCCACACATATATATATATATATATATATATATATATATATATATATATATATATTTTGTTGATGCCATTGTTGTATGCATTGTTGTTTGGTCACATCGAATTACAAAATTACAAAGAAATGGTTATTTGAACTATAATTCCTGATTGATATTTTAATATTTATCGCTTACAAAGGATTTACGCCCTGTCTATCTCTATATCAATCTATCTATATCTATTTATGTATCTATCTGTATCTCTACCTATCTATCTATCTATTTATCTATCTATCTATGTTTATATATATATATATATATATATATATATATATATATATATACATTTATCTGTCTACCTGTATCTATCTATTTATCTATATCTATATCAATCTTAATCTATATATCTCTATTTCTATCTATCTATCTTTGTATCTCGCTCCTGTTTACGATCGACTTTGGCCTCTGCTTCCAAAATGAAAGCTCCTCAAAATTCACACCGACCGAGACGTAAAGTTCAAGGCTTATCGACCACTTGACTATACTCCTCCATTTAGACACTTGGAACTCCGCCGAATAAAAAGTGGTACGAGGTAACGTCATAGCTGTAGTCAGCGTAGTACACTAAATACATTTCTTCTTCCAATAGATCAATGAGTATTGTGCAGTTTTTACGGACAGTCAAACCAAGCAAACTTTACGTATTCATAGACAGATGCATATAATACAAGACTCATGTCAGATTATAACCAGTAATAAGTAAGTAAAGTCATCGGGGTGGCCTAAGGTCGGTATCAGCCTGACAGCAAGGGAGTCTGTCCCTTTTCAGTAGCGCTAGTCCAAGGAGATTATTTTGGAGTCTGATGTGGAACGCCACACTACCAGCTCCTCACTTTACTTCAAAGATCCCTGTGCTACGCTGAGTTGGCGAGAGCCGGTAACGAATCAGGAAAACTTGTGGTTCCCAGTCCGAGGCTCAACTGACTGAGCTAAACCAGCCCAGTTGAGAAATGTCTGCTCAATAAATGCAGGAAAAGGAGCGGACAATCCCAGGGGAGCAACCATCTACACTGACAGTAGCAAGATTGGTGTACTTACTGCAACACCCCCAAATTGATTAGACCCCAAATGGTTAGATGCGGCTCCCTGGCCCTGGTTGTCAACTAGGACAGGAAGAGTTTGTTGAGAAAAACCGCTGCCGAGCAGCTTTACAAGATCCCGAGTAGAGGCTAGGGGAGAAACACCGAAAACAAATCCGGAGCGGGAAGTCCCTAAGATGGAGTAATGCTGAACTTCAGTGCTACACAGCAACTCCTGCAACACCACCATTCCCAAACTGCATTGGTTTCTTACTTTTCCTTTGGTATGTAGTGACAGTGTGTAGAGGGGGATCTGCTGCTTTGGCAACAGCATATCCTCCATGTCAACCCACCCAGGCTACTTAGTTCAAAAAAAAAAATTGGACAATACGCCGTCGTCTTTCGCAGACGGAAGGATGTCAACCAACTAAATTCAGAAGTTGAATTCATTTTTGCAACATCATTCCATTCAATCGTCCATCAGATATCTTTATTCAATGTCCACCTGGGTAATTCCATGTCAAATCATCCAGAAAAAGTAAAATTGTCACCCACCACTTCAATCTGTCTGAAATTGTGTACACTTATAGATTATGTGGAGAAAAGTAGACAAACACAGGATGTTATGGAAACTGGATGTTTATTGTCGACGATGCAACGTTTCGGTCATTTAGACCTTCTTCAGGACGAATATAATTCTTGCTTCAATGAAGGACATTTTCAAAATGGTGAGAAGAGTAGGTTGTCAATAGGGGCAGGTGTGGTTGGGGTGGGTAGTGGATTTTCTTCTCTCAAGATGGGGAGTGTTTATATGGTGATGCTGATGTGGGTCCAGACACTTATAGATTATGTTAATGTTAGACATTTCCCAATATATGAGCTCCCGATTTTTCAAATCAGAAATCATCAATAAACTCAAATTGGTTGACTTTAAGACTGTTTTGATAGCATTGTTGGATTTTTGGGGCTAAAATTCTTTTATGAATCAATTTGTAGTTGTAGGGAAGCTCTAGAACTCATTTTACAGACAAAAATAGATTACAAAAAGTTGACATTTTTCGCGACCACCTTCAAATTTGGAGACTTAAAAATCGACACAACTTCGCCAATTTTCTGAATTGGAAGCTGAAATTTTGCGGAATATCTAACATTAACATAGTCTACGCTTGGACGAAATTTCAGAAAGATTGAAGGGGCTGGGTAACATGGTCTGGATGATTTGACATGGAATTACCCACCTCTTATTATTTAAAAGATCAACTATTTCAGTAGTTCAATCCACTGTAGTCAGAGATTTATCTAAAAGATTTTAGAAGCTTCTCCTAATTAATCTATTCTAAAGACATTAGACGATAAGGAGTTCGACTCCCACAGTAGCTACTGTGGCCTAATTGATAGGTTCCCTGTTATTTATGGACTGTTTATTCGGAGAAGCCCCCTATAATCAATCAGTCACGTTAAGCTTTAGCAACTATATGATTTTCCCAACTTTATTGCCCTTATGGCACCCACCCACCCAATTCCTTTTATCATATGTGCTAGAATGCGGTAACTGATGGTCTTAATGTTTTAGGTATGACGTTAAATTCTATCTGATGGCGAAGTTCCAATTCTGGAGATCTGAGGAATATGGAGTACCCCTTCAACACCATTACTCCAAGATCTACTCTGACCCGGACTGGTAGGACGTGTTAGGGTCCCATCTATAGATTAAATAGAAAAGCGTGAGTCTTATAAAATTGAATACCCATCAAGAATGAATAAAACAAACACGTTTCGGTATAAAATAACCTAAGTGTTTGACATGCCATAAAATCCAATTTACAAAATATGTGATGTTATTTAGAAGCTTGATTCTTTTTCTTTTTTTACTTTTTTTTTTTTTTTTTCAATTTTATTTAGTTCTGTTACGTTTGTTCCATATCGCCTTTCACTCTTTACCTATTTTAATCTCTGTGTGTTTAGATAATTATATATTTTTTGTCATTGTGGTTTTTTGTTGGGTTTTTTTTGTTGTTGTTGTTTTTTTGCCTCAGCTAACGTAATTATTTTTGTTTATTTATTTTGTTTTATATTAAAGAGAAATGGTATAATGAATTATCTAAAACATGTCTGAGCCACGTGAACCTGTTTTTGACATCTACTCTGAACGCTTATTTGCGTTAGCATTAGCCAACCAGATGTACAGAATGGCAAAATTCTATTCAAAGCCAGTTTATCTGTTAGCGCTGAACAAGTCAGGTGGCGCACTAGAGTTTGATAATCTCTAGTGGGGTCTAACTGGCGAGGGGGTATTATGTTGAAAACCGACCCCCACCCCGTGAACCAGTTAATAATGACATAAATGACAATGCCACCCAGCGCTGTTTAATAGCACAGGCGTATATGAGGGTGGGCTTAAAACTTCATAGTCTGAAAAGTTCATATGATGACATCATATCTGCCACAGATGACTTTTTTTACCAATAGGATCCAAGCTCTCCAATACCGATTATGTATGGACTACAAGGGAACTACGGAGAAAAATAAACCTTATTTGATCACATTCTATAGGAGTATCTTGGCCAGCCTATGAACTTTTCTGCTGACCCTGGTACTTTTCATAAATGCGGTAAAAGGTTTTGTGAGGTCGGAAAAATAACTGTGTCATACAATTGATTTTTCATTTAACCTAAAACAAGAATTCTAAGTGGCGGGACCTGTAAATATAACAATAATTTAATTGTTACGTTTTATATGTTTACTTAAAAGCTACTTCAAAATAGTTCAATATGTAAAAAGTATAATAACCTTCATTTAACTCTCTCTCTCTCTCTCTCTCTCTCTCTCTCTCTCTCTCTCTCTCTCTCTCTCTCTCTCTCTCTCTCATTCTTTTTTCTTTCTTTCCTTCTTTTCATCTTTTCATTATGTACGATTGTAACAGATTAGCATCATCGCTTTCGCACGCTTACCCCCTCTCTATATCTTTCCCCTAATCTCTTTCTTTCTTTCTTATTTGTTTTTCTGTGTAGCATGTCCTTTTCATCTCCTTTCTTTCTTTATGATAAAAACGGAATGGGCCATTCTTTAGATGAGGTGACGACATTCATAAGAATTAAAAATTCGGCGGATAAGCTACACCAGATAATTAGGATTTACATTTTTGCATTTCATTTTAGACGATTTGGATGGTCTCATTTTCAATTTAATTGTTGCGTTATATATGTTTACTTAAAAGCTACTTCAAAATAGTTCAATATGTAAAAAGTATAATAATCTTCATTTAACTAATATATATATATATATTAGTTAAATGAAGATTATTATATATATATATATATATATATATATATATATATTCTTTTTTTATAATAAAAACGGAATGATTTTTTCATAGCAAGGTGACAATTGTACTTTTTTCTGGATGATTTGACATGGAATTACCCAGAAATTTATTCGCCCTCTCCCCATACCCCAAACATGTAAGGAAGCGCGTGGTGTAATGGTTAAAATCATGGGCAATGGACTCGTCGCCTCGAGTTCAAATCCTGGACGTGTTAATTGCATTTCACTTGCGAAAGGTATGAATCCTACTCTCCCTCCAGTTATGGGTAAATAGCAGGGCAGAGTGGGTTCTTTAACCATGGCTAGGTAACCAGTCTAGAAGGAAAACTCTGAATTCAAACCTGTTGAACTCCGCTCAAGAAATTGACCTTGTGTCGTATCCTGATCGTGCGGAGGAGTTGGTAAATATATGTACGGCACAAGGACAAGTATGAGGAGCCTCTCAACCGTACACGAGAGAAAAGACAAAAAATGTCTAGTTCCTCGGCTTTGGAACACCTTGGACATCAGGTATTAATTCTCGCCGAATGTAAACGAGCCGTGTCGGCTGGGGCTTTAGAATACACCGACTGCATCTCTGCATAGGGGACTACCTGTTGGCCGTGGGTGGCGACCCATGATGCTTAAGGACGGAACACTGGTGGATGAGCAGTCCATAAAATGCAACACTCCACTTAGATCCTTGCTTACGAGGCGGTCGGAGCAGCCGTCTCCGATCTGCCGGCTGGTCACGCCAAGCCCTAGCACCTATATGATTGTTCCGATCCTATTTCCCTTATGGTACGCCCCAACCCCTCTTATCATATATGTACTATAAGGCTGGGATTGAGGGGCTTCATGTCCTGGGAATGTCGTTAAACTATGATGGTGAGGTTACAGTTCTGGAGGTCTGATGAATGTGAAGCACCCCTTCATCACCATTGTTACTTGGTCCACTCTGACCCGGAGTGGTAGTACTTGTTAGAGTCCCATCTATGGGTTAAATAGAAAAGTGTGTTCATGAAAAAAAATGAGTATCCATTAAGAATGAATTTATTTCAAAACTTTTTTGGCATTAAATTACCCACTGAGGTTGTTATGCCGTCAAACAAACCAAACCAAACCAAACCAGGTCTGGGGAATGTGGAGCACCCCTTCATTTTTGTATTATGCATTAAGAATGAATTTATTTCACAACTTTGTCGGTATTAAATAACCCACCGAGGTTGATATGCCGTAAAACAAACCAAACCAAACCAAACCTTAACCCATAGATGGGACCCTAACAGATACTACTACTATGGGTCAGAGTGGACCAGGGAGCAATAGCGATAAAAATGTGTTCCACATTCCCTAAACCTTCATCCCCATTACTTTCTGGTACACTCTGACCGGGGGTAGTAGTACCTATTAGGGTTCCATCTATGGGTTAAATAGGAGAATGTGTTTATAAAAAAGAAGTATCCATTAAGAATGAATTTATTTCAAACCTTTTTGGCATTAAATGACCCACTGAAGTTGATATGCCGTAAAACAAACCAAACCAAACCATGTGTAAACGGAAGATATAGCTTGAGGGGACGAACCAGTGAAAAGGAATATTTTCTTTTATTTATTTATTTATTTTTTATTTCTTTATCATTTTTTCCCCGATCAAATAACTGAGAAGCAATTAACTGATTTAAAACAATTGAACATTAAATTCGAAGCCGAAGATAGAAATATCTGAATAGTTGGGGGTGGGGGCGAGACATGTGGAAAATCTAAGTGCATCAGCACTCATAGATCAAAAAGAAAATATTAGACATCCGAAACACTTACCCCTTTTGTTGTTTCTCTTTTTTTTTCTTTTTTCTTTTTTTTTCTTTTTTTCTTCTTTTGAACAAAACTTGGTACAAACCTTTTGATGTTATTGATTTGAACAAACTATTCACTTAGGAAAAATGATTAATGAAATAAAACAAAGAAAAACTCACGAATTAAATTCTGTTTTCTGTTTCTTATTCTAATAAATTCTATTCAGCAGTAAAACACAAAACAAAAACAGAAAAAAACACCAAAAACAAAGAAAGCAAAATAAACTGCAAAGCATTTAAGGACGATTTATTATTATATTCATTCGTTCTCGTAACCAGACTTTATAATGTTACATTGGTTCATCGCCAAACATTCACAGTTTAAGTATCGATGCTTTTACGACTTAAATATCTGCTCCATTCCTATCGATTTTTATTGCGTTGCTTCGGGGAAAACAAGTTCATATTTAGAATAGTGAACACGTTATAATAACGTATTCACCGTCAGTTTTGAAATACCAAAATCGACAGTTCTTTGCAATTAAAAAGAATTCGAGATTACAAGAACGTATGGCAGTACAGTGAAGATTCTGTGCGCATTTTTGCAGTGGGAAAAATCTACCTGACTTCTTGAATTCTTGAAGTCAACATTCCGGTTTTAAAGTTGGATTTTAACACAATCTGTAAGATTAATATGTCACTATATGGGCTATAATATCTCTTCCTAAATCAATGAATCGATAGGGATTTGTACATGTTGACCTGTAGGTAGAAATATTTAAATCAAGTTCTGTTTGATTTAAATTCAAGGTGTCCCAATCAAGGGGTCCCAATCAAGTCCCCATGGAAAATTACTCGTGACGGTTATAAGATTTGACCTCTTAAGAGGCACGCGATTGGGCGCCATGAGAATAGTTTAATTTTAGAGCAGATGCAGCGCGGTTTTCAAATGATGCAGACTCCCGGGAGTCCATCTTCTCCACGCGGCGGAATCAAAAATGGGCTACGAATAAATAAAAACTTGATCAAGAACAAATAAGGTATTGTGTCTGTTAAATAGTTAAGACATCCCAGTCTTTAAGAAGAACTAACAGAAAGAAAATCAATACTCAGCAGAAGCCCTAGATAAAAGTCAGCCCAAATAACATGGTGGCTGACAAGATAGAACCACTAGACGACCGAGGTAGAGTTAACAAGCAGCGAAGCAGTAAGAAGGGTACCAAGTAAGATCTACCATCTCTAATCTTCTCCCCCCTCTCTCTCTCTCTCTCTCTCTCTCTCTCTCTCTCTCTCTCTCTCTCTCTCTCTCTCTAAATCAATACTCAGCAGAAGCCCTAGATAGAAGTCAGCCCAGATAACATGGCGGCTGACAAGATAGAACCACTATACTACCGAGGTAGAGTTAACAAGTAGCGAAGCAGTAAGAAGTGTACCAAATAAGATCTACCATCTCTAATCTCCCCCCTCTCTCTCTCTCTCTCTCTCTATATATATATATATATATATATATATATATATACACAACCTTAAGGTTTATTTCCGCTGTCGTTTATCACAAAAGATTTATACACACACACACAACCACACACCTAAAAAATGCACAATGTTTCCTTTCGATACACACACTTATACCGTCCCATACTCACGCCGTAAAATAGAATATTTGACGTCATTTTTCAAACCGTCTTCCCTTTTTTCAAACCTCAAAAAATGTTGTTTTTTTAACAGACTGAATAACAAGGACTACCACTTTTCTCGTTATTCTGTGATAAAAAATTTCTTATCACCTTCCATATACCAACAAATGCCCTGAAGATGATCTAATTAAAAGATCGAAACTGCAGCGTCGGCCAATAAACTCACCACCTAACCCATTTAAACCTGTGTTTTTTCATTTTTCTTAATATACTACATATATATATATATATATATATATATATATATATATATATATATATATAAGAGAGTTTCATAATTTGCTTGAAGCATTGTGTATGTATTGGTTAGGAGGTTGATTTAGAAGGCCATCACAATGCAGTTTGGAATAAATAAAAAATAATAATACGGTAACAATGGTGGTGTGTGTTGACCTGTATTTTTTTTTATTATTTCTTGAATTTTCGAGGTAATACCTCTTTATCAAAAGAATTGAACAAAAAAAAAAAAAAAAAAAATCATTTAGGAAGAAATGCCATAGCTGTACTGCTTCAGTTCAATTCTTTTGATAAAGAGGTATTACCTCGAAAATTCAAGAAATAATAAAAAAAATACAGGTCAACACACACCACCATTGTTACCGTATTATTATTTTTTATTTATTCCAAACTGCATTGTGATGGCCTTCTAAATCAACCTCCTAACCATATATATATATATATATATATTATGTACCCGAGAACGCTCCCACCATTTATATACCCGAGTATATTAGAAGGGTATATACGACTATACAACAGATAGACACCAACACTTGGGAGATCAGTGCAAAACATCGAGTGACCCGGCGTCTCACTGCCAAACAAGGCACGGAGATGTGAAATGTGGAGAGGAGAGTAGCCTACACAGCAAAGAGAGTCTGAAGGAAGGAGAGAAAACAGCAACCCCCGCGAGTATCACTGTTCCTGTGCAGTCAGTGCACCAAAGACTTTTACTCAATGATTGGCCCACTCAGCCACTTGCGCAGATACAGATAAAAACTTTTTTTTGGGGGGGGGGGACAACGCGTCATCGTCTTTAGTGGACGAAAGAATGCCAACAATTAACAACAACTAATGAACATATCATCATCATCATCATCATGTCGCGCTAACCCTCTCTATCATTCATTGCTCTCGGGAGATCCTCTACACGACATCCAGTATCCATACAGTGCTGGTCAGTGTATATCTTTGCACGCATAGGGAAGGCATGGTCTGCTATAAACAGATTGTCGGCCATACGGAAGTCTGATCTCACTGACAAGTTAAAGCGATAGTTCTTCTAAGCTGTATTGTCAGTGTTGCTGTACGGCTGCACCAACTGGACCCTAACGAAGTGACTAGAAAATGAAATAGATTGTAGCTGTACGAGAATGCTGCGTGCAATCTTAAACAAGACTTGTAAACAACACCCCACGAGAAAACATCTGTACGGCCACCTTCTCCATATCACACAAACCACTCGTGTAAATCGACAAGACATGTTGGACACTGCTGGAGAAGCAAGGATGAACTCATAAGTGACGTTCTTCTTTGGAAGTCAGCACATGGGCACGTTAGTGTGGGTCGTCCAGCAATAAACATCTTTCCATTGTAATCATTTTTAAATAACACTTATTTGCTTATGATAATCATCTATATGTTAAAAGGAGGTGCGTGGTCTAATGGTTAGAGTCGTAGGAAATGGACTCGTCAACGCGAGTTCAATTCTTGGACGAAGCCGTTGGTATTTCACATGGCGCTAATACCCTTGGGAAAGGTATGAATTCTATTCTCCCTCCAGCTATGGATAAATAGCAGGGTAGACTGGACTCTTTAACCATGGCTAGGTAACCAGTCTAGGAGAAGGAAAGCTCCGAATTCAAACCTGCTAAACTCCGCTTAAGAAATTGACCCTGTGTCGCATCCTGCTCGTGTTGAGGGGTTGGTAAATATATATATGTTAATACTCGTGTTCCTTAAAAGTCAGACCGTTATCATCTTGCAACACTCTTTGCTTAAAAATGATACCGTCCTAATCGTCAAAGATGAAATGTAAAAATGTAAACCCTGATTATCTGGTGTTGCTTATCCGCCGAATTCTTATTTATTATGAGTGTCGTCACCTCAGGTAAATAATGGACCATTCCGTTTTTATTATAAAGAGAGAAAGGGAAAAAGTAGGACATGCTACACAAAAAAATACATAATAGGAAAGAAAGAAAAGAAAGAAAGAAAGAGAGTAGGGGAAATAGTGGATGGGGTGAGCGCGTGGAAACGATAACACTAATCTGTTTCAATCGAACATAATGAAAAGGAAAGAAAGAAAAAAAGTGAGAGAGAGAAAGATTATCATACTTTTTACGTATTCAACTACATTGCAATAGATCTTAGGTAAACATATCAAACTCTGTAATAATTGGATTATCATACTGTGGTATATCGACAGAATCTGCTGGTATTTATTAAAAATAGGAAAACCTGAAAGGATATAACTGTGATCACACATTATTATATGGTTTACACATGCCTATCTAATTGTAATAGTTATATACAGTAATATGGTTTCAAATAACTATTCCTATTTGGTTTGGTTTGGTTTACGACATATCAACCTCAGTGGTTCATTTAATGCCAAAAAGGTTTTGAAATAAATTCATACTTAATCTTTTTATAAACACATTTTTCTATTTAACCCATAGATGATTTTCCCAACCCTATTGCCCTTATGGCAACCCCAACCCCTTGTTATCATATGGGTGCTAGAAGGCGGTGACTGAGGGTCTACATGTCCTGGGAATGACGTTAAACTCTATCTGATGGTGAGGTTCCAGTTTTGGAGGTTTGGGGAATGTGGAGCACCCCTTCATCACCATTGCTCCCTGGTCCACTCTGACCCGGAGTGGTAGTACCTGTTAGTGTCCCATCTATGGGTTAAATAGAAAAACATGAGTTGATAAACCAAATTTTATTATGCATTAAGAATGAATTTATTTCACAACTTTGTCGGTATTAAATAACCCACCGAGGTTGATATGCCGTAAAACAAAACAAACCAAACCTTAACCCATAGATGGGACCCTAACAGGTACTACTAATATGGGTCAGAGTGGACCAAGGAGCAATAGCGATAAAAAGGTGTTCCACATTCCCCAAACCTTCAAAACTGGAACCTCACCATCAGATAGAGTTTAACATTAATCCCAGGATATGAAGACCCTCAGCCACCGCCTTCTAGCACCCATATGATAAAGCGGATTGGGGTTGCCGTAAGTGCAATAGATTTGGAGCAATCATATAGGTGCTAGGGCGACGTGACCAGCCGATTGATCAGAAGTGTAG
This sequence comes from Doryteuthis pealeii, assembly GCA_023376005.1. NCBI lineage: Eukaryota > Metazoa > Mollusca > Cephalopoda > Myopsida > Loliginidae > Doryteuthis > Doryteuthis pealeii. The sequence continues at coordinate 63,758,808 of CM042145.1, read as the reverse complement.
CCTAAGTAAGGACCAACGTAGAATGTTTCAATTCATGGACTGCTCAGCCACCTGTGTTCCATCGGTAAGCATCACAGCTCGCCACACACGGCCAACAAGTGGCTCCATTGGGGGAGTCTTACCCCACTGTAGAGGTGCAGTCGGTGTATTCTAACACCCCAGCCGACAGGGCGGATTATTCCTATTTAATAATGAGAACCATTTGACTACTAACAGTTGCATAGTTTTATGCATTTTTTCCAATACTAATAATTTATTTGGACCATAAATGGTCTCCTAACAATTACTAGCGCCCCAGTTCAGAGTGGACCTGGAAGTAATTAAAATGAAGGATGCGCTACAACCAACAGAGCTTCAGAACTAGAGCCTCACCACCGCATACAGTGATACCATACTAAAGAAGCCACTTTTGGTGGGAAAAGCTTGCCTCTCATCGGAGATACAGCTAGCATAGTCTAAGCTCCACTAACAGAAAAATAGAATGATAGATAGATAGATAGATAGACACCGTGTTTCCCCAAAAATAAGACCAACCTCCTAACGTGATTTTTCAAGATGATTTTGATATAAGCCATCCCCTTAAAATAAGTCCTATTTGTGTGCAAGAATTTTAGAATCCAGTGATTTGCAGAACAATAACTTTCCGGAAGATGATGATATGATTATTTTGGAATGAATTTTTAATGAGATTTTAAATAAAAGAATATGTTAATAGTAAATAAATGTAGATCGTTTTTCTTAATTTCTGCTTATTTAGAAATTTCGTAATTTTCTACTTCGTAATGTCGTTTTTCGATGCATGAAGAATATGACATCCCCCGAAAATAAGCCCTAGTGTTATATCTCGGAGTGAAAATTAATATACAACCTGTTTTATTTTTGGGAAAACACAGTAGGTATATATATATATATATATATATATATATATGTGGGAGAATATGTGCTTAATTGAAGTCATACCTAATTTTGAAAATTAATAAATTGATAATTAATGAATTAGGCGAGCATATCTGTTCAAATATAAGGCTAAACAGATATGCCCGCCTAATTCATTAATTATCAATTAAATAATTTTCAAAATTAGGTATGACTTCAATTAAGCACATATTCTCCCAAAAATTGTCGGCTAAGGCCATATCAAACACATTGTTTGTTTGTTTTCTTCTCATATATATATATATATATATATATATATATATATATATATATATAGAGAGAGAGAGAGAGAGAGAGAGATAGAGATAGAGATGGATAGATAGATAGATCTGTATTCGTAATATTTGTCGAAATCCGTCTTTTTTGTTTACTAAGTTTAATTTAGTATGACTATGACGAGAGAGAGAGAGAGAGAGAGAGAGAGAGAGAGAGAGAGATCCGCATTCGTAATGTATGCAGAAATCTGTCTTTCCCTATTTACTATGTTTAATTCAGTATGACCAAAACCAAATGGAAAGATAATATTGGTGTATAAACAGGATAGTCTGCCTTCCTTGAAAAACAGCATCCAAATTCCTTGGCTTTATCTGGTCTTGAACATCATAGCAAATACGCAACAATGAAGCCAGTCTGGGTGTCATTCTTTTTTGTACGTCATTTCATATGTATATTGACGCCTATAAATCACATAAATTATTTAGTTACATCAGCTCGACATAGCAGTCAACATGTCTCTCTTACCGCTTAAACAGCATCGAAGATTGCATGTCTCAGAATTCGAAATAGTAGATTTTAAGTAGTAAGTATGAACACAGCCTCCAGGCTGTAAGTTTGCCTACGTGCAAACGTGGATTGGCCTTATGCAAAGCATCAATGCTGCTTAAGTTGTTATTTTTGTGTGTGTGTGTGTGTGTAGTGGGGGTGTTTGTTTGTTTGTTTGTTTGTTTTAATTCCAGGAAATTAGCAGCAAGAACCAAAGCTAATCTGAAGAAGGTCTAGATATTTTTTTTCCTGAAGGCGTGTCCTTTATTCCCAGAACGACGAATATCAAGCCAATATATTCTAGTTTTATGTCTTGTGAAATATAAAAAGTACTAGCAGGACCTGTGGATATACTACAATATGATAACTTAATTATTACAACGTTTGATATGTTTACATTTGACAGAGTTATAGCAAGTCAATATATTCAAGTTTTATGTCTTGGGAAAAAAAAAGTACTAGCAGGGCCTGTAGATATACTGCAGTAAGTAAGTAAAGTCGTCGGGGTGGTCTAAAGACTATACCCATTTCCCTAGCGCTAGACCAAGGAGATTGTTTTTTAACGTCTGAGATAGGACGCACACACCTACCATCAGCTCCTCACTTTACCGCACAGATCCCTTTGCTACTCATTCGCTGAGTTGGCGAGGGCCGGCATCGAACCAGAAAACTTGAGGTTCCCAGCTGAACACTATTCAAGACGTTCAGTTTTATGTCTTGTGAAATAAAAAGTTCTAGCATGGCCTGTGGATATACCACAGTAACTTAATCATTACAACGTTTGATATGTCTACGTTAGATTGCAAAGTTGGCCAGCCTAAGAAACTTTTCAGCTGACCCTGGTACTTTTCATAAGTGCGCTAAAAGGTTTTATATATATTTACCAACCCCTCCGCACGAGCAAGGTGTGACACAAGGTCAATTTCTTGAGCGGAGTTCAACAGGTTTGAATTCAGAGTTTTCCTTCTCCTAGACCGGTTGCCTAACCAAGGTTTAAGAGCCCAGTCTGCCATACTATTTATCCATAGCTGGAGGGAGAGTAGGATTCATACCTTTCCCAAGGATATAAGCGCTAAGTGAAATGCAATTACCACATCCAGGATTTGAACTCGGAGCAACGAGTCCATTTCCCATGACTTTAGCCATTACACCACACGCTAAAAGCTTTTATAAGGTCAGAAAAATAACCGTGTTATACAATTGATTTTTCATTTAACCTAAAACAAGAATTCTAAGTGGCGGGACCTGTAAATATAACAATAATTTAATTGTCGCGTTTTATATGTTTACTTAAAAGCTACTTCAAAATAGTTCAATATGTAAAAAGTATAATAACCTTCATTTAACTCTCTCTCTCTCTCTCTCTCTCTCTCTCTCTCTCTCTCTCTCTCTCTCTCTCTCTCTCTCTCTCTCTATTCTTTTTTCTTTCTTTCCTTCTTTTCATCTTTTCATTATGTACGATTGTAACAGATTAGCATCATCGCTTTCGCACGCTTACCCCCTCTCTATATCTTTCCCCTACTCTCTTTCTTTCTTTCTTATTTGTTTTTCTGTGTAGCATGTCCTTTTCATCCCCTTTCTTTCTTTATAATAAAAACGGAATGGGCCATTCTTTAGATGAGGTGACGACATTTATAAGAATTAAGAATTCGGCGGATAAGCCACACCAGATAATTAGGATTTACATTTTTGCATTTAATTTTAGACGATTTGGATGGTCTCATTTTTAACCAGAGAGTGTTGCAAGATGATAACGGTCGGAAGATTAAGGAAAAAGAGTATTAATATATTGATTATGGAGTCATATGCAACGACGACCTGTGTCTCAAATACAATTAAAAGAAAAATTTGAACAAATGGAAATTAAGTTCAAAACATAAATAATACATTCCTCTCTCTCTCTCTCTCTCTCTCTCTCTCTCTCTCTCTCTCTCTCTCTCTCTCTCAAATTCACACACACACACACACACACATACGCTCCATATATATATATATATATATAAATATATATAATATATATATATATATATATATATATATATATATTATATATATACAATATATATAATATATATATGTATATATATATATATATATATATATATATATATATATAGAGAGAGAGAGAGAGAGGGGTGAGAGAGATAAGAGAGAAGGAGAGATATATACAAGGTCTATCCGAAAAATAGCCTGCGATTTTGAATATCTGGAGAACCTGCAGTGCAGACTTTGTGTAACATGGGAACCAATCAAAGAGAATAATAATGCATATGTATAAGCAGATACTCTCCTGTGAGGTTATTCATTCCCATGTTTCATACAGTATGACTGTCTTCCTCATAATGATGTTTCATACACGGTTTTTCTTTTGTCTTTTTTCTTTCTTTCTCATAAAGATAAGAATTATAGAAAAGACAACAAGCCTTTTGATGGCGATACTTAAACATCAATTTATTAACGGTTTTTTAATTAAGAATTGTTAATTGAAGCTATAATTGTTTAGTAAAAACATATAATTGTATGCAAAGAAATGATTATCATTAAATAGTGTTACTTTAGTCCATATAATTGTGTATAGATTATTCGTATCAGCTAGGAATACTTGATGATATATAACTGTATGCAAATTATTTGTATTAAGAATTGTTAATTGAAGCTATAATTGTTTAGTAAAAACATATAACAAAGAATGTGCAAAGAAATTATTGGTAATAAAGGACTATTTGCTCGTAAATTCCTGCCATAAAATAAACAGAACCCCCATTTTATGTCCGTGTTTTTGTATTAAATGTTTTATTTTTCTTGCACCCGTTATGTTACAATACAAATATATTTTATTTATTTATTTTAATATTCATTTCAATGTGCATATTCTAAAAGTTTTTATTTTGTGAGAATGTTTAGTTTTAAAGACTGCAGGTTCAATCCTGATCAGGGGAAGCAGTACATCTGTACCCCCGCTATGGTTAGCGGAATGAGAACAGGATTTCTTCGTGGACTGAATAAAGAGTTAGGTTCAAAGTTGGCTCCCGATTACGACAAGAAGGTTCACGAGTTCGAAAAGGATGTTCCCGAGTCCGAGAAGGTCCCCTAGTCCAACAAGAAATATCTGAAGATGACCGGAAGGCACATCGGGTGAAACATTGTACAGATATCAATGAAGATGAGGACAATAGGCCGAATAATACAAATGATATTAATAAAAAGAAATAAATGAGAGTAGGAAGGTTAGGTTACGCTAACCTCCTTAATGGTAAAGTACTTCTCACAGTTGTAAATTGCGGTCAAGTCACGTTGAAAGCATCGGTTCCCGATAGATCAGCAAAGTTAAGGCAGCGAGGAGCCTGTTCAATACTTAATTCGGTGACCACTTCGGCAATTGCAGGTACTGTAAGCAAGCTGAGTCCTTTGTTTATCAATTTGACTTGATCTGGCATTAAATTACTTGGAAGAGGGAATACAGTCAAGTCACGTTGAGAGCATCGGTTCCCGATAGATCAGCAAAGTTAAGGCAGCGAGGAGCCTGTCAATACTTATTCGGTGACACTTCGGCAATTGCAGGTACTGTAAGCAAGCTGAGTCCGTTTATCAATTTGACTTGATCTGGCATTAAATTACTTGGAAGATACGGTCAAGTCACGTTGAAAGCATCGGTTCCCGATAGATCTCCAACATTAAGCAGTGATGAGCCATTCAATATTTAATATGGTAACCACTTAAGCTACAGCAGGTACTGTAAGCAGCCTGAGGCCTTTTTTAGCAAAATGATTTGATTCGGTATTAGATGACCCAAAAAGGGTTGACATTCCGTAAAACAAAAAACAACCAACCAATATGTACGAGCAGGATGCGACGCAAGGTAAATTGTTAAGTGGAGCTTAACAGGTTTTGAATTAAGAGTTTTCCTTCTCCTAGAGCAGTTGCCGCATCAAAGTTAAAGAGCCCCATCTGCCCTACTATTTACCCATAGCTGGAGGGAGAATAGTTGGATTCTCACATTTATCGAGGATATTTATGGTGCTTTATATGCAAATGTTTCAGCAACATGTTTAACCGGACTTTTCAAGTAAAGCACAATTTTTGTTTCATGTGATCCGAGGAAAAATCTTACCACTTACCACGTGACCACTTAAGCAATAGGGGGTACTGTAACAAAAATCGAGTCCTTTGTTTATTAAAAATGACTTGATTCGGTATTAAATGAACCGAAAAGAGTGGGTGTGCGGTGGTGTACTGGTTAGAGTCGTATGAAATGGATTCGTCGAGTTCAGTTCCTGGATAAAGCCACAGTTCACATAGTGCAAATACCCTTGTGAAAGGTACGAATCCAACTTTTCTCCCTCCAGCTATGGGTAAATAGTAGGGCAGGCTGAGCTCTTTAACTTTGGTTAGGCAACCAATCTAGGAGAAGGAAAACTGTGAATTCAAAGCTGTTAAACTCCGCTTAAGAAATTGACCTTGTGTCACATCCTGCTCCTCTGGAGGGGTTGGTAAATATGTATAAGAAATAGGCGCTGCATAATCTTCAATTATAAATAGGATTCAGTTTGCCCATTTGTCAGTTGCTCATATTTGTACATGTATCGCAAAAGAGAATAACTGTTATATAGCCGTATATATATTTACCAACCCCTCCGCAGGAGCAGGATGCGACACAAGGTCAATTTCTTAAGCGGAGTTCAATAGGTTTGAATTCAGAGTTTTCCTTCTCCTAGACTGGTTACCTAGAATTTAAACCTCTTAAAATCTCCGCTTGGCGTGGTCACTACTAGAATGGGCTCTGGCCTACTTAGTGATCTTTTTCAATTTTTTTAATTGATATACCGTAAGACAAAACAGCTAATCAACCAACCAACCAACCAACCAACCACAAAGTTGTAAATGAATAACAATAATACTGGCTTTTACATAGACTTGAAAACAATCTTCTCAACTCAAAGGTAAATAATTATTTCCTCAGCAGCCGAACATTTCTTCTTTTTTTCCTTCCTTCTCTTTCTCCCTTCCTTCCACCTATTAGTCTCTCTCTCTCTCTCTCTCTCTCTCTCTCTCTCTCTCTCTCTCTCTCCTCTCTTTGTAGTTTCTTCAGATACAGCTGATTTTTGTCCTCTTTCTTTTAAATATATTGTGTTTTATACCCATATATATATATATATATATATATATATATATATATATATAATAAATATATATATCAATGGTAATATTATGGGTTTACACTCATAACTTGAGGTTTCATGGTAATCTAATCATCAGATGAGTTCAATGGTTAAGATCTTAAAAAACCAGGACTCAACCATTGAACTCATCTGATGATTGGATTACCATGAAACTTCAAGTTAAGAGTGTAAACCCATAATATTACCATTGATTATAAACCTGCTCTGCTTTATTAGCATTGAGCACCTTTTCATGCCAATACTTTTCTCATTTTTTCATTCTCTATTCATTATATATATATATATATATATATATATATATATATATATATATATATATATATATATACCCTCCGCACGAGCAGGATGCAATACAAGGTCAATTTCTTAAGCGGGGTTCAACAGGCTTGAATTCAGAGTTTTCTTTCTCATAGACCGGTTGCCTAAGCAAGGTTAAAGAGCCCAGTCTGCTCTACTATTTATCCATAGCTGGAGGGAGAATAGAATTCATACCTTTCCCAAGGATATTAGCGCTAAGTGAAATGCAATTACCACAGCCAGGATTTGAACTCGCGGCGACGAGTCCATTTCCCATGACTTTAACCATTACACCATGCGTTTCCCATATCTATATATATTTATACATATATATTGCCTCTACTTTACGCATATTTGCTATGTGTATGCGTGTTAGTGGGTATGTGTGTGTGTTTTTTTGTTAGTGGGTATGTGTGTGCCATGTGCCGTGTCTTTATACATTTGTGGGTGTGGGGGGTGTTGGATTGAAAAATAAAGGTTAAAATGAAAGTAATTTTCATCAAAAATTACAATTATAGTTGTTGTCAACTTGTTCAGTAAGAGGTTAAGATAAAGGTAGCAACATCTATATAGTAATACACGTGTTCCTTAATTGTACGACCGTTATCATTTGGCAACACACTCTGATTAAAAACGAGACCGTCCATATCGTCCAAGATGAAATGCAAAAATGTAAATACTGATTATCTGTTGTTGCTTATCCGCCGAATTCTTATTTCTTATGAGTGTTGGGACCTCAGCTAAATAATGGACCGTGCCGTTTTTATTATAAAGAAAGGGAAGAAAAGGGACATGCTACAAAAGTATAATTAGAAAGAAAGAAAGAGTAGGGAAAAGATAGAGAAAGAGGGGGTGCGCACGAAAGCGATAATGCTAATCTGTTTTAATCGAACATATTGAAATGGTGAAAAGAAGGAAAGGAAGAAACAAAAAGAGTGAGAGAGAGAGAGAGAGAGAGAGTCAAAGGAAGATTACTATACTTTTTACATGTTGAACTATTTCGCAATAGCTCTTAAGTAAAGATATAGTAAGTAAAGTAAAGTAGTCGGGGCGGCCTAAAGTCGGTATCAGCCATGCTGCGAGGGAGTCTATCCCCTTTCCACTAGCGCTAGACCAAGGAGATTGTTTAGCGTATGAGGTGGAGCGCCACACCTACCATCAGCTCCTTTCTTTATCGCACAGATCCCTGTGCTACTCATACGCTGAGTTGGCGAGGGCGGGTATCGAACTAGGAACCTTGTGGTTTCTAGTCGAACGCTCTACCGACTGAGCTAACCCGGCCCTAACGTTGTAATAATCAAATTACCATACTGTGGTATATCCACAGGTCCTGCTAGTTGAACTTCTAATATTGAACTGGTAGAATGTTATTCTGGTAAATCATTTCGAACTGGATATGTCAAATTGAACCAAACAATTACAATAACATTTTTTGTTGTTTTACTATGAAAACAGCCTTTTTTATATAGATAGATAGATAGATAGATAGATAGATAGATAGATAGATAATTTTATATGTACGGTAATTTACTGATTTCCACAGATAGTAGAATAATTACATTATGCTAATCTTTCCACCGGATAAAAACTGCCAAACTTGAAGATGTTGATTTTTAACTGGGATCGAATCAGGATAACGGCACTGTAAAGAAATATGCAACAATATCATTCAGGTTGCAAGTAGAAGGATAGAAACACCGTTTTAGATCAAAATCAATTTCACAATACAAGCTTCTGTGCATATAAACAAGAATAATTCGATTCTATTAAACACTTTGATAGATAGACAGATAGATATGAATAAACTCACATTGATAGATAGAAAAATAGATAGATAGATAGATAGATAGATAGATAGATAGATATGAATAAACTCACATAGATAGATAGATAGATAGATAGATAGAATAATAGATAGATAGATAGATAGATAGATAGATAGAATAAACTCACATAGATATATAGATAGATAGATAGATAGATATGAATAAATTCGCATAGATAGATAGATATGAATAAACTCACATAGATAGATAGATAGATAGATAGATAGATAGATAGATAGCATAGATAGATAGATATGAATAAACTCACATAGATAGATAGATAGATAGATAGATAGATGAATAAACTCACATAGATAGATAGATATATATATAATAGATAGATAGATAGATAGATAGATAGATATGAATACTCACATAGATAGATAGATAATAGATAGATAAATAGATAGATAAATACTCAGATAGATAGATAGATAGATAGATAGATAGATAGGTATGAACAGAATGGGATAGATAGAAAGATAGATGAATAGATGTGAACAAAGGTGAATATATTGTTGGATAGATAGGTATGAACAGAATGGAATAGATAGATAGATAGATAGATAGATAGAATGAAAGATCAGATAAATCCCTGAAATAAAAAAGAACTAAAAAAGGCGCGAATCGACTGCGCAAAATGTCCGAATTTAATGAAGACGGGCATCGGAAACCGATTTAAATGGCGTCGGGTTCGTCGTCGGTAATGATGGAGTAGGTTTGCCATAAATGCACACGCGTGGACTGGCTCAGATGGATGGGGTTACGTGGTATGTGTGCACCTTAAGTTGCAGTAAGCAATAAGCGCAGGGAAGTGGCCTGATCGCTGCTCTCCCCTCAGTACAGATGTACTAACCTAGTTCGCTTCTCATTTTTTTTTTTTTTATTCCCTGATTTGTTCGCTTTCAGTAGCTTAGTATTAGTAGCTATACACGTGGCTATATGTCAGTGTGACTAGCGGTACATGCGTATGTGAGAGAGGGGGGGGGTGTTGTGTATTGGAAATGCGAATGTGTGCTTATGTGTACATGAGAGACAGTGAAAGAATGCGGCTGTATATAATCAAGAGAGAGAAGGAGTGGGTAGATGAAAAGAAGATCTCCGTACATGTCCATTGCATAGAGAATGAAAAAGAAAAAAAGAAAGAGATAGAAATAATATGATAAAGGTGTGTGCATCACTTTGTATGTATGTGTGTATACATGTGTGTGTGTGTGTTATAAATGAGAGAAAGATAAAGTAATATGTATATACACACGAAGACACACACACACACACACACACATATATATATATATATATATATATATATATATATATATGTTGTTATGTTGGCGTGGTCATGGAGTCAGTACCTGGTTACTTACAATCTTTCACCTATATATCTTCAGACTTGGTCTGAAGATCGCAGAGGCGAGAACATCTCAGTAACCAAGTGTTGACTCCATGTCCGCGGTAACCTCACTCAAATATAAACGCTGTATCAATGATATTGAGCACTATCTGCTTCGAAATATAGCACCGATATCATCCACAATATATATATATATATATATATATATAATATATATATATATGTCTGTGTGTCTCTGTGTGTCTCTGTGTGTGTGTGTGTGTGTGTGTGTGTGTGTGTGTTGTAAGGGCTTCGTATATTTGTTATCTAGGTTATAGAAAATACGAGTTTTTTTTAAGCATGAATGAATGATAAATGTAAGTTTTCAAATAGACTAATATTTAAGAAATACAGTTGACTTACCCGTTATGTTTGAATTAATAACGTAAATGATAATGGACTCAAGAGATATTTATACTAATTATTGTTTACCGATTAAGGAATTAAAAATACTTACATAAAAACGACTTTACTTCCGTTAAACTAAAGCCTCATTAAGTGTGGCACAAGGTAAGAAATGGATAGTCCCGATGAGGACTGAACTTCCTCGAGTAATAATCGACTTCCAAACGAAGTTGCAAACGACTATGAAACAACAAAACGGTCGAATAATAATTGCATATAATTTTAGTTTAGACATCGCTCAAGACCGGAAGTATGGAACGCCCAATAAGCATCGAACTCAGAGAATCCAGCTTGCTAACAATTACACCACGTGAGGTACCCATTGGAATTATAAATATATGTGACTGAGAAAAGAGAATATATATTAAACGGATTATGTTGCGTGGGTAGTGATATTATAATTTGAGAAAGAGGAATTACACAAAACGTTTAAAGAAATTTGAATTATTTATCCACATAGGAGAATAAAGTAATAGAGGGGGGGGGAAAACGAGGGTGGCAGTTTGATTTATCGACGGGAAAAAAGACAACAAAAAGAAAGACATATATATATATATATATATATATATATATATATATATATAATTTAAAAAGTATCATACTTTATTGATCAGCAATTAAAAACGATAACGAATTTAAAAAAAAGTAAAGAGAGCGAAAAGAGAAACTTAAGGGCCCTTTCGACCGGCTTTTTTTTCAAAGGTAACAACCGGTAGATCGTTTAAAATTCAAACTGTATATATACTGGGTAAAAGAGGGGGATCAAACTATGTAAATGTTGGAGCAGCCTGAAGGAAATATATTGTGGTTTTTTTTTTGGTTTTTTTTTTGGGGGGGGGGTATCTGATCTAGCCTTCTTAATTATGGGTTCCCATATTGTATTCATTTCTATGCTAGGTCTACTTAACAGCCTAGTACAGCCTATCATATGTGCTGATTCTTTGAGGCGTCTTCTCTTCCAATGTTCTTCTCTATCTATTATTCTAACTTCATCCCATAAGGGCAAATGGTTTCCCTTTTCATTCTATATATGGTCAGCCATACCCGACTTTTCTATTTCTCCTCGGACCACTGCTTTACGATGTTCTTCTAGTCTTACTTTCAGTGGGCGGCATGTTTCACCTTTGTATTCTTTACCACAGCTGCATGGGATGGAATACACGCAATTTTTGGTCATGTTGTATTCTGTTGGGGACTTGACTCGGACGAGATGTTTACGAAGAGTTGAGTCATCGATTGTGTTAATAACTCGCACAGAGCAAGGATTCAGTTCATCTATGTGTTGTAAGCCTACCTTCACTGGACAGTATCTCAACTTCAATTCCCACCATCCATATAATGTAAAGAAAGGTATCGTCCGTTGCTTACAACATCGAGCAAAAGCCATCAGCAGTGATGAAGTATACCAGAAGGAAATGGACAGCTTAAGAGAGACCCTCCGTCGTAACAATTATCCTGAGAGCATAACATCGGCTATGAGAAATTTGGATCGCAGGACAGAGGATGATACCCGAAAACTCACCACAGTATGTCTGCCCTATGTGAAAGGCTTGACTGAAAAGATTCAAAAGATATGTAATCCCTATGACATCAAGACAACATTCAGGAGTGACTCAACTCTTCGTAAACATCTCGTCCGAGTCAAGCCCCCAACAGAATATGGGAACCCATAATTAAGAAGGCTTGATCAGATTGAAAAAAAAACACACACACAATATGAGTATAGGTAAAAAATCATACATAAGTAAATAGGTAGATATTCTAGCCAAATCAAGACATTAGGTTTATAAGTTCCCAAAATTCACACTCAATTGTCCAATTGTACACATGGCCTAGTGGATAAGGTAGTTAGGTTAAGACAGTTCTAAGCGAAAGTTATCTCTGGATCCCGAGTTCAATCCTGAGTAGAGGCAGTTAGAAAAATAATTAACATAACTCCTACCCCAGCTATGGTTAGCGGAATGAGAACAGGATACCCCCGTGGACTAAATAAAGGGTTAGATTCGAAGTTCCGTGATGGCTCCTGATTACGCCAAGAAAGTTCCCGAGTCTGAGAAGGTTCCCGAGTCCGACAAGAAATACCTGAAGAAGGCCGGAGGGCATATCTGCCGAAACGTTGTACAAATAACAAAGAAGATAGGGACAATAGTCCGAATAACGCAGATAATACTAATCTTCAAGCCTTATCTCAAACATTCAGAGAAATGTTATTATTATTTATATTTTTGCTTGAAGGCAATTACAATGCGTATATCGTATAAAATTCGATAATTATAGAAAATAACCATGACAAGTGAATTTGGCAAACGATTATGCGTACCTCATATGGTAGAGGCGTGCTATTGTCATTGACAGGTTAATTTCGCAGGGATTGTACGATGTCACAATCACAGACTTTGCCTGCTGGACTACCGGTTTCGATTTCTGTCGGAGGTAAATCGTTAGTATACATCGCTGATGAGACTTAATAAATTGAAACAGACTGTACGATGTTCTAGCATCGCATAATCGTTTGTCAAATTCACTTGTCATGGTTATTTTCTATAATTATCGAATTTTATACGATATACGCATTGTAATTGCCTTCAAGCAAAACATATAAATAATAATATATACTTTATCCAACAATGCTTCTAAAAAAACAAACATCCAAAAATCATATATATATATATATATATATATATATATATATATATATATATATATATAATGAACATTAGCATTTACAATACAGAAACAAACACACGTGCGCGCGCTCACATACATACGTACATGCTTCCATACATAAATACCGGGAAAATCTGCAGTAAGAGAAAGATATCTATCTATCTACCTATATATATATATATATATATATATATAATATATATATCAGTCATCCACAGATACCGTGTTTCGACGTTTCATGTCTCTTCAGTGTGGCTAGACGCTCCAACTACCTCTTACGAGAAGCCAAACCCGGCTGACTTTTCATCAGCCCGATTCGTTAACCTCTCGGCCATTTGACAGATGCCGTTAAGGGGCAGTGTTTAAACTATTAAATACATACATTTGTTTATATATATTACAATCAGCAGAGAATATATATATATATAATATATTATATATATATATATATATTATGGTGGGGGGTAAATATATAATGGGTTAAATAGAAAAGAAACATGAGCTTAAACTAAATGAGATTAAAAAATGTAAATACCCATCAAAAATGAATTAAACGTAACGTCTTAGGCATAAAATAAACCAGCAAGAGTTGACATGCCGCAAAATCAAACCAACCAAACAATTGAAAGAGTGATCATGATTTGCTTCCAGTAAAATAGTAAGTCTTATTTTTTTTTCATCTCTGAATGTTCTCTCTATGAATAGTTACTAGTTATAGTAAGTAAGTAAGTAAAGTCGGCGAAGTGGCCTATTGTCGGTATCAGCCGGACAGCGGGGGAGTCTATCCTTTTTTCGCTAGCGCTAACCAGGAAGATTGATTTTGTGTCTGAAGTGGAGCGCCACACCTACCGTCAGCTCCCCACTTTACTTCACAGAAGCTGTGCTTCTCATGTGCTAAGTTAGCGAAGGCTAGTATCGAACCCGGAATTTTGTGGGTCCGAGGCGGACGCTCTACCGACTGAGCTACATCAATTTATGTATTTATTGATTGATTGTTTTAACGGCATTTCAACCCGTATAGTATTATTATGCCAAGAGTTTAGGGAATCGTGATTATTGTACGTTCATATCTATATTTTTGTGCAGTTGTTTGCTGCATAGGGCCAGTCGGGTATTAGTAGTATTCGTTAGTAGTAGTTGTCGTCGTTAGTTCAGAAACAACATACGCAGGTCGTATAAGCACAAAGGTGTTGTTTATTCCTTTCTAGGCTCATGGGTTCTTTTTCAGAGAGAGAGAGAGAGGGGGTAAGGTCAAATTATTCTATCGTAAATCATGTTCGATACTACTATGCGAAACCCATTACGGGAGACCGGGAAGCCTTGTCTGCCCCTTACGAAGGCCCAGACGGGAAAAAAACCGATTTTTCTTTTCTTCAGCTTTTGGTCCCGTGTTGGGAAAAGGTCATATTCGCCTCCGGTCAAAACCCAGAACTTTCGTTTTTATTTTTAAATCTAGTTCCAGGTCATTCGTCGGTCAATTGCTGGCCCCTGTTGAGTGCTTACCCTTCCAAACTTTAACCTTTATTCTTATTTCTTTTTCTTCTCTTTCTCCAGAAATCCAAATTACCGTTTTCTTCTCAATCTCCAGATTCCCCATAGACCTTAATAATTACGCTACCCGTTTATTAAGAGTATTTTTGTACAGTCCAAACGAATACGAACATTTTTAAACGGATCTATTTGACCTATAGAGTTGATATGGGAGTGATGCAAGTGAAGGGATACTCTAGATCTCCAGAACTGAAGCATCACCATCAGGTGCAGTTTAGTGTTATAATCAGGACCCCGCCTATTTTTTTAGAGGGTGTGTGTTACCCCTCTGCAGGGGGATACAGTCGGCGTATTCTAAGACCTACCAACCAAGTGTTTATATCAACTGAATTAGTCGATAGAACAATATAAGTTGCAATTTCAAAAAGAATCCACCATCGTTTCAATTTTTTGGACTCGTAGAAATTAAATTTCAAACCATGACACGAAACTGAATATAAAAGACCACCCCACCTCAACAAAGAACAAACTTTTTTTCAGTTGGTAAGCCACATCAACACTAACACATGGGAGGTTGGTGCAAAAAAACTGAGCTGCCTGGCGCCTTTTTGTCAGACAAAGGGCGAAAATGAGTAAAAAAAAGAGGAAAGAAGCAGCAAAGAGAGCCAGAAGGAACGAGAGACAACAGCAACTCCAGCAAGCATTACTGTTCGTTTGCAGTCACTGCAACAGAGATTGCCATTGAAAAATTGGCCTGTTTGGCCACTTGCGCAGATGCAGTTTTTTTTTAAGAAATAAAATGCAGTTAAAAAAAAGATATAAAATTCTTTAAATCTTCTACTTATACTGTTATACTTATTTACTAAGCTTAGATTTGACACGAGGTCAAATTATGGGGTGCCCAGTGAGAATCGAACTCACTAACAATAGTTTGTGAATCTAGCTTGTTAACCATTATACCACATGAGATGCCTTCTACTAAAGTTTTATAAATGTGCGTCCCAGATGCTACAATTTAATTTATGTATGAACCACGGACATAAAACTTGCGCAGTATGTGCAAGTGCATCTTTTGAATCGAAGTCACGAATAACTTTAATCAAGAATTTGCACCAGTCATGGCCAGAAACTACAATTTGTGAAGTTTTTTTTTTGTGCTTCCTGAAAACTCTTGATTATAGTGATACAAGAATTTGATTAGTATTATCTGCGTTATTCGGTCTAATGTCCCCATCTTTATTGTTATTTGTACAACGTTTCGGCCGATATGCCCTCCGGCCTTCTTCAGGTATTTCTTGTCGGACTCAGGAACCTTCTCGGGCTCGGGAACCTTCTTTTTGGACTCGGGAACCTTCTTGTCGTAGTCGGGAACCTTCTTGTCGTAATCGGGAGCCATCACGGAACTTCGAACCTAACCCTTTATTCAGTCCTCGGGGGTATCCTGTTCTCATTCCGCTAACCATAGCTGGGGTAGGAGTTGTGTTAATTATTTTTCTATGTTACTGCCTCTACTTAGGATTGAACCAGGAATCCAGAGATAATTGTCACTTAGAACTGTCTTAAACTAACCTTATCCACTAGGCCATGTGTCCAATTGGACACATTCAGAGAAAAAGAATTTGATTGAGCAGATAACTTTCCATCTACTGCCCAATTTTTATTTCTGTTATTCACGCGTAGATATGGATAGAATAGGACTTATACGCTTACCAAAGGATTCTATAACACAGGACTTTCTCTAAGCCCTTTTCAACTAGCCAAGGATGACATTTAAAAACTTTACAAAAGTAGTTGGATTCATACCTTTCCCAGGGTTATCAGCACTATGTGGAATACAAACAGCCTCATTCAGGATTTGAACTCGGGTCGACAAGTCTATTTCCTACCATTTTACGCACCTCCATCACTCACGTATTTCATCGGTTATTGTTACGATTTTTGTGGCCATCCTTAGGCTTCAAGCAAGATCACTCTCTAGCGGAGATCTCTCGTTCACTTTAGTGCTAATACCCTGAAAAACTAACAGATGTGTGCCAAACCTTTCAGAAAAAAAAACAACTTGTGCTCAACTTTGTATTCATTCATAAAAAAAGATCGCTTGGAACTTTTGCATACAGCAAATATTTGTATAGTAGAGGCCCATGTGTCTTGTATTTATGAATGAGTATGGATTTATACTCATTCAGAAGACCTCATGGAATAATGCTTATCGTCGTCGGATATGGACTCGGGTGCTCGAGTTCAAATTCTGAACGAGGCTGATTGCATTTCACATAGTGCTTATACCCTTGGGAAATGTATGACCCCAACTTATTAACCCTTTAACTTTGGTATGTTAACCGGTCTAAAAGGAAAACTCTTAATTCAAATCAGTTATAGACCAGGAGGGGGATGGGCACTGCCAGACTAATCCTGCCAAAGACACGCCGCCCCCTCCTCGCCACGGTCAAACAAGGTTACACCACCAATGATTGAATCGATTTAAATGTGTGCATGTTTGTCTGTATTTGTATTCGCGCGCGCGCGCACGTGTGTGTGTGTGCGTGTGTATGTGTGTGTGTGTGTGTGTGTGTGTGTGTGTCTGTGTGTGCGCATGCATGTGCGCATCAGATTGTTCAACAGGAATCTAGTTACTGACCACCCCTCCCCTATTTACGACCTCCTAACTCTCAGTATTAAAATGTCCACCGTTGCAGTAAGAACTCAATCCAACGTCCTGAAGATGGTCTAACAGACCGAAATGTTATAACGTCGACATCACCACCTACAATAAACATCCATTTTGTACAACATCCCGTGTCTGTCTACCTTTCTCCACATACTGTCGGATTAATTTCCTCTTATTCCTCCCATATATATATATATATATATATATATATATATATATATTATCCAATTGCCACTTTAACGTTTCCATTGCAGTAGCATCAGTAAATAATCCAAATCTTAAAACATATTACATATTACGGTAGGGCCAAAAAGTATTAAAGAATAACATTTGTTGATGAGGAGGGCCTTGAGTACAGCTAGGTGTAACGCGTTGGTTGAGGATGACAAGATGTAGAACATTATATATATTATATATATATAAGGAAATTGAGTTACAAGTTTTGGGAACTCTCTCTCTCTCTCTCTCTCTCTCTCTCTCTCTCTCTCTCTCTCTCTCTCTCTCTCTCTCTCTCTGTATATATATATATGTATATATATAATATATATTTCTGGGGAAATTATATATACAGGGTGTTCGGGATGAATTTGATATATTTATATTTGGTTATTTTTCTCCGTAGGTTGGAGGTATTGACGCACACTACGCAACTTTTAAAAGCTTAGACCCTTCT